>CM046454.1:29564296-29883775 GCA_025506515.1 Flaveria trinervia | reverse complement strand
ACATATGTCCCTAGTTTATATGCTTAATATAAAAGTATGTCATGTCTTAGACATGTCTAATGAATGGGTTAAATGAAATATAACATGTGATTAATGTTTATAATGTTTAATATTTTATAGTATTACTGTGTGTTAAATTATAATAAACTTATTATATAGGTTTGAAGTTGTTATATGATGATTCATGCAAATGGACCATACTTATTGACCATACGCATGAACTCATCATGCTAATGAACCAGTCACACGACTGAACCAGACAACTGAATTAGTCATAGGAGTGAGACATGAGATTGACTCAGTCGCACGACTGAACTTTCAGTCGTGCGTATGAATTAGTCATATGGGTCTGTGGCACGACTGAACCATGCAAATGATTCAGTCACATGAATGAAGACTACAAACCTATAATACCACCTAATTTGTGGAAAAACATAACAATTGAGAGACTTTTGACACAAACTCATAACCTAGCCATCCAGAGTGTCGAGAAAGCCTATTTCAAGTTCATAGTTCGCATCTAATCTTCTTCTACTCGTTCATAATGTTTCTTTAATCGTTAGATTGATTAGGATTGCGTTCTCATAGATTGGATCGCCAATCAAATAGGATTCCGCACTATTTGATCTGGTTTCATGCATTATCAGTTAGTACTCTGTACGTACACGATCCCCTAACAAGTGCTATTAGAGCTTTGGCTCTTGATTCTGCATGTTGATTCGATTAGTATCGGTGTAAAAATCACGTTTTCCATTCAAAGGAGTCACCTTTTGAGTAAAACAGTGTTTTCGACTTCTCCAAGTCTCAAATTTTACGTTTTTTGGCATAGGGTAGATTAGGGTTCTTGAAAAAATCGTTTTTTTGTGTCAAAGTGTCAACAACCTTCGATTTTACAAAAACAACAGCCTTCAGTGGCACGATTGGCTCAATCGCACAACTGAACTCAATTGCACACCCCATTCTCATGATTGAACTCAGTCGCTCACTCATTCGTACGACTGAATAACCCCATTCGCTTGTCTCCAATCGCACACTCCATACGTACAGCTGAATCCAATCGCACGATTGAATTCATTCGCACCCCTCATTCACACGATTGATCCATACGTATAAGTCCATTCACACGAGTGAGCCGGTCTAGTTTTAAAGTCCAAAGTTTATAAAGATAGAAGATCAGTTCTCTGCTTTTACTGCCGGAAGAGACTCCCGCATCCAGAACCTTCTGCTTCTAGAAAATGAAATTGGGAATCACAATAACCACCAAAACATATAATGTTAAATGATTTCCCACAATGGAAACAGCGGTTCGAGATCTATCTAAATGGAGTTGATCCCAATCTTTGGGAATCCATTGAGACAAGTTATAGTATGCCAGTCAGAGCTAATGGTGTTAAACTAACTTTGGGAGGTATGACTGACAGTCAGAAAGCTAAGTACAATGCTGAAAAGAAGGTGTATGCTTTGTTGACTCAGTCCATACTGAAAGATATCTTTCATCAGTTCTCTGAGAGCAAACTCGCAAAAAATTTATGGGAGGCTTTGGAGAAAAGGTATGATGGGAATGCAACATTAAAGGCATTGAAGGCAAAGGCTCTCAAGAAGGAGTTTGATAACTTCTCGTCAATAGGGAAAGAAAGCTTGGAAGATATTATCAATAGATTCTAACATCTGATGAGTGAGCTGCACACTCATGGGGTAACAACGTCTATGGAAGATAAAGTGTTAAGCTTTGCTGATGGTTTGCCAGAGAAATTGGACTCATTTGTGTCTAATCTGAGACAGAACAATATACTTGCAAAGTTAGACATAAATGACTTCATCCTGAAATAAAGGGAGGAGGAACTAAGGATGAAATACAGGTCATAGAAAGGATTCTACGACCAGCATCCTTCACTTTATAACTCATCTCCCACTCCAACTAGTTCAGGAGCATCACTTCAAACTGCCTTTATGTCTAGTTCAGCAGCTCCTTCCCAAGCGACAGCTTTAGGACCAGAAATATCAGGGTCATCCCCTACCCAATATATACTGCCTTAAGCCAATGCTACTAAGTTGAAGACCGAGAATCTCGGAAATATCACTTTGGAAGTTGCAAAGGAAAACATGGGTCTTCTGGCAGCTGTTGTCCATTCTTGTGATGGTCTAGTTGCATGGAAGAATAGCAATTGCCATCTTACACATGAAGATTACGAGCAGGTGGATGAAAATGAACTAGAGAGAATGGATATCATGTGGGTGTTGGCTAGTGCTGGCAGAAGGGCAAAAAAGTTTGTCAAAAAGACAGGACATAATTTGGTAGCCACAAAAAACACAACCTTTGGTTTCAACAAAACCCAGGTTACCTGCATTAACTGTGGTGAAAAGGGCATTTCAAACGTGAATGTGTAAAGCCTAAGAAAACAGGCAACGGAAATTCGTTCTCAACCTTCACCCGTGAAGACAAATCCACGAGTGGAGATGCCTCTTCAAGCAAAGAGACAAAGGCCTTGAGTGCTCAAGGTGACCAAGGACAAGATTGGACCTTCAATTTTGTGTCTTCGAGTGAATCAAACATTGCCTATGTCGAGGGATTGGATGATGGCTCGGCGAGTGAATGTGAAATCACAGTTGGACAAGAAATGTCAGATAATGAAGAAGTTATGAATGTGGTAAATAACCTGATTGAAGAAGAACTCAAAACGACATGTTCAGTATCTCTAGCATCCAAAGAGTCTAACTCTGCATTGATGGCTGATTTAAATGATTCTTCACAGGTAAGTATGAAAAACCAACTTTTTTAAAATCATGCTTGTATTGAATGTAACAAATTTAGAGAAAACATTGATTTGAAATTTGCTAGGTTTTAGACTATAATGATAGCTTAGTAAATAATTTACAACTGTGTACATAAGCTAATCGTATATTGAAACAAAATGAGTGCAGTTATAAGGAAAAAAATAGAACTATTAGGTAAATAACTAAGGGAAACCGAGGTTGTTACTTTTAATCAAGCCAATGATATAAATTTTATTTGAATTCATTGGAAGAAACAAAGAAAGAAAAAACTATTTTAGAAGTCGGAGTCAATTCTTTAGAACAAAACTGCATAGTTGGAACAGTTCTTTTCACATAGTTCAACACCTAGTGAAAGAACAAAATAATGGAAAAGGGTTGGGTTACAAAGTAGTTCCTCCACCACATGAGATCATGTTAAATACAAAATGTAGACCTGTAAATAACAACCCAATTAAGGATCATGTGGTGTCCACTCCTCTGGTTAGTGATCCTGATTCCACGGGTAAACTGGTGAAATCTGTCACTAAACTGAGGGAGGCTACTTTGAAATCTAAAGGTATGATTCCCATTGAGAATTTCGATAATGCATTTAAAAGGTTAGTGTAAACTCAGGTTCACCAATGTCTATGTCAAAACCCAAACTAACTAAACCAGTTAACCACACACATGTTAGTCATCAAAGTCCAACCAAAGGGCATGTTAAAAATGTTCAAAACGCCAAATCAATTAAATTTGTTAATAAAAGTGATACATCTAAACATGAAATGACTAAAACCAACTAGACGCATGTCATACCTGTATCACACTCAACCCCACATAAACAGTTTCCTCAACATGTAGAAGGGAGATCCCACTACAGTTATGGAAAGAGAGGACACATCTCCTCGAACTATCCTTATTATCAGACTCCCAAACAGAAAATTGAACTTTATGATACTAAACCACTTCTTCGAAAAGGAGTTCTGTTACTCCACCAAAAAGAATTAATGAACCTAAAGTTCAAACTGTAAGCTAGTCTTTTGTTTATCACAAACAGGCCTTACACAAAACTGGCTTATGGAAAGAAAAGGCAAGTCCATTGTCTGATAATTAGAACAATAAGAAGAATGATATGCCCTCACCCTCAAATGGATAGTGGGTTGAGTTTATGATGTGTGATTCCTCTGGGTCACCAAGCCAGTTAAGGCTTAGGTCCCAAACCTAAATTGATCATTTCCTCTGAATGTGTAGGTGTCCATTATAGTGCTATCACAAATACCTGGATTGTTGATAGTGGGGCGTCTAGGCGCATAACCGGGAACCCGTCTCTGCTTTTCAATGTCAAACAAATTAAAGGGGGAGATGTATGAATTGCTAGAAATAAAGGAGGATACATCACTGCTCAAGGCGAAGTGGGAAACCAGAATGTCAAGTTTGATAAGGTCAACTACGTTCAACAACTACAGAATAACTTGCTTTCAGTATCCCAGATATGTAACAAAGGATTCAAAGTTGTTTTTGACAACAATAAGTGGTACGTATTGAAGAAGGATTACGTTATCCCGGAGGACCAAATCTTAATGTCAGCTTCAAGATATAATGACTTATATGTCTTGGATCTATCAAAAGCCTCCATAACCGATCATAAAGTTCAATGCTTCTTATCAAAGGCAACAGAGAGGGACTGAATCTCCTGGCTTAGGAGAATGGACATATCAATCCATGGAAAATGAATCATCTGATCTAGAATGATTTAGTGAATGGGGTAAATGTCAAGAATTTTCAACTTTCGGATTTTGTGTAGCGTGCAAGAAAGGTAAATAGACAAAGAAGTCTCACAAATCAAAGAAAGTAAATTCCATTGACCTGCCTCTCGAGCTTCTACACATGGATCTGTTTGGTCCCGTCTGCATCAAAAGCAACGCTGGTGATTTGCACTGTTATGTAGTCAGTGATGATTACTCAAGATTCTCTTGGTTAATGTTTCTAAAATTCAAATTAGAGACATTTGAATCTTTCAAATAGCTGGTAACAACATTGGAATCACTCTACAAGCTGAAAGTGAGATAGATTTGCTCAGAAAATGGCACGGAGTTCAAAAACTAGTGGATGGAGGCGTTCTACAATGAGAAAGGAATTGTAGACCAGTTCACATCTGCCTACACTTCACAAATGAATGTAGTTGCTGAACGAAAGAACAAGAGTTTGATAGAAACAACAAGAATGATGCTAGCCGACTCGAAACTACCCATCTAATTTTGGAACGAGGCAGTTGCCAATGCATGTTACACCCTCAATCGAGTCTTGGTGGTCTAATGTCATGGTAAAACGTGTTATGAGTTGCTCCAGCGACGTAAACCTAATCTGGAGTACCTCGAACCATTGGCGCACCATGTACGCTGCTGAAGAAAACTCAGTCAGGGAAGTTCAGTGAGAAGGCTCAAGAAGGGATTTTTGTTGGACACAATATACCAAACAAGAGAGTTTACAACAAATCAACGGGTCAAGTAGAAGTGTGGTGCAACATTGACGTTCAGAGATACACCACCCCCTTTGTTGGAAAGGGACCCACCTTCTTCTTTGACTATGATGGATTCTTTACAACAACTCAATGGGTCAAGTAGAAGTGTGGTGCAACATTGACGACCAGAATGATGTACGATGTCTTAAACACACTGTCACTAGACTCGACAACATCAGTTTCACAAGGTGAATCTTCTAGTCCTTTATGGGGAGCCCTTGAGGTAAGCGACTACTCCTTTGATGATGAAAAAGTTGAGGTTGATCAGGTGAATTAGGAGGAACAAGTTCTTATTACTCAAAGTACACAAGCATGAGGTGTTGATGGCTTTGACACTTCAGAACCTCATAGTCCAATGACTACAGATACTAAACTGAGGATTCTAAATCTGGATCAGGAAATAGTTGTTCCCACCACTCCCGGATCACGACTACATGTTTATCATCCTCTTGACAACGTCATAGGGGATGTCAAATTGGAAGTACAAACACGAAATCAGCTATACTCGGCTGATTATGCCTCAGTCATGGAAAAAAGCTATCTTCACGACAGTGCTTATCGATGTTTTGTATCTCAATTTGTGCCAAAATATGTAAGTGAAGCCTTAAATGATTAGCATGGGTTAGTGCCATGCAAGAACTCCTACAATTCAAGAAGCTAGGAGTATGGATACTGGTGGATAGACCAAAAGGTGCTAAAGTAATTGGCACTAAATGGGTCTTGAAGTGCAAGAAAGATGACCAAGGGGTTCCTAATCAAAAACAAGGCTCGACTTGTGGTTCAAGGTTTTGAACAAGTCGAAGGCATTGATTACAATGAAGTGTTTGCACCTGTGGCTAGAATGGAAGCAATCCATATCTTCCTAGCCTATGCATCCTACATGAAGATTAAAGTTTATCAACTAGATGTCAAGAGTGCATTCCTTCATGGTGAAATCCGTGAGACAGTGCATGTTAGTCAACCAAAAGGATTTGAGGATCCTTATCATCGGGACAGAGTTTACAAGCAGGATAAGGCTTTCTACGAGCTCCATCAAGCCCCGAGAGCATGGTATGAGAACTCTCAACTCATCTGGTGAAACATGGCTTTTGCTGAGGAGTATTGATTGTACACTGTTCATCAAAGAAAAAGATGGTGACTTACCGCTCGTACAGATTTATGTGATGACATGATCTTCAGTTTCAAAAATGAAGAGTTATGTAAAGAATTTGAATTGTCATGAAAGCAGAATTTGAGATGAGTGCAATGCGGGAGATGAAGTTCTTCCTAGGATTACAGGTGGATCAGACACCAAAAGGAATCTTCCTACATTAGACTAAATATGTAGGGGACATCCTTAGTCTGTTTGACAAGGAGAATGCTTTAGTTGCTGGAACTCCACTTGCCACAAACCATGATGTGGCACCCGACGAAAATAGTGATGTGGTTGATGCTACAGTGTATAGTGGAATGATCAAATCGCTTATGTATCTCACAATGTGTCATCCTGATATCATGTATGCGACGTGTCTTTGTTCTAGATATCAGGCGAAACAGAAAGTCAACCATCTCATAGTTGTCAAAAGGATTTTCTGTTATCTAAAAGGTACTCCAACACTCACGTTGTGGTATCCTCATGATAATGATTTTGAGCTTACAGCGTATAGTGACTCGGATTATGGCGGTTGCAAAATGAATTACAAGTAAACATCAGCATGATGTCAGTTCTTCGGTAGACGGTTAGTCATCTGGTAGTGTAAGAAGCAGACCACCGTTGTTCTATCAACATGTGAAGTTGAATATGTTGCTTCTGCGAGTTCCTATTCACAAATCATCTGGATTCAATAGCAAATGCACGACTATGGTTGCAATTTTCTAACACTCATATCTATGTTGACAATTCTTCTGCTATAGCTGTAACAAAAAAAAACCAGTCCAACATCCTAAAACTAAACACATCGGTATTAAGTAACACTTTATACATGATTGTTTTGAAAAGCAATTAATTGATTTCGCTAAAATAAATATGGATATTCAACGCGCCGACCTCTACACAAAATCATTTGTTAAACCGAGGTTTTTATATCTATTAGAGGTTAATGGAATGAAAAAGAAAAGTGATCTGATTTTAGAGGATGAAAATGCCTAGTCCGATACTCATTCTTTTATAGAGACACAGTAAAATGTCCTCTCCTTTGGTAGAGCACTCATGAAGTTTCTAGTAAGATCTCTAAGTTCAGGAGTGATCTTCACAGACTGAAGAGAAGAGATAAGATCCACGTACCTAGAGTACTGCTAGCTGAGAGTCTCTCCAGCAATATGAGTGAAGTTCTCAAACTGCTGCGTCAGCGAGTCCTTCTTCGAGTCGTTGGAGCTTGAGTACATCTGAGCAAGTTCGTCGAACAATTCTTTGGCAGTTTTGCAATGCTCGAACCCCACTATAATGGAGTTTGGTATTGCAGTCATGAGAATGGTCATAGCATTGCTGTCGATGTCCATCTTCTTTATGTCTTCGTCAGAATAGTCCTCAACAGCCTTTTCTATCATGGCACCGTTTCCACCAGGTGATACCACCTTTGGCTTATATGGGCCATTGACAATGGAGTTCCACATCTTGCTGTCTTGGTATATCGATGAAGCCTTCGATTCTCCTGCTCCAGGACCTGAAATTTTTAGGTGTAATGATAGGAGCCTTTGTCATGGTTCCCATCTCTACCTTAGACGTGTTAAGGGCCATTTTGAGTGAGTGGGTTGTAGGGAGGAGTGAAAAACAGGTTGATTTGGATGGTTAGATCACGCAATCAAGAGCCTATTAGCTCTAATACCAATTGCAGGATTGATATTGGTCACTAAACACTTAGTTTTCTCTCAAACTCACCTAGAACAACACTCGGGTAAAGATAGAATCAGTAAGAGTTGATCACACTATAGAAAGTAATAAAGAACACAAGAAGTAATTTTCAAGGTACTTTTATATATTGCTTCACAACTCAATAATACAAGACTCTTACAAGTAGTGTGGAATGAGTTACAAATAGAAGCTATATATAATACAACCTATAGCCGGATATACTTTGATACAAGCTGGGATCCTATAGCTAAAGTCTATACTATAAGAGTATAGTTTAAGGTATCTCAGATAAAGTCTTATCTGAGATTTGGTAGTCAGGACATGTTCCTGACTTACCTTTTGTCACCAACTAAAGTTGGTAACTTGTACTATCAAAAAAAGGTGAACAGTGAATAAAGTATGGTCAAGGTGCATGGCTCTTTGAGAAAATCCATGTAGTATCAGAGATCTACAGTGGAGTGTCAAAGACCATACTTGTGTCCACTGGTTCATAGTAGTGTCTTCCAAAGGTTAATTGGTTTCGGAAGAGTAAGTACTTTCGAAGCCCCTTATACTTCAGAAGAGACTGCTCCTTCCAAGGCTTGGAGACTTCTTCTTATCATCATACTTCGGAAGTAGTCTTCAGGTTTTTCTTCTAAGACTTGATCTTTGGAAGCATGCTCTTTTCTTTAGAAGTAGAGTTCTGTCTTTCGAAGTTTATCTTTCACTTTGTCTTCGAAAGAACTCTACAACTTTCGGAAGTTCCATGCTAAGCTTCTGAAGCCCTTGCATGTAGTACCAAAATTGTCAAAGTGAATTGGTTTTGGTTGCACTAGCCTTATTCTTCATCCAACAAACTCCCCCTAGGCATGATGCTACCAAAACTTCACTTCTTTCTGCTTCTCAAAACTTTTAGCACCAAGGAGAGTAGATATTTGACTATTTCCTTGTTCTTCCCTCATGTGGCGTTGAGAAGTTTGTACAGATCCTTGGTAGACAGGAAGTCTAGTCTGTCACCTTGGATGACATGTACCCTCTGTTGTTGCCCTCTAAAAAGAGTTAGTTGATGGGAACTGTAATCATATTCCCATCTAACTATAGGTTCCAATTCTGGACCTTCCACTATCTGTAGAAAGGCAACACCCTCGGTGGGAGATCTTTCCTTGTCTTCCTGTCTTCTCAACTTCAACTCTTCTAATCTTGGCTTTTGCAGTTAGCTCAGCTAGATGAAGACCGCTGAGATGATCTCTGATGAGTGCAACAGTTTCAGACTTGGAGGGTTAGAGAATGGCTTCTCTGCTAACTCAGCAATATCAAACCTGCTAGAGTGTAGCAGAGAGGTTGCATTAAGTCTATTGACTTTGCCGTTCTCCCTTTCCATAACAAAGTTGTGAAAGGTTTCATCGAACCTCCACTAGATTATTTTCTTTCTAGGCATAAGAGACTGACTGGGAATCTTGTCCTCTTTCTTGGTATCGAACAGAGTCACCAGTTTACTTCTAAGTTTCTTCTCTTCATCATTTAATGAATCTGAGTTGAGGCCTAGAAGTTTAGCTGCCTGGTCTAATGTTCCTCTAGGTAAATCAAGAAATTGATCTCTTGTGAGGGAACAAGAGGATCCATCAACATAGGTAATGTTGACAGAATCTTCATCACATGAGACTTCACTCAAAGTTGTGCAGTTGATGACCTTGGTCTTGATTACCTTGACCTCCTCAAGAGAGAGATGCTGAGAAGGCTGAGGGGATGGTTTGGATGGTTGTTGGGTAGGTTGAGGTTCAGAGGTTTTGCGAAGAGTTTTTGGTTGGAGGATGGGAAGTTTAGGTGGTTGGGGTGATGAGATGGATGTGGGCAAAGATGTTGCTTCAGGGGTGAAGGTTCGGTTTTGATGGTGAAAGGTAGGGGTGAGGGTTCAGGTTGTGGTTGGGTGGTTGCAGTGAAGTCATCCCCTTTACCCTTCTTACATCTTTCCTTTTTCCCAACCGGATGTCAGCCTTGATTTCATTGACAATCCGTTGGAGTGTCTTCTCAGACATGGGACCCACCTGCCTTCCAGAGAAGCCATGGGCCCTAAGATAGTCTTTCATCCAGGCTTTTTCACTGAGCTTCCTGGTTGCAGTGACCTTATCTTTTTCCTCCTTCTTCTTTTTCTCCTTTGCCTTTTCTTTTGTAGCCTTTCTTCTTTCTTTCTCCATTTGATCCTGCTCTTTGTTGTAGAGCCAGAGGATCGTTTCATCATTGTGTGGAGAGAGTTCTTGAAGATTAATCCTCTGGAGATTAGGAAATTTATCCTGTCTCTCATTAGTTGCAATTCGGCTTCCTTCTGTTCTTCTTTTTCTTTCTCCAAGGCCAACCTGGTTTCTTCTTCAAGTTTCAGCTGGGTTGCCTTCTCCAGATCCACCAACTCCTCTAGTGGTAGCAGGAATGTTTCTTCACTGGTAGCTCCCATTTGGATAAGTTGGTCAATGATCTCTTCCCTTCTCTTATTGTTGACAACCTCCTGGTTGGCTGCAACTGCTTTTGTACTGGTAGCTAGCAACTTCTCAGTTGGAAGTCTTCCTTTCTTCTTGAGTTATCAATCTTCTCCTCTTCCTGAAGCTCTTCCGCAGTCATCTTTCTTTTCCCTTTATCTTTTGAAGAGCCTAGCTTTGGTGGTTCTTGGAGAGTGGATTCTGATTATGAGAGAGGCAGAGATGGTGTCTGGGATGGAGGTAGATTCAAAAGTCCTCGTTGTTCACCTCAGATGCCATTTCAAGGATTGCTTCTGTGATGATTAGTTCCTCAGATATTTTAAACAGTCCTTCCGTAGCCTCCATTTAAGCTTCGGAAGATTCAGCTTGTTCTTCCGAGGCTTTAACTTCAGCTTCGAAATTGGAAGAGATGAAGATTCTATCCCAACTGTTTCATTGTTGCGGCCATCAGTCCCCATTTCCCCTTCGAATTGAATCTTAGGTTCCATGTGGACCTTAGGTTGACCAACTTCTTCCACAGTGGTAGAACGTGCAGTCAGCCTTTGAAGCTCTTCAACTGCGAAGTAGAGCATTGCAGCATCAAGGCTTGGCTGATCAGTGGAGGATCTCAACAGAAACTTGGTGAAGAGTCTGTAGAGATCGCTGGGCATCTTTGAATCAATCTGAAGGATAACTTGAGATGGCTCAGACATAGTGATGATAGGAGTAGAAGAGGTTGAAGTTGAAGTTTGAGACTGTGGGTCCTCAAGTGTTTGTTACTGAACATTCTCCCCTGTTTTGGTAGCATCATCTTGAGAGCTAGATGAGCTGGAGGAAGAAGTCAATGAGACCTAAATAGGTACATGCCTAACAGACCTCTATTTCTATCTCTCAGCTAGTTTGGCCTTTAGATTGTCAATCTCAAGTTGCTGAGTGGCAGACCTTGCTTCTAAAGTCCTAACCAAAGATTCTAGGTTTGAGACTTTAGATAGAAGGTCTTTAATGAGGAGTTGCATGCTTCCCTCATCTTCTTATAAGAATCACAGGGAGATGAGTAACATACCTAGTATGTTCAGCTTCACCACCTGATGTGGTTCTTGGCACCCTGGTTTCCCGTGCACAATGATGTCTCTTTCAGAGTCATGAAAAGGCTTGGTTGCCGCATATTCAGTTTGAGATTTTTTACCACTGTCCATAAGGTCCATTGAGGTACCTTCTGTAGTGGCAGCTGAATCTGCATGAGTCTCCTTCACATTAGTGGGACTCACCTCAGTTATAGGTTGCTCATGGGGGCCAGAGATAAGGGATTTCTCCAGGCTCTGTTGATCTTGAAGAGGGTGTTGTAGATCAACTTTATTTCCATGGAGAGATGTTATCTCTTCATTAGTTTTGAAAAGAAGGTTAGTAAAAGATAGGGAGGTTAAGCCTACTGTCCCGGGACCTTGGTCAATGTCTACAGGCATTGAGCCTTTGGTGGGGCTGTCCCTAGTTGGCCGCTCAGAAGAGTGTAGATACTCATTCTGAGAGCTCTTGGTTTGGGTGTTGGGCTCCTGGGTTTGAGACTGAGGAGACTCAAAACCCATATTAAGGTCAAAAGAGAAGGATGGAGAGACCTCATACTGAGTGGGAGCCCATGTTTCCACTCTAGTCTTTTTGGATTGAACAGGAGGGGTGTGTTCAATCAGAGTAGATTGAAAAAGGGTTCGTTTAGGACGTCTTTGGTATGTGATGGTGATGGGTGGAGAAGGCAGTGTTGGCATTGGGTGGAGGTTACTGGTGTGCGTTCATCACCTGTGGGGTGAACAGGGATGTGACAAGGAGTTATACGCTCAATCATACCTAGAAGTAGAGTAGTGTACCTTCTAGTGAAGTTGGTGGACACCTTCTTCAAAGTCTTGAAGATAGTGGGCCTCATCTAAGGGATGGTTAGAGCAGCTGCACACGCAAGCATATCTGGTCCAACTCATAGTTGATTATGTGTTGAATGAATCTGGGATACATAAAATATATTTTCCGTTGTAGGTTCCCAATGAGATTGGTGAACACAAATCTTGAGTAATTGAATTGCAGGCCTCTAGCGAATCCATGAACTAAGCATCCTAGTTCATATGGGATTTGATCCCATCCCCTAGACTTGTTTGACAGGCAGTGGAGAACAACATGCAGGAGGAACTTTCAGTTGTAGGAGAAGTTGAACTTGTAGACTGTCGACCTGCTTATGTCTCCACCATATTCCATTAGGATGTAAGTGCTGTCCAAATCTGCCTTAGGGAATTTAGTAGGAGCTCCTTCATCATGAAGCTCTAGATGCTCCCTGATGAGTTGTTTAGTGATGATCAACTCCTATCCACAAATGCTGGACCTCAGTACACGAATCCCATTTAGGGTTTTGGCTTGACTGTTTCCCCAAAATTCGGCCATTTGGTTCGAGTAAAAAGTGGGGTTAACGGTAAGGGCTGTGTAGTAAGATGATTGGGTGAGAAAGGAGATGAATTATGAGAAGTCAGCATCTCTTGACGAATCAAGAAGTGCGACTTGGTTGTGCTGAAGGTTAAGTGCCATTGGAGAAAGGTGAATGTAGATGATTTCGAGCTTGGGTAAAGTTGGAGAGGAGAAAATTTTCTAGGGCAGTAAAAATTGCAAGTAAGAAGATGAAATTGAATAGTCGAGATTATTTAAAAGAGGGTGGGAAGGTAGTAATGGGGGTAAGGATAAGGTGATGTGATGGTTTAGTGGATGATTGACAGTAGCGGTAAGGTTAAAATCAGTTAAATAATCTGACATCATTAAAAAAATCTTTGCTTTTTACAGTGTGGGGCCCAAGAGATTTACGTTACACAGTGAATCTTCCTTCCGAATGTAAAACATTTCTGAAGGTAATCTATCTTCCAAAGGAAATTCTTACTTCTCATGCAAAAACTTTGCTTCTGAAGGTTAGGATTGCTTTCCGAATGGAGAGTGTGTAAGCCTCAAAAGTAGATCTGATACGCAAGCAATCGCTTCTACCAAGACCAAAGACTCTTCCGAGAAGAAAATTATCTATGAGAAATTATGCGTCGGAAGATATAAAAATAACTTCTGAGGGTTAATTTCTCTTCGGAAGAAATTTATACTTAGAAAATTTCAGAAAGACCTTTTGTAACAGGGCTTAAATTGTATTGACATAAAACATTACATATTAAAAGGTTTTCTAAAGAGTTGATCTAATCAATGTTTATCATCCCAATAGCTGTTATGATATACTTAAATCTTTGCTCATCAAAAGCTTTGGTGAACAAATCAGCATATTGTTCATTTAAGTCAACTTTTATTAGTTTAATCAGATTTTTCTCATGAATATCGCTAATGAAATGGTACATGATGAATATCAAATTTTTTACTGGATTTTCAGTAATGGAGATAGCACTGTTATTGTCAATACGGATAGGAGTACACATAAAGATGAATCCATAGTCTAGCACTGATTCTGAATCCATAGCAGTTGAGCACAACAGCTAGCAGCAGCAATGTATTCAGCTTCAGTAGTTGATGCTAGACACAAGATTGTTTCTTGCATTGCCATGAGATGATCCTTCCACTAAGAAATTGAGATCCTCCTGATGTTGATTTCTTGCTAATATTGCAGCCACCATAGTCACTGTCAGAGTATCCATAGAGATTAAAGTCCTTATTATGGGATACCAGAGACCTAGTTTAGGTGCTCCTTTGAGGTATCTGAGGATTCTCTTAACAACAGCTAGGTGAGACACCTTTGGAGCGGCTTGATATCTTACACAGATGAAAGTAGCAAACATGATATCAGGTCTACTGGCAGTAAGATACATCGAAGAACCAATAATTGCCCTATACTGATGTTGATCAGTATCCTCCCCTCAAGGTCAGGACAAAGATTATGGTTTTTGGGTATGGATGTCTTCGCAGGCTTGCAATCCTTCATTTCAAATCCTTCTAAGATGTCAGAGACATACTTAGATTTATTAATGAAAACCCCTTCCTTTGTTTGCTTTACCTGAATCCCAAGGAAAAAGTCCATTTTTCCTATGGAACTCATCTCAAACTTTTTCTTCATAACGCTCTCAAAGTCATTACACATTTGGTCATTTGAAGAACCAAATATGATGTCATCGACATAGACTTGAACGAGCAATATGTCCTTTCCAGACTTTTTGACGAAGAGAGTCTTGTCAATGGTACCTCTAGTGAAGCCATTCTTCAGAAGAAACTGAGACAAAATCTCAAACCACAGCCTAGGTGCTTGGTGTAGCCCATATAGAGCTTTATCCAATTTACACACATAGTTGGGTGTTGCAGGTCGTCAAATCCTAGAGGTTGGCATACATAGACTTCCCTATCTATATCCCCATATAGAAAGACATACTTGGCATCAAGTTGATAGAGAGTGAAGTCCTTGGATTCAGCATAAGCAAGGAAGGTCCTAACTGCCTCAAGTCTTGCAACTGGTGCAAAGACATCAGTATAATCAATCCTTCCTCTTGGGTGTATCCTGAACAACAAGTCTTGATTTGTTCTTGATGATCAAACCTTTATCATCTCTCTTGTTTCTGAAAACCCATTAGTGCCTTTTGGTACTTGACCATATGGTAGCGGACATAGGTTCCATACCTTCTGTCTCTTGAATTGAAGCAGCTCCTTTTACATCGTTCAAACCAGCTACTATCTTTTAAGGCATCTTCTACCTTCTTGGGTTCCATCTAGGATAGAAAGCATGAGTACAAGCAAACATTCCCATGATTAGTCTGTCTTCTTGTTCTTACTCCTTCAGTGACATCCCCTATGATGCTCTCAACATGATGAGTGTTATGAAGCCTAAGGCGAGGAATCACTTCCAGTTGCAGCGATAGGTCTAGGTTGGACATATTCTGCTCAAGAACTGGAACACTTTGCCCAGTTGCTGTTTCAAAATCATTCAATAAGGATTGATTGAATAAGTGAGAAACATCATCAATGGTTGGTTGTGAAGTAGTATTAACAGTTTCCTATTGCTTCAAAAAACTATTTCCTTCTGCCTAGTGTTGTGATGGATCACCTGATGAGTTTTGAGGCTCAGTAAGTGATTCACTTATCGAAGCTTCATATCCTTGATATAGTTATACTATCTGAATGGTGGAAGTTTGGTGTATTGCAGCTCTTGGAGAACTTGGACTAGGCCTGGGTAGCTCAAACAGTTGATCATCAGAAGTAGCATCAGCATCATTTTGAGCACCTGTTCCAACTGAAACATTCTCACAAGATGGTGTAGAATAGTTTGGAAACAATTCTAAATCAAAGATATGATGAGGGCCATTACCCCTAACACAAGGAGTGTGCTTCTTAATAACTATATTGGATTACTCCTCAAATTGTTGATTCTTAATGTTGTATACTCTATAAGCTTTGGAACTAGAAGAGTACCCAACAAAGATAGCATCATTCGACTTTTAAGCAAATTTTGCTAAATTGTCTTTTGTGTTAAGTATGGTACACCTGCTGCCAAAGGACCTTAGAAAGCCAATGAATGGTGGCCTCTTGTTCCATAGCCATAAGGGGTTTTTCCATGGGGCTTAACTACAAGAACTTTGTTAGCACATAGCATGCAATGTTGACTGCCTCTGCCCAGAATATAAGATGTAGTTTTGAATCAGCTAACATAGTTCGAGCAGCCTCAATAAGTGTCGTGTTCCTCCTCTCAACAACACTATTTCGTTGAGGAGTTTTGGGAGCACTATATTGTCTGGCAATCCCTTTTGAGATACAGAATGAGTCAAGAATGAAGTTCGTAAACTCAGTCCCTTGATCACTTCTAATAATTTTAACCTTGTGATCAATTTTATTTTCAATTTTAAGAATAAAAGACGTTTCATCTTTAGTTCTTAAAAAGATTACCCATGTGAATCTTGTAAAATCATCAACTATCACAAGGCAATATGATTTCCTTCCAATGCTCATTATACTTGTGGGACCAAAAAGATCTATATGCAATAAGTGTAATGGAGTAGTGATAGAGTTAACACATTTGGATTTGTGAGATGTCCTATGTTGTTTCCCTTTCAAGCATGCAACACAATTTCTTTTAGAAAAATCCTTTTTAGGCAAACCATGTACCAAGTTATTTTTAGCCAATTTATTCATTGTCTTAAAATTTACATGACACATACGTTATGCCAGAGTGTTGACTCATCACTATCAGCTTTGGAAAGAAAGCATGATACTTCACCCATTGGGGAAGCATTGTTCATATCCAGCTTGTACATATCCCCTTTCTGGGAGATCTAGAAGCACCAATTCGGAGGAATTGTCATCCCTGGTTTGAGGATAATGCACTCATGTTCTGTGAAAAGCATTTGGTGCTTTTGATCACAGATCTAAGAAACACTTAGCAGATTGTGTTCAAGCTGTTTGACAAAGTGAACTTTGTCAACCTTTAATTTACCTTGGATATACTCCCTCTGCCAGAATTATAATCCTCCGGCCTCACCTCCAAATTAAACAGGACCTCCACCATAGTTCTGAAACTGTTGAAGAGAGAGATATTTCCCTGTCGTATGCCTGGAGCATCCACTGTCTACTATCCAGACATTGTTGTTCTTGTCATATGGATGTCCCTTCACACAAGATGAGATTGTTAGTTTTGTTTGGAAGACCAAGCCTTGCTGTTCTTGGGTTCTTCCAAAGATAATGACATAATTGAACCAAAAGATATGCATGGGGGTTCAATAGAGGTCTTTGAAGAAGAGGTTTGGGCTGTAACATCTTCCTTGATCTTCCGGTCCAACCTTTGGTTGATCTTGGAGGATGAGCTTGTTGAAGCTTTTGCAGCATGGCCATCTTCCGAAGCTTCTTTCTTTTCGGAAGAAGCCTTCACCATCTTTTCTTCCAAAGCAGTCTTCTTCTGAGATGGTTTCAAGGGAGCTTTCTTGTTCTTCCGAACCATAGTAGCTTTTGCTTCCGAAGCCATTTTCCCTTCGGAAGAAAGAGTTTCTTCCGAAAGCAACCTTGCTTTCAAACTAGCTTTCCCTTTTTCATCACTTGAACCATTTGAAAAGGTCCAAATGTGAAACTGTTGGATCAAGAAGAAGGCTAATGCAACCAAAACTAAGTCACCTAGATAATTGGTTACCGAATGCAAAGGCTTCCGAAGCTTAGTATGGAACTTCCGAAGGTTGTAGAGTCCTTCCAAAACAAAGTGAAAGATCAATTTCGAAGACAGAACTATACTTCCGAAGTCAAGTGTATACTTCTTAAGTTCAAGCCTTAGAAGAATAAACTGAAGAGCACTTCCGAAGTATAAGTGGCTTCGGAAGTACTTACTCTTCCGAAGCCATTTAACCTTCGAAAGACACTGCTGTGACCAGTGGACACAACTATGGTCTCTGACACTTCGCTGCAGACCTCTGATACTGTATGGCTTCTTCCTAAGAGCCATGTAGTTGACCATACTTTATTCCAGTGTTCACCATTTCATGATAGTACATGTTACCAACTTTAGTTGGTGATAAAAGGTAAGTCAGGGACAAAGTATAGGATCCCAGCTATAGGACTTTATCCGGGATATCGTAAACTTTAGTCTTGTAGTATAGACTTTAGCTATAGGATCGCAGCTGGTATCAAAGTATATCCGGCTGTAGGTAGTATTATATATAGGTTCTTTTTGTAAATCATTGTAACAACAACTACTACTGCTTGTAAGCGTCTTGTATTTTGAGTTGAGAAGCAATATATAAAAGTTTCTTGAAAATTAATTCTTGTCTTCTTTATTCCTTTCTATATTGTGATCAACTCTTACTGATTCTATCTTAACCCGAGTGTTGTTCAAGGTGAGTTTGAGGGAAAAACATAAGTGTTTAGTGACAAACATAGATCCTGCAATTGTTTTATCAGAGCTTCTCAGGCTCTTGATTGCGTGATCTAACCATCCGAATCAACTTGTTTTTCACTCCTCCCTACAACCCACTCACTCTAATGGCCCTTAACAAGTCTGAGGTAGAGATGGGAACCATGACAAAGGCTCCCATCATTACACTTGAAAATTTCAGGTCTTAGAGCGGGAGAATGGAAGGCTTCATCAGATATCAAGACAGTAGGATGTGGAACTCCATTGTCAATGGCCTGTATAAGCCTAAGGTGGCATCACCTGGTGTAAACGGTGCCATGATAGAATAAGCTATAGAGGATTACTCTGATGAAGACAGAAAGAAGATGGATATTGACAGCAATGCTATGACCATTCTCATGACTCCAATATCGAACTCCATTATGGTGGGATTCGAGCATTGCACGACTGCCAAAGAGTTGTTTGATGCACTTGCTCAGATGTACTCAAGCTCCAATGACTCAAAGAAGGACTCATTGAAGATGCAGTTTGAGAACTTCACTCATATTGCTGGAGAGACCCTCAGCCAGAAGTACTTCAGGTACATGGATCTTATCTCTTCTCTTCAGTTTGTGAAGATCACTCCCGAACTCAGAGATCTTACTCGAAAGTTCATGAGTGCTCTTCCAAATGAGTGGGCAATTACTGTGTCTCTATCAAGACGACAGAGAACTTGAACACTCTCACCATGACTGAACTCTACAGCATCCTTGATGGATATCCCCGCTATTCAATACTAACAATTCGAAAGTGTGAGCAATTTTCCATGATATCAACACTATATAATATTGTACACAACTTGTATACATAAAGCGTTCGTGATTTACCAGTATGCTATCTCCCCCAAAGAGAGTAAATAAAAAGTGGGGCATGAACTCACCTGATATGCGTATAGATACACTGAGTTTGACTTGTCAAACAGAATAGACAGACAACCTTCAGAGGTTACCTAGATCATATAAGTGCATGAGTACGTGTAATCAAAGAACATGTGAAACCCTATGTACACTACAACCAAGGACTCAAGATTTCAGAAAAACATACATGTTTGACCTAGTTGACCCGTTTGACCGGTTGGTGACTTTATGTGTTGTAAACCATTCAAGTAATCATACACATATATCATACATAGTTAACATTCAAATATATCATATGTATGCTATATTAACCGGGTGTATCACTTAGATCATCATACAACCAAGTACCATACAAGTCATGCGAATCTAGAACATTAACATATTCACTAGTTATAACACAACTAACATGTCACACAAAGATCAAACCACTCACCACATGCCATGTGAAGCCACTCACGACTTAACATCCTAAACCCTGCCAATCCTACTAAGTAGGGGCCTCAGATTCGCATGTGTGTATGATGATCATAACCATAATCATTAACCATATGCATTGCATTCTACAACCTCACAACAATCAATTACCAATCCCAAACATAATGTCCTACTACTAATCAACATCCAAATCATACATGATCATAAATGTCCAAAAGTCATTCATGATTACCCCGGCATCACATACAACCAAATTACCATGTTCTACCACATTAGAATCTATCCATGATCATACTAACATGCTCCTAACATCCCAAACTTGTTCAAGCTATCATTTTTCAGACTTTATGCAAATAAAGTTTCCCTTTTGGGAAAGTACATCCCAACATCTACCAACCATCCAATGTATTCATGAAGTCATCATAATTATACCATCTCAAGCTCATAACAATATCTAGACATGATCAACATTACCTAATCACCATAATCTAACAATCTTCATATCCAAAAGTTTCTACTTTTGGCAAGCTATGAATCAACAACATCCATTCAAAGATTTCTAGCATTCATAACAACAATCTAGCATCTAATCATCATCATGAACACATCCATAACATCAATCCATCACTAGATCATCACTACATTCAAAATAAAGTTACTATTATTAGTAACCTATGAACACCAACTTCAATTCACCAATTTCTTGCAAAATCAATGTATCCTAACATTCATACAACCTACTAATCATCATAAATTCATCAAACAATCATCCACCATGCATAATCATGGCATTTTCAAACTAGGGTTTGCTTCATACTCAAAGTTCATGATCAATCCACTAAAAATATAGAATTCATGCATAATCGACGTTAACTAACATGTATTCAATCTAACTAACATACTAACATCATCAACCAACATCAATTTCGACCCCATGAAGGCCAATTCATGAATTAGGGTTTGGCCCTAACAAGAACACCATGAAAAAACACCAAAACTAACCTTGATTCTTGCCAAAGAACACGACTTGAGGTTGCTAACCTGTCGTATTGCTTGTAATCGAACCAAAATCGCAGCTACTAGCTTGTTCTTGGTCGAATTTGCAAGGGAGATGGGTTGAGAGGGGAAATCGCGGCCGAAGGGGTGGGTGTGGGGCTAGGGTTTTGTTTTATTTAATTTTAATTTACATAATTACCCTTTTAACCCTTGTAATTTGTATTTTATAAAAACTAGACTTTAAACTCTTTGTAAAGTGTTTTTAACTTCATAATATAAAGATATAAACTTATGAAAATCATTATATATCTTATCTTTATAAAAACACAAGACATACGAATAAATAGGCACGTTTCCGCGTTACGCGATTAATTTTCTAATTAATATTTTAAAAACATGTAAACACACAAACATAATCCAATAATCACATAATAAATTAGATTCAAATTAAATTAACATTATCCATTATTATTAGGTCACCAACGTTAAACGACAACTAGTGTGTGCTCACGACACGTGTCTACGAAACTTAACCGAACTAACGGAGTTTGGTAACGGAAATTTACCGGATGTCACATAGACAGCCTAGATGTGGTACTAAAAAGCAAGAGGTTCCAACTGCTGACCCTTCCTCACCAGAGTTGAAGGATGAAGCAACAATAGTGGTCACCACAGGGAAGGAACAGGGTATCTTTATATTAGCTGGATCCCAGGTGTTTGGTACTTCTGATCTTGCGCTCAAGATAATGCTACCAAAAAGGGGGAGAATGTTCAGAGACAAACAATTGAGGACCCCCAACAAAGCCATACTTCAACTCCAATTTCAACTTCATCTACTCCTATCATCACTGTGTCTCTACTTCGGAGATTGACTCAAAGATGCTCAGTGATCTCTACAGACTCTTCACCAAGTTTATGATCAGATCCTCACAGATCAGCCAAGTCCACATGCTGCAATGCTCTACTTTGGAGCTGAAGAGCTTCAGAGGCTGACTCCACCTTCTACCACTGTGGAAGAAGTTGGTCGACCTAAGGTCCACATGGAACCTAAGATTCATTTTGAAGGGGAAATGGGGACTGATGGCCCAGCAACTGAAACAGTTGGGATAGAATATGCATCTCCTCTAACTTCCAAAGCTGAAGTTAAAGCCTCGGAAGAATAAGCTGAATCTTCCGAAGCTGAAATGGAAGCTGCGGAAGGACTGTTTAAGATGTCCGAGGAACTGATCATCACAGTTGCAATCCTTGAAATGGCATCTGAGATGAACAGCGAGGACTTTATGAAACTTCCTCCATCACAGACACCATCTCTACCTCTCTCACAGTTAGAACCCTCTCTCCAAGAACCACCACAGTCAAGCACTTCAAAAGACAAAGGCAAAAGCAAATTGACTGTGGAAGAGCTTCAGGAAGAGGAGAAGATTGAGAAACTTAAAAAGAAAGGATGACTTCCAACTTAGAAGTTGCTAGCTGCCAGTACAAAAGCAGCAGCAACCAATTAGGAGGCTGTCAACAACAAAAGAAGAGAAGAGATCATTGACCAGCTTATCCAAATGCAAGCTACCAATGAAGAGACACTCCTTCTACCGCTAGAGGAGTTCGTGGATCTAGAGAAGGAAACCCGGCTGAAACTTGAAGAAGAAGCCAGGTTGGCCTTGGAGAAAGAAGAAGAAAAACAGAAGGAAGCTGAGCTGTAGAGGCTTTAATCTTCAAGAACTTTCTCCATACAATGATGATACGATCCTCTGGCTCTACAACAAAGAGCATGATCAAATGGAGAAAGAAAGGAAGAAGGTTGCAAGATAAAAGGAAAAGGAGAAGAAGAAGAAGGAAGAAAAGGCTAGGGACACTGCAACCAAGAAGCTCACTGAGAAGGCCTGGATGAAAGACTATCTTCGGGCCCATGGCTTCTTTGGCAGGCAGGTGGGTCCTATGTCTAAGAAGACACTTCAACGGATTGTTAGTGAAATCAAGGCTGACATCCGGATGGGGAAGAGAAAATAGATGTATAGAAGGGTAAAGGGGATGACCTTCACTGCTACCAGTCCACCTCAACCTGAACCCTCACCCTCACCCTTCACCATTAAAACCAAACCTTTCACCTCTGAACCCACACCATTACTCACATCTTCTCCCTCACTACAACTTCCTAAACTTCTTATCCTTCAACCCAAAACACTCACCAGAACCTGTGAACCTCAACCTACCCAACTACCATCCACCCATCCCATCAGCCTTCTTAACATCTCTCTCTTGAGGAGTTTAAGTTAATCAAGACCAAGCTCATCAACTGCACAACTCTGAGCGAAGTCTCATGTGATGAAGATTCTGTCAACATTACCTATGTTGATGGATCCTCTTGTTCCCTCACAAGAGGTTAATTTCTTGATTTACCTAGAGGAACACTGGACCAGGCAGCTAGACTTCTAGGCCTCAACTCAGATTCATTAAATGATGAAGATAAGAAACTTAGAAGGAAACTGGTGACTCTGCTGGACACTAAGAAAGAGGACAAGATTCCCGGTCAGTCTATTATGCCTAGAAAGTAAATAGTCCAGTGGAGGTTCGATGAAGCTTCTCATAACTTTGTTGTGGAATGGGATAATGGCAAAGTCAATAGATTTAATGCAACCTCTCTGCTACACTCCAGCAGGTTTGATATTGCTGAGTTAGCAGAGAAGCCATTCTCCAACCCCTCAACTCTAAAGCTACTGCTCTCATCAAAAATCATCTTAGCAGCCTTCACCTAACCAAGTTAAATGCGAAGGCCAAGATTGAAAAAGAGTTGAGATTGAGAAGACAGAAAGACAAGGAAAGACCTCCCACCAAAGGCACTGCCTTTCTACAGATGGTGGAGGGTCTAGAATTGGAACCTATAGTCAGATGGGAATATGATTACAATTCCCATCAACTAACTCTTTTCAGAGGACAACAACAGAGGGTACATGTTATCCAAGGTGACAGACTGGATTTCTTGTCCACCAAGGATTCGTACAAACTTCTCAGCACCACATATGGGAAGAACAAGGAGACACACAAATATTTACTCTCCTTGGTGCTGAAAGTTTTGAGAAGCAGAAACAAGTGAAGTTTTGGTAGCATTAGCCTAGGGGGAGTTTGTTAGATCAAGAAGAAGGCTAATGCAACCAAAACTAAGTCACTTATATAATTTTGGTACAGAATGCAAAGGCTTCCAAAACTTAGCATGGAACTTCCAAAGGTTGTAAAGTCCTTCCGAAGACAAAGTGAAAGATCAACTTCCGAAGACAGAACTCTACTTCCGAAGTCAAGTGTATACTTCCGAAGTTCAAGCCTTAGAAGAATAAACTGAAGACCACTTCCAAAGTATGATGAAAAGAAGAAGTCTCCAAGCCTTGGAAGAAGCAGTCTCTTCCCAAGTATAAGTGGCTTCGGAAGTACTTACTCTTCCGAAGCCATTTAACCTTCCGAAGACACTACTATGACCAATGGACACAAGTATGGTCTCTGACACTCCACTGCAGACCTCTAATACTGTATGGCTTCTTCCTAAAGAGCCATGCAGTTGACCATACTTTATTCCACTGTTCACCTTTTCATGATAGTACATGTTACCAATTTTAGTTGGTGACAAAAGGTAAGTCAGGGACATGTCTTGACTACCAAATCTCAGATAAGACTTTATCCGACATACCTTAAAGTTTAGTATTGTAGTATAGGCTTTAACTATAGGATCCCAGCTGGTATCAAAGTATAATTGGCTGTAGGTAGTATTATATATAGGTTCTTTTTGTAACTCATTGTAACAACAACAAGAACAACTACTGGTTGTAAGAGTCTTGTATTTTGAGTTGAGAAGTAATATATAAAAGTACCTTGAAAATTACTTCCTGTGTTCTTTATTACTTTCTATATTACGATCAACTCTTACTGATTCTATCTTAAGCCGAGTGTTGTTCTAGGTAAGTTTAAGAGAAAAACATAAGTGTTTAGTGACAAACATCGATCCTGCAGAAACCTTCCCTGACTCCTTCTTTTATAACATTATTTGCATAATGTGTGCTTGAAGGATTGTTGTAACAATCTTTTGCCATGTGGTTTTGCAGACCACACATTATGCATGCAATGTTAGCCTTTTGGGAATTGGAGTGTTGTAGTTTCTTGGGCTTCTTTTCTTTATCAGCAACTTTTCCCTTCAACTTCTGATCCTTTAGCAGGACAGGAGTGTTGGTATTATCCTCCTTTCCTAAATCAGAAGTACCTAACACTTGGAATCCAGCTGAGATAAAGAAAACTTTCTGCTTTGGATCAATCTTCAGCTTGGACTCAACCACCTTCTTGGTAGTTCTTTTAGCAGCTTTAGCTCTGCTTCTTCTGGCCTTAGTGGTTAGGATTTGATCTTCACAGGAGTAGATGGGTACATCTACCTGCTCCTTCCCTGTGGTGGCCACTATTATTGCTTCATCCTTCACCTCTAGTGAGGAAGGGTCAACAGTAGGAACCTCTTGCTCCTCAGTACCACATCTAGGCTTTCTAATAGACTCATAGGAATATGGTGGAGCAATTTCATTGGTTCCCAACCCTCTTTTGTTGTGATAACAGAGTTTGGAATGGGAGGATGATGCAAGAATAGCTTGGAAGTTCCGCTAAGAAATAGCATGCTTCCTGGCCTGAGCCTTAGCAGTGACAAGCTGGGCTTGTGCCTCCGACAATTTTGATATCGGATCCTTGATTTGGGTCTTGTAGTTGGTGTGTTCATGTTTTAAAAGAGACACATTTTTCTCTAACTCCTCCATTTTCTTTTAATAGTCAGATTCAGCTCTTTTAAAATCAGATTTTAAGATATTTAAAGACTCAATATCATATCTAATTTCCATATTGTAATCCAGATAAAGTTTAACTTTAGCTATATAGGCTGAAGTACAGAGATGTTCATATACGTGAGTATCATCTGTTCTAGCCATAAGACCTTGTGCAGGAGTCACATCCTGTACCATGAAGCTCCAGACAACTTCTTGAGCCATTGCAGCTGTTTTAGTTCACTTCTTAGCGGGCTTTGAGGTTGAGGGATGTGTGGAGGCCTATGGGGTTCCCGGATTGGTCTTGGGAGCCTTGCGTTCCCTTGCAAAGTGACCCAGTTGGTTACAGTTGTAACACTTTCCCTTGGTCTTGTCAAACCCAAACTTCCTGGTAGTTGGGTTTTGAGGGAAATGTCTTCCAATTCTCTTAAATAAATTCTTTGCTCTATAAGTTAAAAGATCCATCAGTTTGACAATGTCCACGTACTCTACATCATCTGGACTGAAACACTCAATATTATCAAAGCAGTATTGAAAATCACCAGAGTGTCCACTTCCTAAGACAATGGCATAACTTTCTTGAAAGGAGTTGTGTTGAGCCTGTTGAGACCTTGGAGTCTCAAGAAAATTGATGTATGGTCCAGGAAAGCAAGATGGCTGCTGGTATGTCAGGTAATGCTGAGGTTGTGGGGGTAATGAGCCTTCAGCAACCATTAAAGTGTTGCAAGCATGAATACTCATGGGTTTGCTTGTATGGTGGCCCTTCCTACTCTCCATCTCTAGGCGATATCCATCAAGGATGCCATAGAGTTCAGTCATGGTGAGGGTGTTCAAGTTCTCTGTCCTCTGGATAGAGACACAGTAAAATGCCCACTCGTTTGGAAGAGCACTCATGAACTTTCTAGTAAGATCTCTAAGTTCAAGAGTGATCTTCATAAACTAAAGAGAAGAGATAAGATCCATGTACTTGAAGTACTGCTAGCTGAGAGTCTCTCCAGCAATATGAGTGAAGTTCTCAAACTGCTGCTTCAGCAAGCGAGTCCTTCTTCGAGTCGTTGGAGCTTAAGTACATCTGAGCATGTGCATCAAACAATTCTTTGGCAGTTTTGCAATGCTCGAACCCCACCATAATGGAGTTCGGTATTGTAGTAATGAGAATGGTCATTGCATTGCTGTCGATGTCCATCTTCTTTATGTCTTCATCAGAATGGTCCTCAACAGCCTTTTCTATCATGGCCCTGTTTCCACCAGGTGATACCACCTTTGGCTTATATGGGCCATTGAGAATGGAGTTCCACATCTTGCTGTCTTGGTATGTGATGAAGCCTTCCATTCTCTTGCTCTAGGACCTGAAATTTTCAGGAGTAATGATGGGAGCCTTTGTCATGGTTCCCATCTCTACCTCAAACTTGTTAAGGGCCATTTTGAGTGAGTGGGTTGTAGGGCGGAGTTAAAAACAGGTTGATTTGGATGGTTAGATCACGCAATCAAGAGCCTAGTAGCTCTGATACCAATTGCAGGATCGATATTGGTCAGTTAACACTTAGTTTTCTCTCAAACTCACCTAGAACAACACTCGAGTAAAGATAAAATTAGTAAGAGTTGATCATAATATAGAAAGTAATAAAAAACGCAAGAAGTAATTTTCAAGGTACTTTTATATATTTCTTCTCAACTCAATAATACAAGACTCTTACAAGCAGTGTGGAATGAGTTACAAGAGAACCTATATATAATACTACCTACAGCCGGATATACTTTGATACCAGCTAGGATCGTATAGCTAAGGTCTATACTACAAGACTGTAGTTTAAGGTATCTTGGATAAAGTCTTATCTGAGATTTGGTAATCAGGACATGTCCCTGACTTACCTTTTGTCACCAACTAATGTTGATAACTTGTACTATCAAAAAAAAGGTGAAGAGTGGAATAAAGTATGGTCAAGGTGCATGGCTCTTTGAGAAAATGCCATACAGTATTAGAGGTCTGCAGTAGAGTGTCAAAGACCATACTTGTGTCCACTGGTTCATAGCAGTGTCTTCCAAAGGTTAAATGGCTTCGGAAGAGTAAGTACTTCTGAAGCCACTTATACTTCGGAAGAGACTGCTTCTTCCAAGGCTTGGAGACTTCTTCTTATCATCATACTTCGGAAGTAGTCTTTAGGTTTTTCTTCTAAGACTTGATCTTTGGAAGCATGCTCTTTGCTTCGAAAGTAGAGTTCTGTCTTCAGAAGTTTATCTTTCACTTTGTCTTCGGAAGAACTCTACAACCTTCGAAATTTCCATGCTAAGCTTCGGAAGCCCTTGCATGTAATACCAAAATTGTCTAAGTGAATTGGTTTTGGTTTCTCATACCTTCATCTTGTCTAAGTCAACCGAATGATTTGAGGATCCGTATCATCGGGATAGAGTTTACAAGCTTGAGAAGGCTCTCTATGGGCTCCATCAAGCCCCGAGAGCATGGTATGCGAAACTCTCAATTGTGAAACACGGGTTTCGCAAAGGAGTTATTGACTGCACAGTGTTCATCAAATAAAAGGATGGCGACTTACTTGTAGTACAGATTTATGTGGATGACATAATCTTCCATTCCAATAACGAAGAGTTATGTAAAGAATTTGAATCTGTCACGAAAGCAGAATTTGAGATGAGTGCAATGGGGAGATGAAATTCTTCCTAGGATTATAGGTGGATTAGACACCAAAAGGAATATTTCTACATCAGACTAAATATGTGGGGGATATCCTCAGTCGGTTTGACATAGAGAATGCTTCAGTTGCTGGAACTCCACTTGCCACGAACAACGATGTGGCACCCAGCGAAAATGGTGATCTGGTTGTTGCTAGAATGTATAGAGGAATGATTGGATCCATAATGTATCTCACAGTGTCCCATCCTGATATCATGTATACGACATGTCTATGTTCCAGATATCAGGCGAAACCGAAAGTCAACCATCTCATTGGTGTTAAACAGATTTTCCGTTATCTGCAAAATGAACTACAAGTCAACGTTGGCGGATGTCAATTTTATGGGAGCAGATTAGTCACCTGGAAATGTAAGAAGTAGATATCGGTTGCTCTCTCAACTTGTGAAGCTGAATACGTTGTTGCTGCAAGTTGTTGTTCGCAGATCATTTGGATTCAATAGCAAATTCAGGACTACAGTTTGCAATTCTCTGAAAATCCTATCTATGTTAATAGTTAGGGTCCCTGCGAATCTAAATAGTCTAAACAAAACACTTATCATCAAGTTTTGACCTAGATTCGGGGTTAGAGTGTCGAACAAAGAGTTATACGACTAGACACTCTGAATGAACTTCAATTGCACGATTGAGCTGGGCAAATGACTCAATCGGCCGAATGAACAAGGCGTATGAGCTCAATCGCCCGAATGAACTCAGCTGCAGGCTAAATCGCCCGAATGAACTCATCCGCAGGCTGAATCGCCCAATTGAACTCAGCCACATGCTGAGTCGCCCGAGTGAACTCAGTCGCATGCTAAGTCGCCCGACTGAACTTAGTTGTATGGTTCAATCGCATGATTGAACCAGACTGTTTTCAAAACAGTTTAAATTGTCAACAGTTTCTCTATGGACAAATCTCATGTTTATGTGTCTTGTGTTACAGAAACATGGCAGATAGGTGGATCATCAACACCATGCACACATTTGTGCTCACTTGGATGCCACCACTAGGAAAGCTGCTAAGTTTGTGGGTATTATTGCATTTCAGAGGCGATCAAGGATCTATAGAGCCTTATCTACTCCATGCAAACCCTAACGGTCATTACAGCAGGCCTTTTGGGAGGGTGCATCTGTTGACAGATCTACTGGGCCCTACTGCATTCGGAGTACCATTTTTGGGGAAGAGATTGAGGTGACGGTAGTAGATATTCGACGAGTACTGGACCTGGGTGATGAAGCTACCCACCCAACCAGGTTACATCCTCTGACTGTAAGGGGATGTTTTCTGAGCATGAAGTACACTGGGGGCATCAACGCATGTGTGCTCAACAAAAGCAACCTGTGACCCTAGTTCAAGTACTTAACACCCGTCATTCTCAAGTGCATTGCTTCACGAAGGGGTGGATTTGATGATTTTTTCTGACCTAATCTAGAATGCCTACGTGTCACTAGTGTTGAATCACCCCTTTAGCTTCTCCAACATGATCTTCACTTACATGATCAAGAACCTTGAGGCCAAGGGTAACGGGAGCTTGTGCATGTATCCAAGGTTCCTGTAGATAATCATAGATGAGAAGCTCCCCCTACTGCCCAAGGTGAAGTACGATGTAGTGATGGTAGAGGTGATGGATGATACTACACTGGGCAGGATGAAGGTGTACAAGGGGAAGCAGGTGAAACCCCCTATCAGATGATTGTTTGGGCATCTGGCCCGAGAGGTTTATATGGCGCCCGCCAGGAGGAAGTGGAGTCACGATGACAGTGACTCTATTGTAGAGCCTATTGAGACACCAAGAGAGAGCTACATACAAGGAGGCCCATTTCAAGAGACAAGCTCTTCTCAAGCCTTTGTGTCTACTAATGAAAGTAGTGGCAACTCTTTCTTCACTATGGAAGACTTGGACTGCATATATCCAGATGATCTGAAGTATACGGAAATAGTCTAGCAAATGGCTCTTCTCACTTACAGGGCCAAGAAGTTCTACAAGCAGATAGGTAGAAAGTTTTCTAGTAATACAACTGGTGGAAAGTTTGGACTGATTTAAAGCAAGGTGAAATGTTCCAACTGCAACCAAATGGGACACTTTCCTAGAGAGTGCAAGGCACCAAGAACAAATGGTGCCCAAGCACCATCCAGACCAAAGTACACTAATGGAGCTCCACAAACTAAGAAGCCCAAGCAGTAAGGTACAGTTGTCGTTCAAGAAGGAGGCTTTGAGTGGAGCTTTGAGGTTGAAAATTTTTCTTCAAACCAAGCATTGATGGTTGATTTTGAAGAAACAAAGGTATTAGAACATCTTTGTGTCCTAGATGTATTATTAAAGTTTATAGATAGAGGTCCCATAACTTGGAAATGAGATCTTACATTGAGTCCTTAAATATCTTAAAATTTTATTTAAAAAGGCTGAAAATAATTTATATAAGAGGAAATGGTAAGTCAATTTATGAGTAATATCATAATTAAAGAAATAATTTAACAAGTTTGTTTTTCCAATTTGATGATTACATTTTGTTTAAGTTTAGTTGTACACCTTATGTCGCTATCCTCTAACAGTCACTAGAAATGTGTACGAGCGGTGTAGAAAGTTAAAGTGAAACATATATAATACTTTGGGAATTGTAGAACTGAGACAATTAGATATGTTTCAATCAATTTCTACCAACACACTCTTTAGTGTAGAGGAACATAGAAGTATTCATAAAACTCGTTGGGCCGGTGGACGAAATAAAAAGTGGATTAGAACACATGAAGCGTATATGTTATCATGGTAGAATTTACATGAGCATGTTCATAATGAAAAATACACCAATTCATCCATTTCCAATCATTAATACATGATGGTATAGGACACAAATCCTTTTGTAGACAGTTGACTCAAGATATGTTGACGATAACACATAGAGGCTTCTAGAAATTGAGGGAGGTTGCAAATGATGGTATTTTTTATATCTAATAGAAAAAAATTTGTTAAATTAATGCGAAAAATATATTTATATGCAATGGGACAGGATGAGTCAAATTGATCAGAATTCAGGAAAAGATTTCATACGAAACACAACCAGCTAATATATAGTATATGCAAATGCACATCATCATATGAGTTACCAACCTACCCTTATAACTCAAAATTATGTTGTTTATATACTCCATCTTTCACTCAAGATTAATATGGGTGGTCGAAGAGGAGGTAGAAGACACGGTGGTCGACAGGGTGATAATATTAATATGGCTGAACAATGTGGTTCATTGAAACTTGATGAAATGTATAGCCCAAATTATCATCCTGTTAGACTTTCAGAAGATTTGGATCAAATGGGTACCCAAAATTATTAGGAGGGTGGTCCATATGGATAGTTCATCAAATTTCAAGCAACAAGCTGGAACAATATATAATAGACAAATGCCTATGATGCCCTTCATGTCATAGTCTCATACACCCCCAATAACATGACTACCAACGAGACCCAAATGAAGGAGTCATCATTATCAAGGAGAGACACATTTGACTTAAACAAGCACTTAAAAGTTACGGGCAAGACTGTCAATACTTATATGTTTTAGATTTTATTTTAATTATGTGCTTCATGTATTATTAAATGTAGCACTTTTTATTTTTGTTTTTATCTTAACAATTTTTTTATATTTAAAACTTACATCGTCTCCAAATACAAAATAGAAAATAATATAAATCTAATAATATTAATATACATATTCAACATTGTAAGGTTTAATGAAAGGTTGATGCACCAAAAACAATCTAAGTCCTTCCTACATGCATGCACTCACATACCTAGTAGAAGTTGCTTTGGAAGTTTCATACTCTACACTAGAAGATATTCTAAGTATGAAATGTGCCAAATCAAGACTAATATCTTCCAAAGCCAAAAGTGAAGGCTTCCAATGCTTCTAATACAAATTCTTCCAAAGACTATGAAGTGAAGATAGATTTCTTCCAAAGACTTTGAAGAACATGCTTTCTCTGATGTACTTTACATAAAGATGACAAACTTTCACCTACAACTCTGAAGGCTCACCGACTTATACAAGTTGGTGAAAGGTCTATGCTTTTTGTAACTTTACATTAAGGTCACGAGTGTGTAACTTTCTACTTTATGTACTTTTATTCTTTTTGTAATATATTAAGATGTGGACTATGGTATGTGATAGTCACTTGTCAAAAAGGCATATCTACCTTTTTGACTCTACATTGATTTTGTTGTCTAGATCAAATGTATCTATTGGTCTATTAGATCGATTTGTAGTACAAATAAGATGTTGAATCGTTCAATATCAAATAAAAAACAATAGAAAACAAATATGACGAAGATTGAGAACAACCACAAATGAATCAAAGTAAGGCAATGATGCTCAACATACTCAATAATAACAAAGCACAATGATATTTCTGTGAAATGACAGCTTACAATACTCACTTGCAACAAGGATTAGGGTTTTGCAAGGTTAGCCAACAATGAAAATGAGAAAAACTATATATAGCAGTCTTAGTTTTGTAGAGAGTTTCGCTATCAGCGAAACTGTTCTGCCAAAACTATAGTTTCACCCGGTAGAAACAACAGTTTCACCGGGAGAACTAAACAGCTGACTGTAGTTTTGCTCATAGTTTCGCTAGACTACAAAACTAGACAAAATGAACCAAATTCTAAAGTAACTAACATTAACCTATTACAAAATAATATAAACATAATCTAAACTAAACTAAGGTGAGTCCAACCTATACTTGATCTTCAATACCACTAGAAAAATTACTAGTATTCACTCCTCCTTGACGAGATGTCTGCAAAGGAGAGCTTGCAGCAGAAGACAATAATGCAGCATTTTGAGTGAAACCAGATGTACGCATCATGGTTTGGATCAATTCCCTTCTTTTGATGTCTAACTCAAAGGATTTAGGCTTATTGATGATGTCCATAAGATTATAATTAGTGAAATATCTTTCCTGCTTTAGCATCCTCACCTGTAGGATCCATTAGAGTGGGAGAGAGTCTAGAAACCTGTTGACTTGCTCACTATTGGAAAGTTTGTCATCGTATTTCTTCAGTGTGCTTGAGACTATCAGAAAACAATTAGTAAGGTCTGTCATACTCTCATTCTTATATCCCACAAAGGAGTTGAATTCCTTCTCAGCTTGAACACTCTTGTCTTGTACCAACTCGTCATTACCATCATAGAACTCACACAAAGCGTCGAAGAGAGACTTAGCATTCTTATGCTCAGCGAATCGATTGAAGATGTCGGGTGAGAGACAAAGAGTTAATGCTCCAAAATCTTTCTAGTCTCAATCCATTAGCTTCAAATCCTTTTCGTTGAGTGTGAGTGGATCCTTGTTTTGGGATACAACATCTCTTCCAACCCTCTAAATGATCCCTGTTTATGAGTATTGAAGGTCTGTTGGGAGCAACACTTTCAACATCAGCAAGGGTGAGGGAAGTCATCTTTGTGATACTATTTTTATGAGGAACGAATTAATTTCGCAGAAGATTTGGTAAATTCGCTGACAATTTCGCAAGGAAGACTAGTTTCACAGAGTTGCCGTAGTTTCGCAGGCAATTTCCGCAGCAGTTTCGCTAGCCAAATGCTTAAAACAGCTTAGTTTCGCCGACAAATTCGCACGAAACAAGCTTGAACTTTCGTTAAAAGATACTTTCGGCAGTAATTTCACTTGTAAATCACCCACAAGCACTGCTCAACTTTCGTTCAGTGAAACTAGTTTTACAGAACAATAGAAAACAACTTCAAGGATGATAACCAATGTAGTTTCACCAGAAGAACAAGTAGTTTTGCTAGATGAATTTATAGTTTCGCTGGATGATGCTGAAAAATTTTTTTAACACGAAATCATCTGAAATCATCAAAAACTCAATGGATTTGAGATCTGATGATTAACAAAGCTTCATCAACCAAAAACCAAAGAAATTCAAGCAAATTCCATATCAACTACACATGAATTTTGATCTGAAATTGATGAAAATTTGATATTGAACAGAAACAATCAAAACCTCAACAAATCATGAGCACTAAGGCTCTGATACCATATTGTTGGTTCATTAGATCAATTTGAAGTACAAATGAGATGTTGAATTGTTCAATATCAAATACGAACAATAGAAAACAAAGATGAAGAAGATTGAGAACAACCACAAATGAATCAAAGTAAGGCAATGATGATCAACATACTTAATAATAACAAAGCACAATGATATTTTGTGAAAGGACTGCTTACAATACTCACTTGCAACATGGATAAACGATTAGGGTTTTTGCAAGGTTAGCCAACAATGAAAATTATCAAAACTATATACAGTAGTCTTAATTTCGCAGACAGTTTGGCAGACAGTTTTGCTGTTAGCGAAACTATTTTGCCGAAACTATAGTTTCGCCCGAAAAAAACAACAGTTTCATCGGGAGAACTAAGCAGCTGACTGTGAGCCACTCATAATTTCGCTGGACTACAAAACTTGACAAAATGAACTACATTCAAAGGTAACTATGATTAAACCTATTACAAAATAATATAAACATAATCTAAACTAAACTAAGGTGAGTCCAACCTATACTTGATCTTTAGTATCAAGTTGGCCTTCCAAGTATGGCTGGCTCTCGGATGTAGAATAAAGTATCTCAAGTCCTTGTAACTTATTTTTTATGCTTTGTAACACTTGTAATATAACTTGAGAAGTAATATATCACAATCTTTAAACCAAACTTCATTTTGTTGTTCTTAAGTTTCTATCTCTTGCTTACTTATGTTTTTAATATCATAATCAAAGTCCTAGTTCCCTATTTGATCTCTAAAGTGTTCTAAACACTCTCCTCATTGTGACACTAAGTGTAAGTTACCATCCCTTCAACGGTCTTGCAATTGTTATCAAAGCATTCTAGGCTCTTAATTGTAAGATCTCACCATCTTAGATCCCTAAGTCTCACAAAACACTTAACAACTCAAATGGTAGCTCTCACAAAGGCTGATACGGAAAGCAGAACCAAGAAAAAGTCCCCACTGCTCACTGCTGAAGACTTTGATACTTGGTGTCAAAGAATGGAAGGCTTTATAAAGTCATAAGACTCGAGGATGTGGGAATCTGTTGTCACTGGACCTCACATACCAAGTATCTCTTGAAGTAGCAGGTTGAGAACTTCACCCAGAAGACACGTGAAACCATGACTCAAAAATACTTCGAGTATGTTGAGATTGTGGATACTCTAAGAAATGTTGGAGTAACTTTTGAAAATAGAGACATTGTCAGGAAGTTCTTGTCTGCTCTTCCTAGACAATGGACACATTATTTTGTTGTTATCAAGAGAACTAAGAACCTTAACACTCTTACTCTTACAAAGTTGTATGTTATTCTTAGTGGATACCAGATGGAGATAGAGATGAACATGCAAAATCCATCTGGGAACTCCAGCAATCAATTGAGTTCAGCCCTTCATCTAGTTGAAAGGGATTGTAGAGAACCATAACATCATCTTATTCTAGCTACCTTGACATCTCACAAAAGGGTCCTTTCATTACCTTTCCAAAGACACCAAGGGAGAGTTACACTCAAGGAAGTTCATTTCAAGAGACAAGATCTTCTCATGTTTTTGTGTCTGTTGATGTAAGTACTAGCAACTTTCTCTTCACCCTTGAAGATTTTGACTGCATCCATCCAGATGATCTGGAGTACATGGAGAATGAATAAAAAATGAATAGGAAATAAAATCATATCATTGGTTATCTTTTATAAAGATAATTTAAGCTGCTGTTGCTATTGAGGAAGGAGGCTTTGACAGAAGCTTTCAAGTAGAAGATGTATCTCCAAATCAAGCGCGGATGGTTGACCATGATGAATCCAAGGTATTGGAACATCTCTTTACGCCTAAAATTAACATATATAGGTCCTATTACTTAGAGATGTTAACTGATTTTGAATCCTTGAATATCTTTAAATTTGATTTCAAAAAAGCTGAAAGTGATTACAAACTTAAAATAGAAGATTTAGAGAAAACCATTTAAACTCTTAGACATGAGCACACAAATTATAGGACTCAAATCAAATCTTATCACTAAGTTAAATGAATGTTAGGATGAGCTTGTGATCAGCAAAGCTGGGGATTGGGATCTACTAAGATAGCTCCTCCATATATAATATTGTCTGTAAGATCTCCGAGGTATGGAACTTATGAAGATGAGCTTCCCCTTATAGACCCTATAAGTGAAGAGGATGAAGAGGAGATAATGAAGGATATCTCTGAGAAGATTGAAGAAGAGCATTCTAAGAAGGGTCACTATTCTCTTGAGGAGAGAAAGGAAACTAGGAAGGCCAAGTCTAGGAGGAATAATTAGATGAGGAAAGCCAAAAGAAAGTCCAAGAAGGCTCAAGAGATCAAGGCCACTTTCAACTCTATGTAGAAACAAGTTTTTATCTCCACAGGTTTTGAAGTGGTTAAAATACCAGGAGTTGTAGTTCATGTTCAAATCATCCCAACATCATGAAGATAGTTGATCAGTTGTGTACCATTGCTACACAACCTGAACCATCCAACTACAAAGGTAATTCTCACCCTAAAAATTGCCACATCATCTACAATAATGAAGATGGAGATGGAAATCGATCAAGTTCAGCCTTACTCTCAAAAGAAGACAATTAGAAAGAAGAAAATAGATTGTGTCATGTGTGGTAATACTTCTCATTTTGGAAAGAATTGCTTATACAATCCTAAAAGTACTATCCACATGATTAAGAAAGAAACTTCTGAGAAGTTGAAGAAGAAAAAACCTTTGAAAGGAAATTCGTTTCACTTCGGAAGCTCCAAAATGAAGAAGAAGACAAGTGAAAACTTGCCTCCTGAAGAAAACTTGGTCTCGGAAGAAAGGAATACTTCCAAAGTACTAGCCTACTACAGTCTTAGCAAGATCTTCCAAAGGCCCAGTCTCCAAAACTTCCAAACTTGTCAAAAATTCGGAAGCATTAATGGTCAAGTCTAAGCTTCCAAAAGTTGTGTGGAAGAAAAAGAAATACCATGTGCTTGAAAGTTCTTCATCAACATCAGCATATGATCCCTAAATTTGACTATAGGATCAATTACTATTGCTTTGTCTTCAACTTCTTTTGATATGCCCAAGACCAATAAGGCTTGGGTTTCGAAATGTAACTGAACATCTCGTTTGTGCAAGAACAACTCAAGACAATCAAGAATGTATTATTCATTGATAATGGATGTTCCAGGCATCTAACAGGAAATGGCTCACTACTCCAAAATTTTATGAAAAGTAATGGAGGGCGAGTTGCATTTAGAGCTGATACCAGAGGTTACATTACTGGAAGGGGCAAGGTCACAAATGATAAATGCAACATTGAGAAGGTAAACTTTGTTAGGGAGCTTGGATATAATCTTTTGAGTGTATCTCAATTTTATGATGAGAGACACAACATGCTTTTCACTGAGCATGAGTGCTTGTTCTGAAGCCCGAGGTGGTTATTCCTTAAGAGCATATCTTGCTCAGAGCCCCGGGAGAGGGAACATGTACAAGATGGACTTTCAAGAAATGTCTCCCACAAGAGAAGTTTCATGCTTTCTATCTAAAGCAAATAGTGATGAGTCTTTCCTATGGCACAAAAGAATCTGCCATGTAAACTTTAAAAATAGGAATAAAATGATTAAGAATGATTTGGTAAATGGAATGCTAAAGAAAGAGTTTACAAGTGATGATCACTATGTTACATGCCTCAAAGGAAAGCAACACAAAGTATCTCACAAGCCAAAGGAAAGAAACACTATCACTTCTCCCCTACACTAATTAAATATGGATATCTTTGGCCCCACCAGTGTAATGAGTCTAGGAAGGACCTCATACGGTTTCGTGATCACATATAACTTTACAATATTCACTTGGGTCTTTTTTTCTTAGAACTATGGATTAGATCCTTAGATCTTGAAGAGTTTCATCTTAAAGATTGAGAATTAATGTGAATATAAGGTCAAAACCATAAGATGTGATCAGGCAACTAAATTCAAGAACCAAATCCTTGATACATTTTTTGGTGAAAAGGGTATTACAAGATAATTTAGTTCTCTTGGGGCTCCTCAGCAAAATCGTGTTGGTGAGAGGAGAAACAAGACCCTAATTAAAGTTGCAAGAACCATGTTGTCTGACTCTAAACTGCCCATCACCTTTTTGGCCGAAGCAGTAGCATTGCTTGTTATATGCAAAATAGTGGTTTAGTAGTCAAGACTCATGGTAAGAATCCTTATGAACTTTGGCACAAGAGAAAACCTTCATTGGTTTTCTCAGGTCATTTGGATTTCCTTGTACCATCTTGAATACCAAAGACCAAATAGCCAAATTTTTTGAGAAATCAGATGATGGACATTCTATTGGATACTCTTCTCAAGCTAAGGCTTATAAAGTATACAATCTTAAAACTAGAGTAGTTGAGGAGTCAACCAATGTGACTTTCAATGGGCACACTTCCAATGTGAAAGGTTATGGTCCTAATTGGCCATTTGATCTTGATTTAGCTACCAACTATTTTAATAAACTTATGAGAATGTTTTAGGATCCACAGGTATCTTATCAATTGGTGATCCTTATCCAAGATTTAAGCTGAGAAGACCATCAAATGACACTATTTCAACTCCAGTGGTAACTAATCTTACAAATGGAGTCCTTGTCAGCACAACCATGTTAAATTAAGTTGATACATCTGAGGTGCCACCAAATTCTAGCTCAGAGGCACAACACTCAAATGAAGGAACTTCAAATGTGGAAGGAAATAGTGGTGTTGATGGTGATCAAGAGTTTCTTTATGCTGACAACCACTCCATTGAAGACAACATAAATGATGTCACACACTCATTAGATCAAGTTTCACTTGATTAGTATGCTGATGTGGTGGGAGAAACTTCAATGCCTGTTCTAAATTTTTCTAATACAGATCTCTCCAAGCAACTTGTTGTAATCCCTCAACTAAGGATTCACAAGTCTCAACCAACCCAAAACATCATTGGAGATGTTGACACAGGGGTAAGAACAAAATGGCAAACCCATGATGCAAATGTTTGTTTTCACTCTTGTTTATTATCGCAAATAGAGCCAAAGAAAGTTGATGAGGCTTTAAAGGATGGAAGTTTGGTTGAAGCTATGCAGGAGAAGCTGCTTCAATTCAAAAGGCAAAAGGTTTGGAACCTATGTCCTCTTCCTTAAGGAAAGACTATCATAGGAACCAAATGGGTGTTCAAGAACAAGAAAGATGACAGAGGACTTGTCATCAAAAACAAGGCAAGACTAGTCGTCTAAGGGTACACACAAGAAGAAGGAATTGACTACATAGATGTCTTTGCTCCTTTAGCAAGACTTGAAGTTGTCATAATATTCATAGCTTTTGCTGCATCCAAGGATTTCAAGGTCTACCAGCTTGATTCAAGTGTGCTTTTTTATATGGGGTGATTGATGAAGAGGTTTATGTCAAACAAGTACCTGGCTTTGCAGATCCTAATTATCCTAATTATGTGTCCAAGCTTGATAAAGCTCTTAATAGGCTACACCAAACTCCAAGGAAGTGGTATGAGACTCTATTTCATTATCTCTATCAACATGGCTACAAAAAAGGTACTATAGATGTAACTCTCTTCATCAAAGGAACAAGGAATGAGTTAATGCTAGTTCAAGTATATGAAGATGACATTATCTTTGGTTCAACCAATCCAAAGCTTTACAAAGACTTTAAGAAGCTGATGAAGAATAGATTTGAGTGCAATGGGAGAACTCAATTTCTTTCTAGAATTTCAAGTGAAGCAATCTACAGGACCATTTAGGAAGGTTGGTCACTTACAACACAAGCACACAATAAGGAGACTGATGTTAGAACACTTAACATATCAAATAGGGAACTGATAACCTGCTCGAATGATGTTAAGAACACAAGTAAATATGAGATAGAACCAAGGAAAAAACACAGATAAATGGTTCTTAAGAATGTTGTATATTGCTCTCAAGTTCTTTACAAGTGCTAATCATATTGGAAAGTTACAAGGACCTGAAATACTTTATACTACATCCTACAGTCGGCCATACTTATAAAGCTAGCTCGAAACATTTGAACTAGACAACAAAATCAAATGTAGAGTCAAAAGGCAGATTGCCATTTGACTAGTGACTATGACATTCCATAGCTCACATCCTAATATATTACAAAAAGGAGAAAAGTACATAAAGTAGAAAGCACAAACTCAAGACCTCAACGTACATTTTATCAAATGCATGGACCTTTTCACCAACTAGTGACAGTTAGTGAGTCAACAGAGTTGTAGTGGAAAGCGGTCCAGCTTTATGATAACGTATAATAGATAAAGCATGTATTCAAAAGTCTTTGGAAGATAAATTGTCTCACTTCTTGGCTTCGAAAGACTTTGTCTCTCAAGCTTCAAAAGACTTCACATTAAGCTTCAGAAGATGTTGGTCTTGGCTTTAGAAGATTTTACACTTACAATATTTTCTAGTGCATGGTGTAAAACTTCTGAAGCATTTCTACTTTTGCACTTCAGTGCATGCATGTAAGAAGACTTTAGATGTTTTAGGTGCATCAGCCTTTACATAAACCTTACAACTCCCTCTAGGCTTATGCTACCAAAACATTAAAGATCTTAGGTGTTGACAGTCCTTATAATGATGATGACCATGCCTTTCATCATCAGATGGTCAAGATCACTCAGACTCTCATAGTATATTCTCATCTCAAAGAGATCATGCAGAGGTAGATTGAACATGTCTTTCCATGTTTAGACATCTTCAATACCTTAACCTCTGATTACATGAAATCTTTCTGGATTAGTGGAGTAAGTGTAGGATAAGATGGGTCTTCCTGTTGTAAGAGTAGTTGCTTGAATGGGAGTTGTTTGAGCTTCCTCTTATACACTTCCTTAGGATTTTCTGACTCATTCCAAGGTCTGGAGATGGAAGATTCTATCTTCCTCTTTTTCTTAGACTTGGGCTTAGAGGCAATCCTTTTCCTCCTCTTAGAGCTGTTTAATTGACAAGACTGGCCTGCAGCACCTTGTGGTTTAGTCTTGTCTTTCCTAGTTAGGTCTACCTCCCTCATAGGTTTAGAAGGAGAGGGAGTTGACCTTGCTGTGGATCAGAAGATGAAGCTTGCTAAGATTTAGCAGGAGGTCCAGGTTGTGTTGTGTTAGATTTTTCAACCTTAACCTCCACTTCTTGAGGGGCTTAACTTGGTGGGGAGTGTAAATCAATGAGATTTTCTCTTTTAATCTTCTGCTTGATCACCCTGGTGTGGTTATCCATGGTGGATAGAGACACAAGGTTAAGTCTCCTTCCAAAGAATCCATATAGCTTCAAGAAGCTCATCATCCTCTACCTATCAGCAAACTTCTTTTGACTTTTTTGGATGATGGCTCCTCCTTTGGTAGCTTCTTCTCTCATTTTCCTCTTTGTAGCCTTCTACTCTTTGAGTACTTCAAGTTCAAGTTGTTTGAGATACTCAAACTCGATATACTTAAATGCCCAGGGAAGAAGTGCATCTGCCTGGTAGAGACCTGTGGTACTCAAGTAGTTGATCATGTCTTGCCTGTCAGTTTCTTTATCTACCTGAGGTTCTTGTGGTTCCACAGTCTCTTGAAGAGGGCTTTCTTGAAATGGTGAGAGAGTAGGAAAATGTTTGTAGAGTCTTTTCAGTCTCTTTTCTTCCTTGATCTGAGAGAGCAGTTTTGCATCCTCTACTTCCTTCTTCTCTCTAGACACTTCCATGTCTGCTAATTCATTAAGTTCCTCTAAGGGAAGGGATATGATTTGATTAAAGTTATAGTTCCTACTTTGTAAGTAAGCAATCCTGACTGCCCTTAACTCATCGTTTTGAGTATCTAGTATAGGGGCAGACCTTATTGTAGCTTGCATGAATCCTGAAGATCCAATAGAACTATCTCCCCTAGGCTTCCTCTTTCTTTCTCTCTCTTCTCCTTAATCTCCTCAAGAGTCATTTTCCTTTCTCTTTGTCACTCACAAACCTTTATGACTCAGGGTGGAGAGAGATTTGGCCTTCATTGCTTGGAGTAGCATCCATGCTCTAGCCAGAGAGAGGTTGAGATACACCTTCACCGGTAGGTGTCTCATCAAGAGAATAGATTTCTAAAGTAGTTGTATGTGTGACGGAGCTATCAGGTTCTATCACTGGGCCTTTAGTCAAAGTTTTCCCTTTGAAGCTAATCTTAGGCTTTGCCTCAACATCTAGTTGACCAATGACATTACCTGATTGTTTTTGTCTCATTCTTTGGCTGAACACTTTAGTAGTTTTATCTTGAATCCTTTGAGGCAGCCTGCCATCTTGCATAGATTGGCTTGGGTTGACAAGTGGCATGTTGATCAGGTCAAGACCTTCATAATAGTTCATGGTCTAAAAATAGAAGACTTCTTGCTACCCTTGAACTCTTTGAAGAAAAAGGGCTCTTCTGTCAGCATCATACCTCCACCTAATTATGTACTTTGAAGTTCCTTGGGGTGGGTATGACATAGCCCTTCGAATACCTTCCTCAAAGAGACTCTGAATGAGAGAATCTAGAGAGTCCATATCAATGTAAACTTGAGGAAGTTGCTAAGTAGAGACAATTACAAGTGAGGATGGTGAGTCCTCAATGTCCATACTTTGTAAAGAACTCCAAGGTTCTGTGATTGTTATGACTTTCTCCCCCTTTTTGGTTGCATTACCAACTTGCATAGGTGAGCTAGTCAATCACATCCACAGGTTCTTGTGTTCCTGGATGAGCTCTACACATAGGTCTCCCAGCTAGTTTCGCCTTAAGATAAGAAATCTTAAGATGTTGATCATTGACCCTATTGTGTAAGGTAGTCACCTAAGATTCTGAGTGACTAACCTTAAAGACTAGGTAGGTGCATGTTTGAGACAATTTTTGCACCTTTAGTCTCAAATTCCCCTCATCTTAATTAGAAGAATCATTAGGGGATGAGATAATTGAACCAAAGTCCTCTTTCTCACCACCAGCATCAGGTTCTTGGCTGCTGGTTTTCCTCTGCTCATTGACATCTTCAAAAGAAATTTCAATGGGCTAAGTTGCCATGGTTGAGGTTTGGATGATGTGATCACTTGCAGAAGTGAGAGTCTTTTCCATATGGATCTTCTAAACATGTTCAGGGAGATCCACCTCAGTGGTAGGTGGATGATATGTGCTAGATAGGGGAGTGACAGGAACACGCATCTCTCTTTCAGTAGGATGATTAGAAAGACTCATGGTACTCACTGAAACCCATGTCTTCATCATATAGAATTAAGGTTAGGAATAGGTTAGTTGAGATCTAGAGGCTGGGGATGGTAATTGTCCCCTAAGGTTATTCACTTGAGTGTTGAGACTCATAGTGAAGGCTTAAGGTGTTGGGCTAATGAGCTCATCAGGCTGAGCATGAGGAACCTCAATACTGATTCTTGAAGAGATGGGAGTGATTTGCTTCTCAGGAGAAGTGGGAGCTCAAGTATCCACTTCCTCCTGTATAGGTGATGATATGGCGGCCTGCACAAGCTGAATAGCAAGTGCAGGTGTTCGTTTGGATTTTCTTTGGTAGGTGAGGATGATTTGACGTTTTTTGGTAGTTAAGAGTTAGAAGGTGTGGGTTCAACACTAGCTTGTGTTACTAGGTTGTCACCTTGACAAATAAGCTCTAACATTTTGGGGAGAAGGATTGTTTCTACCCCATAGAAGCCAAAAGTTGGCTTCTTCAAGATTTTAAAGATGTTGGACTTCATGTATCTCAATTTAAGAATATTGTATGTTTCCCTCAACTATGAGCCTAGTTCACAATTGAGAATGTATTGACATATCTAGCAAACATGTAATACTCTATGGAGTCTAAGTTTGCAAGTAAATTTGTATAGACAAATTGAGAGTACCTGAACTTGGCCCCTTGAACCATTCCATGCACTATGAAGGAGAGATCCTTAGGAATCAGATCCCATCCCTATGCTTGTTGGACAAGGTGTGAATGATCACATGTAGTAAGTACTTACACTGGGATGAGACCTTCCTTTTCTTGAAGGCCTTTACAAATAAATCTCTTTCATAGCCCGTCTGTTGAAAGGGGTGGTTGATAGCTTCCTTTGAGAAAGACAATTCAGCTTCCTCATCATCCAGCTAAAGATAATGTTGATGATGGACGGATGAAGATTGTCCTGCCTTGCATTGTAGCAAACAATGCCTTCTCCCATCTAGGATGACCTCATGACATGTCTATCAAAACTCAAGCGGATGACCCTCATAGAGAGCAGGATCAAGAGTTAGGGAGGTGAAGCAATTTGACAGAGCCAGAAAGTGGCAAGCCTCTGAGAAACTAGGATCTTTCTCAAAGTTCAATAGAGCAACCTGATTGTGTTGCCTATGAAGCTGTATGGAGAAATCAGGGTCGTTTCTACGATTTAGGTTGGTCATTTGGGAAAGTTTAAAGGTGAAGGAAATGAATACAAATGTGGTTTCTAGGTGAATTTAGGTTTTGCAAAGGTACAGAGTAAGAAGATAATGAAAGAAGGGAGAACCATTGGATATATATATGAAATGGATCTCGAAAAAAGATAACAAAAGAGGATAAACTTTAAAATCCAAATGTCGGTCCCACTTCTAAAAAAGTAGTTTTCTTTTGCCCAAAAGATAGTTTTATTGGAAGTCTAAAATCTTTTGAAGGTAATTTCTCTTCAGAAGTTTTTTGATGAAAAGCTTCCGAAGCCAAAATAGTTTTGGAAGATATTCTAGAGAGTTTAGAAATATTTTCTTAAGAAGAAATTAACACTGTAAAGTTTTAGTAAAAACTTCGAGAGTTAATTTCTTTCAGAAGAAAGCTATTCTTTAAACATACAAGTATTTAAGAAAAAATTAAGCTTGAGAAGATATTTTTGGAAATTTCTTCTGAAGGTATCTTTTCTTAAGTAATTGTTTGTTTTGAAAGCTTAAATTTATTCCGAAGGTTAATAAAAATCTTCCAAAGGATAAAAGATAAAAAACAAATTTAAAAATCTAAGGATTATCTTTTAAAAATATTTTTCCTTCCAAAGTAAAACAAGGGGTAATGTAAGTGATAAAATAGACAACTTAGGACACACAAATTTTAGTAATAATATGATTAAGTCTTAAGAAAAGTTACTTAAAGTTAATCATCCTAATAGCTAAAACAAGATTTTTAAATCTCTATTCATCAAAAGTTTTGGTAAACAAATTAGCATATTGTTCATCATTGTTAACTTTGACTAGTTTGATTATTCCCTTCTCAAAGTTATCTTTAATCAAATGATAGATGATATTGATGTGTTTTGTCCTTGAATGTTGCACAGGATTTTCTATGATAGAAATAGCACTATTGTTGTCTATGTGGATAGGAGTCTACTTGAAATTGAATCTATAGTCTAGCATCTGATTCTGATTCCATAGCATTTGAGCACAGAAACTTGTAGCAACAATGTATTCAGCTTCAGCAGTTGATGCAGATACATAGGATTGCTTTTTACATTTCCATGAGACAACCCTTCCACCAAGGAACTAACATCCCCCAGATGTAGACTTTGCAGTCATTTTGCAGCCACCATAGTCACTATCTGTATATGCATATAGATTGAAGTCAAAATTCTTTGGATATCAAAGGCCATGTGTTGAGGCACCTTTGAGGTATCTTATATAGTTCTTGTGTATATCCTTGAACAACTAGTATTGCGTTGTTTTTTTATGACAAGTCCTTTATCATCCTTCTTATTTCTAAAAACCCATTTGATTCCTATAGTAGTCTTCCCTTAAGGAAGAGGACATAGGTTCCAAACCTTTTTCCTTTTGAATTGAAGCAGCTCCTCCTACATAGCCTCAACCTAACTTCCATGTTTCAAAGCCTCATCAACCTTCTTAGGTTCTATCTGGATAAGAAACAAGAGTGAAGACAAATATTTGTATCATGGGCTTGTCCACTTGTCTTTACCCTTGAATCAACATCTCTAATGATGTTTGTGGTAGGATGAGACTTATGACTCCTTAGCTGAGGAGACACAACCAATTGCTTAGAGAGATCTAAATTAGAAAAATTTAGATCTGGCATTAAGGTTTCTCCCACCACACAGCACACTTATCAAGTGAAACTTGATCCAATGAGTGTGAGACATCATTGATGTTGTTTTCAATGGGATGATTATAAGCATATAGAAATTCTTGATCACTGTAACCATCATTATTTTCTCCTACATTTGAAGCACCTGCATCAAAGTTTTGTGCCTCTAAGCTGAAATTTGAAGGCACCTTAGAGGTATGAGCTGAATTTGTCATTGTTGTGCTGATAGGTTCTCCATTTGCAAGGTTAGTTACAACTGGACCTGAAGTTGTGTATGTTAAAGGTCTTCTTAGCTCAAATCTTAGATGAGGATCACCTGTAAGTAGTATATCTATGGACCCTGAAACATGCTCACAAGATTTGATAATACAATTAGTAACTAAATCAAGATCAAATAGCCAATCAAGACAAGAACCAATTATACTGGGAGTGTGTTCATTAAAGGTCATATTGGCCGACTCCTCAACTACTCTAGTTCTAAGATTGTATACCTTATAACCCATGGCTTAAGAATAGTATCCAATGAAATGTCCATCATCTGATTTCTCAGCAAACTTGGCAATTTGATATTTGGTATTCAAGATGGTGAAGGGACATCCAATAAACTTGAGAAAACCAATGAAAGGCTTCCTCTTGTGCCAAAGTTCATAAGGAGTCTTACCATGTATTTTAACTACTAAAACTCTGTTTTGCCCATAGTAGATAACTTTGACTACCTTTGCCTAGAAGGTGATGGGCAATTTAGAGTCGGACAACATAGTTCTTGCAACTTTAATAAGTGTCATGTTTCTCCTCTCAGCGACACCATTTTGTTAAGAAGGCCTGGGAGCACTATATTGTCTTGTAATACTTTTTTCATCATAAAATGTATCAAGGATTTTGCTTTTGAATTCAGTTCCTTGATCAAATGCTATGGTTTTGACCTTGTGATCATATTGATTCTCCATCTTTAAGATGAAATTTTTCAGAATCTTAGGGGTCTTATCATAAGTTCTAAGAAAGAAGACCCAAGTGAATCTTTTAAAGTCACTATGATCACCAAACAATAAGAGGTCCTTTCTAGACTTATTAAACTCGTGGGGCCAAAGAGATTCATAGGTAATAAGTGTAGGTGAGTAGTGATGGATTTTCTTTCCTTTAGCTTGTGAGATACCTTGTGTTGCTTCCCTTTCAGGCATGCAACACAATGGTCATCACTTATAAACTCTTTCTTTGGCATTCCAGTTACCAAATCATTCTTAATTAGTTTATTCATGTTCTTTATTATTTGGTTTAGATAGAAAGCATGTAACTTCCCCTGAAGGAGATGTTTCTTGCATGTCCATCTTGTACATGTTCCCTTTCTTGGGGGCTTTGAGTAGGATATGCTCATAAGGAATTTCCATGTTGGGCTTGAGAACAATGCACTCATGCTCAGTAAAGAGCATGTTATGACTCTGATCATAAAATTGAGATACACTTAGAAGATTGTACCCAAGCTCCGTGACAAAGTTTAGCTTCTCAATGCTAAGCTTATCATTTGTGAAATTGCCCCTTCTTGTAATGTAACCTCCAGCATCTCCACCAAAAGCAACTAGTCATCCATCAATCTTTTCAAATTTCTAGAGTAGTGACCTATTAGCTGTCATGTGTCTAGAATAGTCACTATGAATGATCTATACACTTTTGTTTGTCTTAAGTTGTTCCTACACAAGATAGATGGTTAGTTACATTTGGAAACCTCATTGGTCTTGGGCTTATCAAAAGAAGTTGAAGACAATGCAATAGTATTAGATCTTATGGTTATGTTTTGAGGATCATTTGTTGATGTTGATAGGGACTTTCAGTCACTTGGTCTTTCTTGGTCTTCCACACCACCTTTGGAAGCTTAGACTTGACCTTCAAAACTTCGAAAGTTTTAGTGACTTTGGAAGTTTTGATGACTATACCTTCAGAAGATCTTGCTAATACTGTAGCAAGCTTCAGTACTTTGGAAGTAGTCCTTTCTTTTGAGACCAAAATTTCATCCAAAGGCAATTTTCCAATTGTCTTCATCTTCATTTTCAAGCTTCAGAGATGAAAATTTTTCCCTTCCGAAGCTTGAATCTTCTTGAAACTCTTTGAAGTCTCTTCCTTGGTCATATGAACATGACCTTTTGGATGGTAAGAAAAATCCTTAGCAAGATAAGAGGTACTCCCACACATGACACAGACCATTTTCTTCTTCCTAAGAGCCTTCTTTTATGAACAAGGCTGAACCTGATCACTTTCCTTCTCCATATTCATCTTTGTAGATGTTGTGGAAGTTCCTTTAGGATGAGAACTCCTATTAGAGCTAGATGGTTCATGTTGTGCAGCAGTGGTACACAACTAATTAGCCTTATTTTCCTACTAGGATGAGTTGGACATAAACTAGAACTCCTGGTAGTAGAGTTCAAGTTAGTGTCTTCAGTCTTTATCACCTCAAATCCTACAGAGATATAAAATTGTTTCTGGTTGGAATTAAAGGTGGTCTTGATCTCTTAAGCCTTCTTTGCCTTTCTTTTTCTTTTCCTAATCAAGTTCTTTCCTATGGACTTGGTCATTCCAACCTTCTTACTCTCCTCAGAAGGATAGTGACACTTCTTAGAATCCTCTTCTTCACTCTTCTTAGAGGCATTCTTCACTATCTCTTCTTCCTCCACTTAAGTCATGGAGTCTATGAGAGGAAGCTCATCTTCACAAGTTTCACACCTAGGAGATCTTACAAACAAGATTGTGTGTGGAGGAGCTATCTCACAAGATCACAGTCCCCGCTTATTTTGATAACAAACTCTTGCATGCAAGGACGAGGATATTATATTCTTGAAGGTCTTTTCTTCAAGAACACATTTTTCTACCCTGGCTTTGCTGATCACAAGCTCAGCCTGACATTCAATCAACTTGGTTATGAGATTTGATCTGAGTCCTGTAGTTTTTATGCTCATGTGTAAGAGTTGAAATGGTTTTCTCTAAGTCCTCTTTCTTTTGTTTATAGTATGTTTAGCTCTTTTAAAATCAAATTTTAAGATATTTAAGAACTCAAGATCAGATCTCATTCTACGTTGTGGGACCTATATCTATTCATTTTAGCAATACTGTCAGGTGTACAAAGATGTTTTATTACCTTTGGTTCATCATGGTTAACCATTAATGCTTGGTTTGGAGATGCATCTTCCACTTGAAAGGTCTAGTCAAAGCTTCCTTCTTCAACAACAACTGCAGCTTGCTGCTTTGGCTTTCCATTTTGGGTGGTTTTTTAGTGTAGTTCGGTATGGCTTGTGCTTGGCCACCATTTGTCCTTGGTGCCTTACACTCCCTTGCAAAATGACCTATTTGGTTACAATTGTAACACTTAACTTTGCTTTTGTCCTGTTCAAACTTTCCATTGGTTGTATTGCTAGTAAACTAACTTCTTGGCTCTATGAGTGAGAAGAGCCATTTGCTGGACTATCTCCATGTACTCTAAAGTGTTGGTTGTTTATTCTACAGGAAAATGTCTGCAATCTGCGGACCATATCTGTAAACATCTGTAGGAGAAGAGGTGGACCAAACGTCTGCAGTCTGCAATAAGAAGACTGTTTGTTTTTTTAAAATCTGCACACTATTAAAATATTATGTAATTAAAGTAAATTTGTATATAAGGCACCCTATCTTGCAATGCCTTGCCGAACAATGAGATCGCAGTCGTAACTACTCCACCGTCCGCCTCTCCGCCACCGTCTCCTCCGCCCTCAACTGGCAACGCTGACGAGGATAGCAGCACGAACAAGTCCTTCAACTTCTGCTGTGAACCTCCAACCTTCTCATCGTTCGATGAATCCATATCGCTTGTTTGCCAATCTGCAACCTCGTTGGTCGCCGGCAACCGTCGGCCGTCGTCGCCGTTGCGGCTTGTTCTTCGATCTGCAATCCAAATCTTTTTCAAGAGATGAAGGTGGATGACGGGGCTGGTGGAAGGGAGCTAGAGCAGGTGGGGGGGGGGAGGGGGAGGTGAGGGTAGGTGGAGGGAGGGGGCATCGATGGTCCGGTCAGTGAGGGGAGGTGGGGCGACGATGGTCCAGCCGGTGGGGGTGGTAGGGCAGCGGTGGTCTGGCCGGTGGGGGGAGGTTGGGTGGCTGATGGGGGTGGTGGGGGAGGTGGGGAGATGTGAGAAGAGGTTAAAAGATCTCAGACGACATAGATCCACATCTTCTCCATGCGGACCTCCTACAGACGTTTTTTAATGAAACGTCTTCCAAAAAATCAAACACTCTGCGCACTCAAAACCTCTTCCCACGTCTACATGCGTGTAGATGAAGAGGTGGGGTAGAGGTTTTGGTAAAAAAACAAACACCACCTAAGTCATCTGGATGAATATAGTCCATGTCTTTAAGGGTGAAGAGAAAGTTGTATGTGCTCTCATCAAAAGACACAAAGGCATGTGAAGAGCTTGTCTCTTGGAATAGGCTTCCTTGAGTGTAGCTTTCTCTTGGTGTCTCTGGGAAGGTGATGAAAGGACCCTTATATGAGTTGTCGGAGTAGCATATAAGATGATGTTGTGGTTATAGGCTATCCCTTTCAACCACATGGAGGACTGAACTTTGTTGATTGCTGGAGTTACCAGATGAACTTTGCATGTTCACCTCCATCTAGTATCCACTGAGAATACTAAACAACTCTGTTAGAGTAAGAGTTAAGGTTTTCAATTCTCTTGATAACAACATAGTAATGTGTCTATTGTCTAGGAAAAGAGGACATGAACTTCCTTATAATGTCTGTATCAATAGTCACTCCAACATCCATTTGAGTGTCCACAGTCTCAACATACTTGAAGTGTATTATTGAGTCATGGTTTCACCTGTTTTGAAGGTGAAGTTCTCAAACTACTACTTTAGGAGATCTTTCTTGTTCTCCTTGGCTTCATTTGACCCTCAAACAGCAACTTTAGTGCATCTCATAGTTGTTTAGTTGTTTTGCGCTTCTTGAAGCCTTTGTATATATGGAGTTTGGCAAAGCAATTTGAAGGGCTGTCATGGCTTTTTGATCAATCTAAACTATTTTCCTGTCTTCATCAGAATTATCAGCCACACCTTTGGAATCATACCACCTCCAGCAGCAGCTGAAGGGGCTTGGTATGTAAAGCCTTGAGACAACACATTCCCACATCCTGGAGTCTTATGACTTGATGAACCTTCCATCCATTAGCATCAAGTGTCAAAGTCTTCAGGAGTGATTAGTGGGGACTTTGTCATGGTTCCGTTTCCATATCAGCATTAGTGATAGATGCCATTTGAGATGTTAAGTAGTTTGTGTGTGTGATGGATCTTATGATGGTGAGATCTTACAATCAAGAGCCTGGAATGCTCTGATACCAATTGTAGGACTGTTTAGGAGGGTTGTTCACTTACAACAGAAGCACACAATAAGGAGAGTGATGTTAGAACACTTAACAAATCAAATGGGGACTGATAACCTATAGAATGATGCTAAGAACACCAGTAAATATGAGACAGAACCAAGAACAAACAACACACATAAATGGCTTTCAAGAATACTGTATATTTCTCTCAAATTCTTTTACAAGTGTTAAGCATATTGGAAAGCTACAGGACCTAAGATATTTTATACTACATCCTATAGCCGGTCATACTTAGAAAGTACCCGGAAACATTTGAACTAAACAAGAAAATTGGCTGGGTTTTAGTAAAAGTGATATTCTTACTGAGAATCGAATATAATAATCAAGTCAACGATTGAGTGGAGGAAACAAACAATCGAAGAACAATCAAGCAAGAAAATTACTCATATATTATGTTTGTATTGATATATGAATGTTGACAATTACAGAGAATAATTACAACAAAATCCTCTATCTGTCAACCGTCACCTCAGTACGAGGTTAACTATTCTATTTAGACAAGACAAGATGCCTTTACAAAATGACTAAACTACCCCTGACCTATTACATCAGAAACTAGTCTAAGTCTTGATCCGCATCTCTGCTTGTTCATCCGCATTGACAAATGCGGATAAGATAATCTCGATCAGCATTTCCACTTGATCATCAGCATTAGTAAGTTGGTCATCCACATTGGTTAATGCGGATGAACAAATACTTGTGCACATTTGGTTGGTCATCCGCATTTGTCAATGCGGATGATCAAAGTCTTGTCCGTATCTTCTTTTGCTTTTTCGCATTAGTCAATGCGGAAGAGTAACTTGTTCATCATAGGTATTGTGTCTTCCGCTTTAGTTAATGCGAAAGAGTAAACACTTGTCCGCATCAAATTTTTGTCTTCCACATTGACTAATGTGGAAGATAATACTTGTTATTTTTGTTACATATCTTCATCCGCATTGCATCTTGGGCTTGTGGGATTCCAGCTGAACAATCATCAATTCACCCATTGAGTTGGCATGTATGATCCTTTTAGGATGCAACAATACTTCCCCTAAGGATTATACAACCTAGTTTTCCTCAATGTTTAGGAGGTGATTGATGTTATGAAGATTCACTAGCTCTTCAGGAGGTAGTATGAATGCTGCTTTGGAGGGATCCAGAATGGCCTTGATCATGTTTACAAAATCAGTTGCTTCGGACATCCTGTCTCTACTCAGCACATGTATTTTCATTCTGCTCATGTTGTAGATGGCTTCCATTGGTAACTTTTTCAGAGAAATCGGTTCCCATATGGAGATTGTTGGAAGACCATCTCTATGAATCAATAAACTCCCTCCCACATCCACTTCAAGCTTAACAATGTTTCCAAGTTGCAGTGGTGTTTTCTTCTTCTTTCTTTTGTCTCTTTTAATCTTTATTCTGTCATAGGCCAGTTTCAACAACTTGATGCATTTCAAAAAGAAGTGCATGTCTTGTTCACCCAATTTGTTGTTTAATTCCCTGAAGTTCCTGGTATAAATGTAGTGGATGTATGATTCATCAAGTAGTCTTACTTCATATCCACTGAAAAGTCTAATGTTAACTCCTTGTTTTCCTCCCCACTTCCTTTCTATCACCAGCTCATATGTTTTCTCATCATAGTACACATTTGAGATAGGAGTGGTAGAATGAGTACCAAACACTACTTTCCTCTTTAAAGACTCAGTTGGCTTTACCATTAACTCACGGAATACTATTTCTTATGCTTCCACCTTTTTCTTCTTATCCATGGGATTGACAAATGTTTTATCTTTTCTTAAGCAAATTGTCTTTAATGAATTGAAGTTTTTTGTCCTTCTTAACATCTTAAGTATATTCTCAAATTCATATCCCCTGAACATAGCTGCATGATTGATCTGTTCAAGTTGAGCTAGTTCCTTCAAATCATGAATCTCAAGGGCATTTACTAGAGCTGAGTACTCTGTGAAGAATTGTACTAGCCCTAAGATTCTCTTCCCCATGAACATGTTCCAGGTGCTATCATACTTCCATGCTATTATCTTCTGATCTATCTTCCCCTTGGGAGTAGATACCCCTCTAATCAGTTCAGCAGTGGTCGGTCCTTCTTGCAGCTTCAACTAAGATGGTTCTGCAAATCATTCAGGATATTTGTGGTGTACCGGGGCAAGTAGTTCTTGATCTTTTATGCTCAACAGCATGTCTTCAGCTGACATTTTGTTTCTGGGTTTGGTGTTTGTTAATTCTTCTTCTAGTTTCTTTAGTTTATCTTTCTTTTCATTGATCAATTGAAGTGTTGCAGCCCTTAATGAATTTGTCTTCATGTTGGCAATCTTTCTTTTTGTGATCCCTGACTTGAAGATGTTCCTTCATTTCCTTATGAGACATGTTATAAGGATCAGGAAATAATGATTCATGACATGAGGTTGATTTCTTCATTTGTGAAAGCTTTTGTAGAGGACCCCTTCTTGGTAGTGGAACTTCATACCTTGTGGTTTCTTCAAGGATGAGTCTTTGTGCTTTGGAGTGTCCTTTGACATTGTCTTCTCATAGTCAATGTCTATTGTTGGATCAAGCAACAACTTCACTTTCTCTTCCTCCTCTTTCATTTTCTCATAAGTCATTGCAAACACTTCATCAGGATCATAGCCTTGATTGATCAAGAACATGGCTTTAATCATCAAGTCATCATTTTGAGCTTTAGTTACCATGTCTTCTACTGATTGTTCTTCTTTAGAGGACTGTCCATGAGAACATCCTTTAAAACTTCATCTTCATCAGCAATTTCTCCTTCTTCTAAATCAATTGCTCTGGCCAACTGTTTCAACTGAGCTTCTGCCTGCTCATGTTCTTCCAAAAATTCAGCAATTGCTGCTAAACTTCTTGGGTCATCTTTTTGTTTCTTTGATGGTTCTTCTTCCGTGTTGGTCTCTTGCCATTAGCCTTTTCTGCCAGATACTTCCTCTTTCATTAGTAAGTTTGAAGTTGAGGGCTAGAGGTTTCAGTTTGATCTTCTAGTTGAGGGACCTTTTCAGGTGTACTTGGCTCTTGATCCTTCATTTCACTTAGTTCAGGTACAATTTCTTCCTTCCTTTCTTGTTCATATCTTTCTTTTAGTTCCTCTTTTGTTCTTACTTAATGATATGGCAGAGACAATTTGCAGAGACAATTCCTTTTCCAATGGCACCGTGATTTAGGAATAATACAATAGGCTCTCCCTCAGTTCTTTGATTGTTTATGAACTCCCAAAAATCATCATCAATGCTGAATTGTTCAGAAGCAAAACTATCCAAAGCACTAAAGAGTTCTTCAAATTTACCCTTTTCTGAGTCTAAATGGCCAGTGTTTCCAGAATACTACCATGTCTACCTGGTCTTTGATCTCAGTTTCACTTTCATCATTCACTTGTTCTTCATTCTCATCATCATTCTTTTGTTCTTCTTTCTCATCATCATCCTTCACATCAGTTCTTTTAATCATCATTTCAAGCTCGGATATTATTTTGTTTTTGCTCTCGATTTCCTTTTCCAGTTTTGAGATGATATCAACTTGTTCCTCTATGATGTTTTCTTGTTCCTCCATGGCAATAGTTTGTATTTCCAGAGTGTCTATATGTCCACTCACTTCTTTTCTTGAGTGTTTTAGTGCAGCTTTTAGATTTTCAATCTCTTTTGCTTGTTCCATTCTTTCAACTGCATATTTTTCTTTAAGATCTTTCAATTCTCCTTCTTTCTCATCAGGTTCCAGGATTATGTAATTTATAATTCCTACTCTCCTGTTTAGTGTTCTTTCCATCCTTTCTACTTTGAGTAACAACTCAGTTATTAATTCATCTTTCTGATCAGGCCTATTGATGTTTGATTCAACATAGCTCTAAGAAGGAGCAGCCTCAGAAGGTTAATTCACAGCTTTGGTTTCATCATGATGATCCTCCTCATCAGAAGATGATTTGGATGATTTGGATGCGCTTGTTGATCCTTCTGGTTCAGCAGGGTGATCAATTGATGATGGTAATGGTTGGTAAGGAGGAATAGGAGATTGATGATGTGGTGATATAGGTTGAGTGGTTATTGGTGGTGTTTGTTGTGGTGATGGAAGTGATGGTATTGGTGAAGGTAAAGGTGATGGTATTGTTGGTGGTAAAGGTGATGGTATTGGTGAAGGTAAAGGTGATGGTATTGGTGGTGGTAAAGGTGATGGTATTGGTGAAGGTTGTGGAGTTGGTTGAGCTAATGGTTGTGGTATAGGGGATGGTATTGGTTGTGGTATTGGTTGTAAAGGTGGTTGTGGAGGTGGTTGTGCTTGACCTGCTTCGTGTATTTGTTCAACATCCAAGGAAGAAGGGGTGAAGGGGACCATTGTAGAAGTTCCTTGGGTCCTTCTTCTTGATGTACTTATAGGATATTGCATCATAATGAGGAATGTTAAGTACTAGTCCTTCATTCACAATGTCATGAAATGTTTCATTGATTAGACATTGAATAAATCTGGGGTACATTAGAAACTTGTATCTCATCCCTTCTTGAATGTTTAGATTAGGCCATTGAATACATATGCCGACATGTTAAATCTTCTGTTGGTGCAGAGAGCACAGATTGCAAAAGATGTGAGGACTGGAATGTCATTCCATCCTGTTTTCCTTTTAGACAAACAATGTTGGAACATATGAATTAGGAATCTCCAGGGCAGATCCACTAATCCTTTGACTATCTGTTTGGCTTCATAGCTCCCTTCATAACCAATTTGAGAGAAAAATGTGGTTATCTCCTCATCATCCAATTCAAGAGGATCATCTGCATTATCATTGAATTGCAGACATCTTCTAACTGATTGTTCTGTGATCCTCAGTGTGTGTTTAGTGTTGATCTTGCCAGTAAGAGTTTTCACTCCATTTTCTTCAACTACTTTAGCTGATTCCCAGAAAGACCTTATGGGATTCTCAAAGATTGTTGGTCTTACTGTTATGGCATATGCTACCCTTGTGGTATATAGGAATCTTATCATATCTCTGAGACCTTCTGCTTCAGGCACATCAGGGTTTAGATAATTGCTGACCTTATGGAGCTTGCTCCATGTAAGGTTTGCCATGTAATCGACACAAGAGACATGTGTGTGAGTTCATAATTTTGACTTTAATTTTGCTTTGATTTGTTAATGTGACTTTTATTTGTTTCACACTTTTCTTTTTCACATTGCTCTATTTTTCTCAGTAAACATGGTGGTCATGGTTTTCAATATTAGTTGAATTCCTATCAATTTACGTGTTTATTGACATCGAAAATGTGTATTACATCACTTAATGAGTTTGATTTTGGTGTTCTTCAATAATTTTCTAGTTGATCATTCGATTTACGGTAACCGTTCGAGACTTAGGTTTTGGTTTCAAAATCTATTGAAGTTGTACCTTATCTTCGAAACGACTGCTGTTCTGAATCGATGACAAGAATGTTTAAAGATGAAACACAACAAAATCTTTGAATGTTTGTGATGATGATGATGATTGATGGTGTTGTACTGTAGTTTTACGCTCGTCTCACTATAAGTTCTCCCAAATTTGAAAAGTATTAAATGACCTGTTCGAATTCCTTTAAATAGTCAAATAATACAATTTGAAAAATTTTACAAGTTTACAAGCAGATACAGTCAACACTGTAGCAAATGTTGAAGGTTAATTTGTTTGATTTTGGTGATCCGCATTTGTTAACTGTAGCATATGCGGAAGACGAACTTTTGACATTGACAGTCCGCATTTGAGTACTTTTGGTCATCCACATTTATGGTTGTAGCTAATGCGGAAGGTTAAATTTTTGATTGACTGTCCCCATTACCCTACTATTACAAATGCAGAAGTTTTGTTTCTTGATTTTAGTCTATCCGTATTTGTGCACTGTTGCAGATGTGGAAGTTAAACTTGAAATTTTGGCTATCCGCATTGTATACTGTTGCAAATGCGGAAGTTAAACTTGAAATTTTGGCTATCCGCATTGTATACAGTTGCAAATGCGGTTGAATGGCTTGTTTTACCATATCCGAATATGTAGTAGCAAATGCGATTATTACAAATTCCATGTGTATAGTTACAAATGTGGTTGACAAGTCAACACATCACTGTATCAAATGCGATAGACTTGTTCATGCGCATTTGTTAACTGTATCAAAAATGCGGTAGAGTAAACTTCACATTCACTTCACACACTAATGCGGTAGAGTAAAATCATTGTCCGCATTAGATGCACTTTAAAAATTATTGTTACCTGCATTAGTTATATGCATGGGTTACCTTCACCCGCATTAACTAATGCACTTACCTGGATTACCTTTTGAACTTAATCAAAAGTTAATGTGATTGAATTGATTATTTCTCTTATGAAGAGATGTACTTGATTGATTTTTCTTATGAAGTTGGCTGTTGAAGTTGTCAATTTTTTCTTGGATTGACTTGTATGTTACAACTAATACAAGTTTCCTAATTTTGACACATCATGCTTCTAAGAATCTGTATAAGCTGAGATATAATGGTTGACTTATTGCAACAACACCAACTAAAATTCCTTTTGTTTTGTTTTTCAAAATTGAGTTAATAAACAACATTTGAACTTACTCAAAAATTTTAAATTACTCCCCCTAAAGTTTATGTCCACATTGGGAGAAACTTTAAAGATTTAAAAGTTTTGAATATTATTTTGATTAATATAATAATGAAAAGAGAAAATCTCTTGTGGGGATCATATCAATCTTTCATTACACATGTGCATCCTTTATGATTAAATGGACATGATTATGAACTTGAAGATTGAAGGTATGTTTTTCCTCTTAAGCTCATACCTGGTTGATATTTTGATGCAATTGACTTTTATCATGTTTTGGTTGATTTATTATTCAATGTGTACCTCACACACATAAGCATGGAATGATCAACCCTCCTTATACAATGCATGGTAGAACTTTGTCACAACTTTTCTTACCAGCTTACTTAAGTCATGAAATCTCATATTCACTGATCCTCATTGGGATTCTTTTAATTTGATCCTTTATCATGTTGATCCTAATTCTGATTCTTTTCACTTCACTTTGGAAGGTGATCCACGATAGGATTCTTTTGATCATTCACTTGGAATGTATTACTTTGTTGATTCATCCAATTTTGGATGTGTTCCACATTGGGAATCTTTTGGATCATGACATCTGCACTTTGTGCAAGTTTCATCAGGTTTTTGCTCAGCAAAACAATGATGAAACATGATGTGGTGAAAGAGATTCATAAAGTATCATTACCTGGTGTGTTTAGGTTACTACACACACATGCATTCAGATAAGCCAATACATACCTGTACTTTGTAACGAGTGTTTCACAGTTTAATATGTCTGAATTCATCACCGATGTATCTTTTCTTCAAGTTGAACCTACCAACATATCTGGTAAGTCATTTCAGTCTTTTAGATTTTGAAATTAAGCACAGTGAATGAAATAACGACTGTAATTATATCATTTCCCAGGATTCTTTTCTCATAAGACTTATTTCTTTTTGTGATTTTTCTGATGTCTTAAAATATTTTTGATGTTTTCAAAGTTTTTACTCAAGGTTAATCATGTTAATTGACTGAACCAGAAATTCAAACCTACTAAGTTCAAATGCCTTGGTAAACAAATCAGCTAATTGATTTCTGTGGTACTTGAATCAATTTGATTAAACCCTTTTCAGCACAGTCTCTCAAAAAATGATATCTAATTTCAATATGTTTTGTTTTTGAGTGTTGAACTGGATTATTAGTTATAAAGACAGCAGCTGTGTTGTCATAGAAATTGGTGTATGCAAAAAGTTAAAACCATAATCAAGCATCTGGTTTTGAATCCAGAGAACTTGAGAGCAACATGCTGAAGCAGCAATATACTCAGCTTCGGCTGTGGACACAGACACATTTGTCTGCTTCTTGCGTTGCCAGGATACTAGTCTGGGACCAAGAAATTAACAACTGCCATTAGTGGATTTTCTGTTGAAGTTGCATCCTCCATAATCACTGTCTGTGTAGGCATAGAGATTAAATTCTCCTTCCTTTGGATACCATAATTCGAAAGCTGGTTTGCCCTTCAGATATCTGAATATCCTCTTGACTGCGTTCACATGTGATTCTTTTGGATCAGCTTGATATCTAGCACACATAAAAACACCAAACATAATGTCAGGCCTACTCGCTGTTAGATACATAAGTGAGCCAATCATTGATCGATAGTGAGTTTGATCCACTGATTTGCCTTCAGGGTCAGGTCTAATCTTCACTTTAGTATCTATAGGAGTTCTCGTAGACTGACAGTCAGCAAAGTGGAATTTCTTCAGCATGGTTTCTAAATATTTTGATTGATTGATGAAGATGATATTTGCTGTTTGCTGGACTTGCACTCCCAGAAAAAGTGTGAGTTCCCCCATAGCACTCATTTGAAACTTTCAATGCATAAGATCTTCTAATTCTTTGCAGAGTTGTTTGTTTGTTGAGCCAAATATAATGTCATCCACGTAAATCAGGACTAACAGCATGTCTTTTCCTCTTATTCTTCTCAAGAGAGTCTGATCAATCTTTCCTCTTTCATACCCATGTTCAAGAAGAAAGGATGATAGGGTCTCATACCACTTTCTTGGAGCTTGATGAAGACCATACAGAGCTTTGTCGAGCTTGTACACTCTGTGAGGGAAATCTGGATATTAAAGCCAGGTGGTTGACTTACATAGACTTCTTTAGCAATCTTTCCATACAAGAAGGCACACTTTACATCCATTTGATAAACAATAAATTTCATGGACGTAGAATATGCGAGAAAGATTCTCATTGCTTCTAGTCGGGCAACAGGAGCAAACACCTCGTCGTAGTCAATTCCTTCTTCCTGAGTGTATCCCTGTGCCACTAGTCTTGCTTTATTTATGATGACTATCCCTCTATCATCGGTCTTGTTCCTGTACAGCCATCTGGTACCTATAGGGTATTGTCCTTAGGGAAGATCTACCAGCTACCATACTTCTTGTTTCTTGAATTGGAGCAATTCTTCCTGCATTGCTTCAATCCAACTATTGTCTTGAGCGCCTCTTTGATGTTTTTGGGTACTGTTTCACATAGAAACAATGAGAACAAATAGATGTTTGCAATACTTGACTTTCTTCTTGTCACCCTCTCATTAAGATCACCAATAATGGTTTCAACTGGATGATTCTTGTGTATTCTTGTGGTGGGAATGATGTCACCCACAATAGTTACATCAAGATTGGAGACATTCAGTTCATTATGGTCAGAGGCACAATCATCTTGTATTGTTGTTGAATTATGAAGATTGTCAATTTTGGTTTCAGTAAGTGCTACATCTTCAGCAGCACTGAGGTTGTTTGCATCATTTGAAGTACCTTGAGTTTCTTCTGGATGAGAAGCCTATTTTTGATTTCTGATCTCATGTGACAAGTCATCTGAGTGAGATGGTACGGGGCTAGGACCTTCTTCAGAGGAAACACTAAGGTTTTGTGACAAGTATGTGATAGGATCAGCTTGAAGAGGAACATCTGCATTCATATGTTCATCAGATGTAGGTGGGATCAATGGATAATTTTCTCTTCTTTCTATAGTTAATGAAGTATCACCTGAATGTATATTTCCTGCATGAGACAAGTGAAATTAGTCAAATGATTTAGTAAAAGTGTTAATATCAAACAACCAATCAGGACCATTTGTAGATTTTGGAAATGAATGTTCCTTGAATTGAGCATTTGTGGATTCATCAATAATGTTCAGTCTAGGATTGAACACTCTATAAGCCTTTGAGACGGAAGAATAACCTACAAAAAATCCTTCATCAGACTTGGATGAAAATTTTCCCAAATGATCATGGGTGTTCAATATTGATACTGGACAACCAAATGATTTGAGGAATCCAATGAATGGTTTCCTTTGAAATATCAGTTCATAAGGTGTCATGTTACTTTCTTTAAAATCAAAGTTCGATTTTGCACAAAGCACAATGTGTTAACTGCTTCTGCCAGAAGGTGATTGGCAGTTTAGCATCGGCTAGCATGGTTCTTGCTTCTTCAATCAGTGTTTTATTTCGCCTTTCAACTACCCCATTTTGTTGAGGACTTCTAGCTGCACTGAATTGATGAGCAATGCCTTTGGTTGCACAAAAGGAACTCATATTTTCATTTTTGAACTCTGTACCATTATCACTTCTTATTATTTTGACTTTGAGATCAAGTTGATTTTCAATTTTAGTGATAAATTCTGAATGAGTTGGGATGCTTCATTTTTATGAAGTAGGACGAACACCCAAGTGAATCAAGAAAAGTCATCAGTGATCACTAAACAATATTGTTTCTTTCCCTTACTCATTACATGAGTTGGTCCAAAGAGATCCATGTGAAGTAACTTCAATGGAGTATTGTTAGTGTTCACCAGCTTGGTTTTGTGAGACGATTTGTGTTGTTTTCCTTTGAGGCACGCTGAGCATTGATCAATAAAATTGAATTCTTTTGAGGAAGACCAATTACATGGTTTCCTTTGACTAACTTGTTCATATTTTTAAAGTTAGTGTGCCCCAAACGTCTATGCCAAAGCTGTGACTCATCAAATGATGCTTTAGACAAAAGACATGTTTCTTCCTTTGGTGACGCAGATCACAGGTTTAAGACATATGTATTATTCTTTCTTGGAGTCTTTTAGGAAAACCCATTCTTTAGGAATCTGAAAACCAGGTTTCAGTATGTAGCAGTGAGTGTCTGTAAAGTGAGTGAAATATTTTTTATCGCAGATCTAAGACACGCTTAGTAGATTGAAATTCAGTTGTTCACAGTAATTCACTCTGTCAACGCTCAGCATCCCATTTGTCACAGATCCTTCTCCTGTAATCCTGCCACCTTCTGAATCTCCACCGAATGCCACAGTAGTCCCTTGTATGTACTTGAAATCATGAAGGAGGGAACGATCTCCAGCCATGTGTCGGGAGCATCCACTGCCTACATACCATAGGCTATTGGACTTGTGTGGATGAACCTACAAACAAAAAGAACTAATTACAATAAGGAACCCAAGCCATGATGGTCTTGGGTTTCCCGTTCCAATTCATGATAGTCACCTCCTGGTATTTTCCTTTGAATGGTGATTTAGATGAAGGTGATTTGGGAGATTTTTGGTAATGAATTGGTTGAGTCATCTCATCTACATCTACTGAGGATTCAGATGAATAATGAAATCGTTGGTCACTATTTCTTTGTAAAAATTTAGCCCGAGTTTCATTATCAAAAGTTGGTTTTTGCTTCGGAAGCTCAAGTTTGTGTTTCATTGTGAGATGATTTCTTTGACCCTTCCTTAAATCCTTTGAGTTATTTCTATCATTTGTTGATTTAGGAGTCCTAGATTGAGTATTATGAAGATGAGGTTTGACAGAATGCATCACAGTAGATGTTTTTGAGATGGGCTTGTGTTGTGGAATTCTTAACCCTTCTGATTGAAGTAACAATCAGATGTATTGTGATTGTTCATGTCACAGATTGAACAATACTTGTTGAAATAATTTTTTTTTGTGTAGTGATTGTTCATATCACAGATAGAACAATATTGGTTGAAGAAGCATTTATCTATCTTGTGATTGAACATGTCACAAATATCACAATACATTTGTTTGTTTCTCGAATCAGATTTTTCTTTAAGTGACTCAACTAATACTTTCTTTTGTTGAGTCACTTTCTTTTCTTTAGGTGATGAATCAGAATCAGCCGTTTTTGTAGATTTTTTCACAATACTACTCTTGTTCAGTTGTTTGTGCTGTTTCTGTTCCTTCAACCTACTTCTCACCTCTTTTGTGGAGACACAATCTCATTATTAGAACTACTCTCAGTAGTGGGTTTTACTGTTTTGACATATTTCTTTTTCCCTTGTAAAACAGATGGTATGAATTTTATAAAAGGTACAATTGCTTTTACAGGGCTTGATGGTTTTTTGACAATCACTGTCTTGTCAGAACACTCTTTGAATTTGATTGGGTGTCCTAACTTGATTTTGTCCTCATTGGTTTCAAAATAAACATCAGGTTTGTTTTGAGGATTTTTCACTTGTTTCACTTCGGATTTAGGTTCCACAATTTTAGGTTCAATTGATTCAGAGAGTAATACAGAGTCAGGCATGATAGTGTAATTGTCATTGTATGGTGGAGGATATGAATTGTATCCAATCCCTGACATGTCCTTTGGATCCTTTTGTGAATCCAGCATTTCTTGCAGCCTGACTGAAGAGATTTGAAACTTTTCAAGTGTCACTTCAGTCATAGATTGTTGAGCTTTAGCTTGAGCTAACTTTTCAGTAAGTAGCTCATTTTCAGCTGCAACATTGTATTTCTCACCATGTAGTTTTTCTATTTCAGAAATGAGAGATTTGATTTTGATTTCAAAACTTTTTAGTTCTCTCTTCATCATTTCTTACTTCACCTTTTCTTCTTTAATTTTATCTGCCAGTTTATGATTATGTTCTCTATACTCTTGTAATTCATTTATGCATTTCTCAGTACAAAGGTTAGTTTTTACCTCAGTAAGCATTGCAGATGGTCCATCATTGATATGAGCCATGAGAGCATGATTCTAGAATTGAGGCTTGACTTTCTCAGCATACACACTCTAGTCACATATCCCATCTTGTTTGATCACAAGGGCACTAGCAGAAGGCTGACTGCTTGCATGGGCTTGATTTGTCAGCTGTGGTTGATTCTGGTATGTTTGTCAATGATGAGAATGATGGTACTATGGTTATTGATTGCTTGAGTGATAGCTTGAATTGGGTTGTGAGGATGATTGACCAGAGAGTTCCTTGAATGGTTGGTTCTTTTAGGAGCATTGCACTCTCTTGAGAAATGGCTAGTCATGCCACATTAAAGCATTTTACCTTGGATTTGTCATATCCAAGCTTTGTGTTCTCATTCAGGCTCAATTTTCTTCCTTTTCTGAAGAATTTCTTTGCTCTCATGGCAATCATTACCATTTGCCACTATGGATCCATCTCCTCAACATCATCAGGATCTAATTCTTCTAAATCTTCCTGTATTAAATGGGCAGAAGTAAGTCTTCCCCTAAGATATGCTTAAAAACTTACAACAAAGGCATTGTAGGTTGCCTTTTGCTCTTCTGATTTAAGTCTTCTGGAGAGATTGTAGGTGTAGTGGAGACTTTTGGTGCTTGTGCTGAAGTTGAGTGATGATTGAATGATGGAGATGCAATGAACCCAGTATTGTTCATTTGATCTCTTGATGATACGAAGTCATCTTCCTCTGTGATGAAAGCATTTTCAACAGAATGTGATTCTGATGGGAATTTGTAGGCTTCAATCACTCTTGGCCCACTCAGATTTCTGCTTCTTTCATCAAGTTCCAAAGCTTCAATCTTGGCTATCATAATATCTAGAGTGGTACTCTCAAGATCAAGAGTATTTTTCAACATTGTGACATTTTGCTTCCAGCTTTCAGGCAGACTGTGAAGTATTTTCTTGTTGAGTTCTTTAATGTTATACGAAACACCCATAATTTCCAAGTCATTGACCAACTGTACAAATCTGTGTAGTTGTTTTGATATGGATTCTCCTATGGTGTGATGGAAGCTTTCATACTGATTGACCAGCTTCTCTTTGTTAATTTCAGCAACTTCACTGCTACCTTCACACATAATTTTAAGAGCATCCCAAATAGCGTTAGCACTTCCATATTTTTCCAATCTTTTCAGCACATCCATTTTGAGTGCTTGAGTCAAAATAGAGTATGCTTTAAGATCAATTTTGATTTTCTTATAGTCATCTTCATCCAGAGTTAAGTCTTGAATTGGTATTCTAGTAGTCTTGTACAGTGCAGCTTGAGCTGTTGATAAAGTAACAGGAATATGTGGACCCTTACATATTGAGATCCAAAAGTCAGGATCTACACCTATGATATAATTTCTCAACCGTATTCTCCATTGTTTAAACTCATATTTGTGTTTAAGCATGGGAGGTTTAGGTGTATGACCTAATTCAGAGTAACTGTTAGAATCCATGTTGATTTGTGTAAAAATAGATTTAGTTGATTTTAAGATTCATTATGGTTTATGAGTCCGACTTGTTCAAGCAGTTCTGTTGATGTTCAGAATGCATGTTCTTGTTGTTTGACAGAAATATTTTTGTTGTTTTCTAAGTAGAGATGACAGTATCTACTACTAGCAACGTGATTATCAGATCAATCGAGTTCTATTCAGTCTGTGCGTAGATTTGAAAGAGAATCGAGAGCCAAAGCTCTGATACCGATTGACTGGTTTTAGAAAGAGTGATATTCTTACTGAGAATCGAATAAAATAATCAAGTCAATGATTGAGTGGCGGAAACAAACAATCGAAGAACATTCAAGCAATAAAATTACTCATAAATTCTGTTTGTATTGATATATGAATGTTGACAAATTACAGAGAATAATTACAACAAAATCCTCTATCTTTCAACCTTCACCTCAGTATGAGGTTAACTATTCTATTTATAGACAAGACAAGATGCCTTTACAAAATGACTAAACTACCCCTGACTTATTACATCAGAAACTAGTCTAAGTCTTGATCCGTATCTCTGCTTGTTCATCTGCATTGACAAATGCGAATGAGATAATCTCGATTAGCATTTCCACTTGATCATCAGCATTAGTAAGTTGGTCATCTGCATTGGTTAATGCGGATGAACAAATACTTGTGCGCATTTGTTTGGTCATTCGCATTTGTCAATGCGGATGATCAAAGTCTTGTCCGCATCTTCTTTTGTTCCTCCGCATCAGTCAATGCGGAAGAGTAACTTGTTCAGCATAAGTATTGTGTCTTCTACATTAGTTAATGCGAAAGAGTAAACACTTGTCCGCATCAGATTTTTGTCTTCCACATTGACTAATGCGGAAGATAATACTTCTTATTTTTCTTACATATCTTCATCCGCATTGCATCTTGGACTTGTGGGATTCCTGCTGAACCATCATCAATTCACCCATTGAGTTGGCATGTATGATCCTTTCAGGATGCAACAAAAATTAAATGTAGAGTGAAAAGGAAGATTGCTTTTTGACTAGTGACTATGACATGGCATGTCTCACATCCTAATATATTACAAAAAGGATAAAAGTACATAAAGTAGAAAGCACAAACTCAAGACCTCAATGTACAGTTTACCAAAAGCATGGACCTTTTCACCAACTAGTGAAAGTTAGTGAGTCAATAGAGTTGTAGTGGAAAGTGGTCCAGCTTTATGGTAAAGTAAATTAGATAATTCATGTATTCAATAGTCTTCGGAAGATAATTTGTTTTCGCTTATTGGCTTTGGAAGACTTTGTCTCTCAAGCTTTGGAAGACTTCACTTTGAGCTTCGGAAGATATTGGTCTTGGTTTCAGAAGACTTTACACTTCGAATATTTTCTAGTGCATGGTGTAAAACTTCCGAAGCATTTCTACTTTTGGACATCAATGCATGCATGCAAGAAGACTTTAGATGTTTTAGGTGCATCAGCCTTTACATAAACCTTACACATCCTCATAAGTCAGTTGAAGTATATACAAGGTTATGTTTTAACTCCTCTACATATCTCACGTCCTCAAAACTTAATACATTGATTGATCTCATTCCCGTTAAAGTCATCTTACCACCTTTATCACTCGTGGATAAGACATACCCACCATTATAATGTTAAACATTGTCTAACAGTGCGCTATTACCTGTCACGTGTGGAGAGTAGCTAGTGTCAACGTGCCATAGCCGTCAACAGTCCTCCTTGCCAGTCCGTACATGCGAATATGGTCAATTAGTATTGGAACCAAGCCAAAGTAGACTTAGGTGCTGATTGTTATCATCCATATATGTAACAGTTGCAAAGATTATGTATGGTTTATCAATAAAAACCCTTTTAGCACTTTGGAATAGTGGTGATATATGGAGTTTTGATTTCTAAAAAGTATTTGGTTTAGTTCACTACAACCGTTGGTTTTTCAATATTTATGTTTACCACTTTTGGTTTTTAAGTTTTTTTCCCTTTATTGATAACCGATGGTTTAATATTGTTATTATGTGTAAAAAAACCCTTGTCTTGAAAACCATTTTAGACTTTAGTTTAAACCATTTAGATTTCCTAAATGTTTATCGATTAGAAACACATTGATATGCCTTTGATTGCCAACATTTGTTTTACAAAATCTTTGTTCTATTAAAAACAATACGATTTTGAATTAAACTTTGCTTATTATTTTGCTATCGATTAAGTGAATACAACTTATGAAAACAATAACACATGATGTGGCTTGGTTTTCCAAAAAATGTAACTACATTTGGGTTGAAAACCAATGTTAATTTGGTTGGTCAAACCACGTTGCATTGGAATGACTCTACTCATCTATTTGTGATGACACTTTGAAGGAAGGTTGGTTATAGTCTTATTAGCTTTGTCATCCCAACATTATCTCACTTTTCTCTGAAATTTCCAGCAATAGTCGTCAAATATATTGTAAGCAAAAGGCTTTCTTGTAACACTGGCCTTTGGACTTGACTCTTATGGCTTGAACATGTTTTGACTATTTGATATCTTCACTTGTTTTTTACTTTTCTTTTTAAAAGTACTTGTGTTTTCTGAACCTATCTCAAGACGCTTATTTTCGAATTGTCAATAAAATCTAATAGTTTTAAAGCATTTGGTTCCTTAAAAATATACTTCATTCCAAGTTCTCCTTGAGATACTTGTTTTTAACATCAGCTTTTAAGTTAGATTTGTTTTGTTTCACATTTATATGTTTTTATATGTTAAATGTGTATAATTTTGCCTATAAGTTTTTGTTGGGTTTTGTCACATGTAAAACAACCTAGTTTAACCATTTAAACTTGAAAATCGCAGCGGAATATAGGTTTAACAAATTGTTAGTAATCTGAAAATTTTCACCATTTAAAACATAAACAAAACCCAAGAATAAGGATCATATAAACGTATGTGAAATAGTGTGCTATCAAACAAAACATGACAACCATAGGGTGTTCAAAGATACAACCTTTCTAGTACAAGTTGTTGTAGATGTATAAGATGAAGAGGATGATGTTCTTGAGTTGCTAGCGTTCAAAGGAGAAGACATCAAGCTTGTAATACCCACAAGCTCTTCAAATACTTAGCTAGTTAGGGAGCTTTACACCAAAACTCTACAACAAAGGCACCTTCACAATCCAAAATTTCAGCCTTGTTGGAGTTGAAAATCCGAAAATATTCAGCCTTGTTGAGAGCTTTTCTTTGCATAAGTGTGTATGAGAGAAAGGTGAAATGATGGAAGAGTGTTGTAGTATCAAATGACTTGCAAATCACAAGACAAAAGGGGAGTCCCAATACCATCCTTGGGCGGCCGAAACAAGCCCACAAAATTGGATTTCCCCCCATTTTAGATTTTATAAAATGTTACACTCTTACCCTTCATTTTATAAAATTAAAACCTCTTTTAATTTTATAACAATAACACACTTTTATCTGTTATTATTTAACCAACTTAAATAATAAAACAAACAATTTCTCATGAACAAATTATCCACATAATGTTGTTCTTTTACAAAAGCAACGTTTTAGAAAAACCCATTTTCTAAATTGGTGTCGGTATTTATTTGTATGATCTTATCAACAAATAAATATTAATTGGTGTTTGTATAGCTTGTTATTGGGTATGACCCGACTTGGATCATAACGTACTAACCACATCAATCTTGTATGTGTCTTGGGCATATAAGGTCCAACATTTTTCAGATTTTGAATTTGATATTGAACATTATGGGATTTAGCAGAATATACATCAAGTGATACATTAGGCATGATAACTTGACTACACACAATTACGTTCAAAGTATCTACGTTACTAAATTCTTTTAAGACATGAGAAGTTCACCCTAGAAACTCATTTTTACTAAATGTTTTATTATTTTTAACTTTTAAACCCTTAAAGTCACCTAGAAAACTCTAATGATCTTCAATCGAACCATCCATCATATCACCTTTACCCCACGTGCAGCATAAAAATTGTTCAAATTAAATTTCAAATCAGTTTCAATCCATACACATTTTATGGATCACTAACCAAATCCATTTTGACTTCTTGTTTTTGATCAATCTTAGGTTAATCATACACCATGTCTTTATTATCATGTTCATATGATGAAGACATTTATGTATACTCATGTTTAATCGATAGAGCATTGTTGGTAAAATACCACTTTTAGCACCAATAATTTTCAGGATCATTTGGGAGTTGACTATACCTTTTACAATAATTGATGATAACACAAATTTCTCAAGAGTGATCTTAGTTAAATCATCATTGAGTCGGCTAATTTCTAACACAAGGTCATCATTTCTCTAATTAAGTTCAGTTCTATTCTATTCGGTTAATTTGGTTATGACACACTCCTCAAGTAAAACCAACCAACAAATTTTGGTTAATCAATTATGGCTTAATCGATTCATTGGTTTATTTGTTTGGTTCCTTTAAGTAAGAATATGCAGTTATGATTCAGTTTAGTTGGTTATTTACTAACTCTAGTTTGTTACTTTGTTTTCGTTTGTCGATATACAAGGTGTGAAAAAAGAATGAATAAATAAATGATTAGGAAATACAATCATATCATTGGTTATCTTCTATAAAGATAATTCAAATAGTTAAAGTCATATATAGGGGTGTGCCGAAACATTCTAATTCAAAACCAAATCCAAATTAGGGCTGACATATTAGATCATATACGACATGATAAGACACGATATGTAACACCTGGAACTTTTACAAGATGAGAAATAAAGAATTAAAGTAAAGAAAAAGTAGGAATTGCAATAAAAACCCAAGTTAAAGGGTTAAAGGTGCAAAAAAGTACAAAATTAAAATATATTTTGTACAAAAGTGGGCATGGCCGCCCACTCCCTTGCACATCAACTTTTCTCTATGGTTTTAGAGAGAGAAAGAAGAGAAGTTGCGGGTTCTTGAAGAAGGAAGAAGAAGAGGTTGAATTCAAGGTAGGAATTCGATGTTTTAAGTGTTCCTGGCTAGTTTATAGCCTTGGGTATGTGCTTATATGTGTTTGTGTGTGTTCGGGTGTGTGTGTGTGTGTTTTGATTTTGGTGGGTTTTAGGTGTTTGAATTCATTTGTATTCGTGTGTGAAGAATTCTTGCCCCAAAGTTGTCAAGATGAGTTCTAGATCCCCTATTTTACATGTTTTAACTAATTTTGGGATAAGAAATGCATGTTTTATCATTTTTATAAGTTTGGGTGTGTACTCGTATGTATATGTGAATGTGTATGTGGGTGGTTGTACTTTTGGTTTGATTTTTGATTATGTTGTGTATGTGTTCATGATGCTTAGAATGTTAGAATTAGGTTATGAACATGATAGTCTTGGATTTGGGGACTGATTTATGAAATTAGTTGCCCATGCACCTAAGTCCCCATGTGCTTGAATTTCATGCGCCCCAATAGTTCCCATGCACCCAAATAGTTCCCATGCGTTTGGAATTATGCTTGATACACCTAAGTGTTCCCAAGTGCCCATCCGCCCAAACTCCTAAAACTCATGCACCCCAACAGTGCCCAAATACCCAAAATGCCCATGCGCCTAAGTTAGGCCCATGCATCCATTTTCTATCATGATAAAGTTTTGTGATGTAATGCAACAATGATATTTTGTAATTTAACAATGATGTATTATTTTACAAAAGTAATTATTAATATATGAAATGGTTTTAGTTAATTGATTCCGCTATAGTATTTTAGTAATGTAAATGAAGTTTTATACTTTATGTGTAATGATTGACCAACTATGAGTGTTCTGGAAACATGGCTTACAAGTTGGTATCAGAGCCAAAGTTTAAGGATTAAATGTAAAAGCTGATGTAACCCAAACACCCAAAGTCTCTCCTGCATGCATGCACAAGTGTACTGAAGTAGAATGCTTTAGAAGTTTCACACCAGCATCAGAAAATATTCTAAGTGTGAAATCTTTTGAAGCCAAGAACAATATGTTTTGAAGTCAAAGATGAAGTCTTCCGAAGCTTTAAAGACAAAGTCTTCCGAAGCCACCACTTGAAGATAGATTTCTTCCAAAGACTTTTGAACACATGCTTTATCTGATGTACCTTTTACATAAAGTTGGACCCCTTTTCCGCTACAACTCTATAAAGTCACCAACTTTCATAAGTTGGTGAAAAGGTCAATGCTTTTGGTAACTGTACATTGAGATCTTGAGTCTGTAACTTTCTACTTTATATACTTTATCCTTTTTGTAATATATTAGGATGTGAGATATAACATGTCATAGTCACTAGTCAAAAGGCAATCTGCCTTTTGACTCTACATTTGAGTTTGTAATTGTCTAGTCAATTTTTTCTAGCTGGCCTTCAAAGTATGGCTGGTTGTCGGATGTAGTATATGCATCTCAAGTACATGTGACTTTCTAGTATGCTTTCTAGCATTTGTAATAGAACTTGAGAAAGCAATATACTACAATCTTGGAAAACAACTCCTTGTGTGTTTTGCTATCTTGTTCTGTCTCACATTTACTTGTGTTCTTAGTATCATTCAAAGTTTAACCAGTTCCCTATTTGATCTGTTAAGTATTCTTAAGCAAATCTCCTCATTGTGTTATTGTGTTGTAAGTGCATACCCTTCACCGGTCCTTCAATTGGTATCAGAGCATTCCAGGCTCTTGGTATACGATCTCAGCATCTTAAGATCCCTCACACACACAAAATACTTAACTTATCAAATGGCAGTCATTTCCAAATCTGATACAGAAACTGGAACCATGACAAAGTCCCCACTGATCACTCTTGATGACTTTGACACTTGTGCCAAAGAATAGAAGGCTTCATCAAGTCTCTAGACTCAAGGATGTGGATGTCTGTTGAAAATGGACCTTACATACCAAGAACCTCTTTGGAAACTGGAGGTGGTATGATCCCCAAGGTTGTGGCTGACTACTCAGATGAAGATAGAAAGAGAGTAGAGATTGACCAGAAGGCCATGAAAGCCCTTCAAACTACTCATTCAAACTCTGTATACAGAGGTTTCAAGAAATGCAAAACAGCTAAGCAGCTATGGGGTGCATTGAAACTGATGTATGAGGGTTCCTTTGAAGGCATGGAGAACAAGAAGGATCTCCTGAAGAAACAGTTTGAAAATTTCACCTTTAAAGCAGGTGAGACCATGACTCAACAATACTTCAGGCATGTTGAGATTGTGGACACCCACCCTAGTGGATGGTGGAGTTGCTCTTGAAAACATAGATATTGTAAGGAAGTTCATATCCTCTCTTTCTAGGCAATGGACACACTACTGTCTGGTGATTAAGAGAATTGAGAACCTGAAGACTCTCATCTTGACAGAGTTGTATGGGATTCTTAGTGAATACCAGATGGAGATAAACATGCAAGGTTCATCTGGAAACTCCAGCAATCAAATGGGTTCAGCCCTTCATGTGGTTGAAAGGGCTAGCATAGAACCCCCAACATCATCTCATATGCTACCCTGACAACTCACAAAAGGGTCATTTCATCACCTTCCCTGAGAGACCAAGGTAGAACTACACTCAAGGAAGCCCATTCCAGGAGACATGTTCTTCTAAAGCCTTTGTGTCTTCTGATGAAAGTTGTAAGAGTTTTCTCTTCACCCTTGACGACCTAGACTGTAACCATGCGGATGATCTGGAGTACATGGAGATACTCCAGCAGATGGCTCTTTTAACTCATAGAGCCAAGAAGTTCTACAAGCAGACCGGAAGGAAGTTCCCTAACAATGAGCCAATGGAAAGTTTGGACTGGATAAAACCAAAGTCATGTGTTACAATTGTAACTTAATGGGCCACTTTTCCATGGAGTGCAAGGCACGAAGAACAAACGGTGGCCAAGCACAATCCAGACCAAACCATATTAACAAAGCCACCCAAAATGTGAAGCCAAAGCAGCAAGCTGCAGTTGCTGTTGAAGAAGGAGGCTTTGACTGGAACTTTTAGGTGGAAAATGCATTTCCAAACCAAGCACTGATGGCTGATCATGATAAAGCTAAGGTATTGGAACATCTTTTACTCCTGAATGCATTGCTAAAGTCAACAAATATCGGTCCTACAACTTAGAAATGGGATCTAATCTTGAGTCCATAAACATCTTAAAAGTTGATTTTAGAAAGGCTGAAAATGATTATAAACTAAAGATAAAGGACTTAGAGAAAACCATTTCAGTTCTAAAACATGAGCACACCAACTATAGGACTCAAATCAAGGATCTCATAACTAAGTTGACTGAATACTAGGTTGAGCTTGTGATTAGCAAAGCCAGGGTAGAAAAATGTGTTCTTAAAGAAAAGACCTTCAAGAACATGATATCCTCATCCCTGCATGCCTGAGTGTGTTATCAAAATAAGCAGGGACTGGGTTCTAGTGAGATAGCTCCTCCACACACAATCTTATCTGTAAAATCACCTAGGTGTCGAATTTGTGAAGATGAGCTTCCTCTCATAGACCCCTTGAGTGAAGTGGATGAAGAAGTGATAGTGAAGAATTCCTCTAAGAAGAGTGAAGAGGATGATACTAAGAAGGGTCACTGTCCTTCTGATGAGAACAAAAAGACTGTGATGACCAAGTCTATGAGGACAAACTTGATCAGAAAGAGCAAGAGAAAACCAAGGAAGGTTCAAGAGATAAAGGCCACTTTTGACTCTAAGCAGAAACAAGTTTTTATCTCTGCAGGGTTTGAAGTCGTTAAGACTAAAAACATCAACCTAAACTCTTCTACAAAAGGTTTCGCTTCATGTTCAAATCATCTCAGTACCATGAAGAAGGCTGATCTGTGGTGTACCACTGCTACACAACTTGGACCATCAAACTCCAAGAATAGTTCTGAGCCCAAAAAGACTGTCTCGTCATCTGCAAAGATGAAGGTGGAAAAGGGATGTGATCAAAATAAGCCTTGTTCTCAGAAGAAGGCTCTTAGAAAGAAAAAGATGGAATTTGTTATGTGTGAAAGTACTTCTCATCTTGCTAAGGATTGTCCATACAATCCAAGAGGTACTCTTCACATGACCAAGAAAGAGACTTCCAAGAGCTCCAAGAAGAGTTCAGCTTCGGAAGGAAAATATGTTTCCTTCAGAAGCTCCAAAATGAAAAAGGAGGCAAGTGGAAAATTTCCTTCGGAAGAAACTTTGGCCTCAGAAAAAAGGAATTCTTCTGAAGCACTGAAGTCTGCTGCAGTGTTTGAAGGATCTTCCGAAGGTCTAGTCATCAAAACATCCGAAGTCTCAAAAAATTCCAGAGTGTTGAAGGTCAAGTCCAAACTTCCAAAGGTAGTGTGGAAGTCAAAGAAAGACTATGTGACTGAAAGTTCTCCATCAACAACAGCACAAGATCCTCAAAGCACAACTATAGGATCTATTACTATTACATACCTTCTTCTTCTTTTGATGAGCCCAAGACCAGTAAGGCTTGGGTTTCCAAATGTAACTAATCATTTTCTTTGTGCAGGGAAAGCACAAGACAAACAAGAATATCTGGATCATTGATAGTGGTTGTTCCAGGCACATGACAAGTAATAGGTCACTACTCCAGAATTTTGAAAGAATTGATAGAGGCCCAGTTGCTTTTGGAGGAGATGAAGGTGGTTACATTTCTAGAAGGGGCAAGGTCACAAATGGTAAGCTCAGCATTGAGAAGGTAAACTCTATCAAGGGGCTTGGGTACAATCTTCTGAGTGTATCCCAATTTTGTGATTAGAGTCATAACATGCTATTTACTGAGCATGAGTGCATTCTTTTCAAGCCTGGGGTGGTCATTCCTCATGATCATATCTTGCCTAGAGCCCCCAGGAAAGGGAACATGTACAAGATTGATTTGCAAGAAACATCTCCCTCTAGAGAAGTTTCATGCTTTCTATCTAAAGAAAATTGTGATAAGTCTTTTCTATGGCATAAAAGAAAGTGCTATGTAAACTCTAAGAACATGAATAAACTGATTAAGAATGACTGGAATGCCAAGAAAGGGTTTACATGTGATGATCATTGTGTTGCATGCCTAAAAGGGAAGCAACACATGGTATCTCATAAGCCTAAGGAAATAAACTCCATCATTACACTTGTTACATATGGATCTCTTTGACCCCACTGGTGTAATAAGTCTAGGAAGGACGTCATATTGTTTGGTGATCACAGATGACTTTACAAGATTCACTTGGGTCTTTTTCCTTAGATCTAAGGATGAGACTCCTAAGATTCTGAAGAATTTCATCTTAGAGATTGAGAATCAATATGATCACAAGGTTAAAACCATAAGAGGTGATCAGGGAACTAAATTCAAGAACCATATTCTTGATACATTTTGTGATGAAAAGGGCATTACAAGACAATACATTGCTCCCAGGACTCCTCAGCAAAATGGTGTTGCTAAGAGGAGAAATAGGACACTGATTGAAGCTACAATAACCATGTTGTCGGACTCTAAGCTGCCCATCACCTTCTTGGCAGAGGTAGTCAACACTGTCTTCTATATGCAAAACAGAGTTTTGGTGGTTAAGACTCATGGCAAGACTCCTTAGGAACTTTAGCACAAAAGGAAACCTTTCATTGGTTTTCGTAGGTCATTTGGATGTCTTTGCACCATCTTGAATACCAAAGATCAAATTGCCAAATTAGCTGAGAAATCAGATGATGGACACTTCATTGGATACTTTTTCTCAAGCTAAGACTTATAGAGTATACAATCTCTGAACTAGATTTCTTGAGGAGTCAACCAATATGACTTTCAATGAACACACACCTTGTGTGGCTGGTTCTGGTCCTGATTGGCTATTTGATCTTGATTTAGTTACCAATTGTTTTAACAAATCTTATGAGAATGTTTCAGGATCTACAGATATCTTACCTACAAGTGATCCTGACCCAAGATTTGAGCTAAGAAGACCTTCAAGTTACAAATCTTCAACTCCAGTTGTAACTACTTCTGCAAATGAGGTTTCTATCAGCACCATAATGACAAATTCAGCTGATACATCTCAGATGCCTTCAAATTCCAGCTCAGAGCCTCAACAACCAGATAAAGACACTTCAAATGCAAACGAAAATGATGGGGGTGGTGATAGTGATCAATAATTTCTTGATGCTGATAACCACTCCATAGATGAAAACATCAATGATGTCATACACTCATTGGATCAGGTTTCACTTGATAAGTGTGTTGATATGGTGGGAGAAACATCAATGCCAGATCTAAATTTCTCCAATTTAGATCTATCTTAGCAACTTGTTGTGATACCTCAACTAAAGATCCACAAGTCTCACCCCACCACAAACATCACTGGATGTTGACACAGGGGTAAGAACAAGAGCAGAAACCTATAAAGCAAATGTTTGTCTTCATTCTTGTTTCTTGTCCTAGATAGAGCCAAAGAAAATTGATGAGGCTCTGAAGGATGGGAGTTGGGTTAAAGCCATGCAAGAGGAGTTGCTTCAATTCAAAAGGTAGAAAGTTTGGAACCTTTGTCCTCTTCCTCATGGGAAGACTACTATAGGAACCAAATGGGTGTTTAGGAACAAGAAAGATGATAGAGGCATTTCATCAAAAATAAAGCTAGACTAGTTGTTCATGGGTACACACAAGCAGAAGGAATTGACTATACTGATGTCTTTGCTCATGTAGCAAGACTAGAAGATGTTAGGATATTCTTGGCGTTTACTGCATCCAAGAACTTCAAAGTCTATCAACTTGATGTCAAATGTGCTTTTCTATATGAGGTGATTCATGAAGCGGTGTATGTCAAACAACCACCTGGTTTTGCAGATCCTGATCATCCTGATTATGTACGCAAGCTTGACAAAGCTCTTTATGAGCTGCATCAGGCACCAAGGAAATGGTATGAGACTCTATCTCTGTATCTTTGCAAGCATGGATAAAGAAGGGGTACTATAGAGTGAACTCTCTTCATCAAAGGATAGGGAAATGACTTAATGCTAGTTCAAGTGTATGTTGATGACATCATCTTTGGTTCAAATAATCCAAAGCTTTGCAAAGACTTGCGAAGCTGATGAAGGACATATTTGAAAGGAGTGCCATGGGGGAACTCAACTTCTTTCTAGGAATTCAAGTAAGCAAGTTGACGATGGCATCTTCATTAATCACTCAAAGTATGTTCAAGACATACTCAAAATATTCGACATGACTGACTGTAAGATTGCTAAGACACCCATAGCAAGAAACCACTCCCTTGGACCTGATCATAAGGGGGAGTGTGTGGATGAACACCTTTACAGGGCTGTGACTGGGTCTCTTTTGTATCTCATAGCTAGTTGGCCTGATATCATGTTTGCCACATGTATTTGTGCAAGATATCAAGCCAACCCCAAGATGTCTCATCTCATCACTATCAAGGGGATTCTAAGATACCTCAAAGGTGTCATAACACTTGGTCTTTAGTATCCTTAGAATTCTGACTTCAATCTGTATGCATATACACATAGTGATTATGGTGGTTGCAACATGACTGCAAAGTCTACATTTAGGGACGTTAGTATCTTGGTGGAAGGGCTGTCTCATGGAAATGCAAGAAACAGTCCTATGTCTTTGCCTCAACTGCTGAAGCTGAATATATTACTGCTGCAAGCTATTATGCTCAAGTGCTTTGGATTCAGAATCAGATGCTTGACTATGGATTAAACTTCAAGGAGACTCCTATTCACATAGACAACAACAGTGCTATCTTTATCGTAGAGAATTTTATGCAGCACTCAAGGACAAAAGACATCAATATCAGGCATCACTTAATTAGAGATAACTTTGAAAAGGGATTAGTTAAACTAGTCAAAGTCAACACAAATGAACAGTATGCTAATCTATTTACAAAAGCTTTTGATGAACAGAGATTCAAGTGTCTTATATCAGCTATTGGGATGATTAACTTTGAGTAAGCTTTTCTTAAAACTAATTCATATTATTTCTTAAAATCTGTATGTCCTAAGTTGTCTAGTTTATCACCTTCATAAGCTCTTGTTTTCTCTAGATGAAACCTTTTTGGAGAGTTCCCTTAGAATTTTGAAATTTTTTTGATTCTTCAGAAGATATGCTTTTACCTTTGGAAGAAACTTATGCCTTCAAAACAAATAACTGCCTAAGTAATTTTCCTTCAGAAGAAATTTCTGAAATATATTTCGAAGCTTAAGATCTCTCTTAAGTACTTATATGTTTTCAAGGACAATTTTCTTCCAAAGCAAATTAACTCTTGTAAGCTTTGTTCTTTTGAACAAAATATCCAAGTTTCAATCTCCTCCGAAGCAAAATCTTTCAAAACTCTTAGGAAATTCTTCCGAAGTCATTTTAGTTTCGAAAGCTTTTTCATTAAAACTTCCTAAGACAATTACCTTCGGAAGCTTTTTGACTTCCAAGAAAACTACTATTTGAACAAAAGTAAACTACTTTTTCAGAGGTGGGACTGATGTCCAGATTTTAAAGTTTATCCTTTTTCATTAACTTTGTCTTAAATCCTTTTCATCTATAAACCTAATGGTTCCCCCTCTTTCTATCATCTTCAACTTTTCCTCCAAACCCAAATTCCCAAATCTCTTTCTGAAACCACCTTCATTCATACTTCCTTCATCCTTAAGCTTTCTCACAATGGCCAACCTTAATCACAGAAATGATCCTGATTTCTCTATGTAGTTACACAAGCAGCATAACCAAGTTGCTCTGTTACACTCTGAGAAAGATCCACATTTCAAAGAGGTTTGTGTTTCTTGTCCCTATAAAACTACTTCACCTCCTTTACCATTGATCCTACTCTATATGGGGATCATATACTTGAATTTTGGAAGACCTGCCAAGAGGTCATTATGGATGGGAGAAGGCATTATGTGCCACAGTGTAGGGGAGAACAATCTTCATCACTCCGGCCATCATCAACAATCATCTTTAGCTGGATGATGAAAAAGGTGAGGTGTTCTTTCCCAAAGAAGTTGTAAACCACTCCTTTGAACAGATGCGCTATGAGGAGAATTTCTCTATAACGACCTTCAGGAAAGGGAAGGTCTCATCCAAGTGGAAATACCTACTCCATGTAGTTATCCATAGCTTGTCTAACAAGCATGGAGGGTGGGACCAGATTCCTGAGGATCTCTCCTTCATAGTGCATGGAATGGTTCAATGGGTCAAGTTCAGGTATTCCCAATTTGTTTATGCAGGATCGGTTTATGTCACTAAACACTTGATTTTTCTCTCAAACTCACTTAAACAATACTCGGATAAAAGCAAAGTCTCCAAGAGTTGATAACAATATAATAAGTAATTATCAAACACCAGAATTAATTTTCAAGGTACTTGCATATATTGCTTCTCAACTCAAATGTTACAAAACTCTTACAAGCATACTGTTATGAGTACAATGAGAAACTATGTATAATACTACCTATAGCCGGATATACTTTGATACCTGCTGGAATCCTCTAACTAAAGCAAATACTACAAAGCTATAGTTTAAGGTATCTTAGATAAAGTCTTATCTAAGATATGGTACTCAGGACATGTCCCTAACTTACCTTTTGTCACCAACTAAAGTTGGTAACTTGTACTAACATAAAAAGGTGAATAGTGGAATAAAGTATGGTAACTTGTACTATATGGCCCTTTGAGAAAACACCAAGTAGCATCAGAGGTCTGCAGTGGAGTGTCAGAGACCATACTTATGTCCACTAGTTCATAGTAGTGTCTTTCAAAGTTAATATCACTTAGGAAGAACAAGTATTTCTGAAGCCACTTACACTTCGGAAGATGCTACTTCTTCCGAGGCTTGAGGACTTCTTCTTTCTTCATACTTCGGAAGTAGTCTTCTGAATTCTTCTTTTGAGACTTGATCTTCGGAAGTGAACACTTTGTCTTTGGATGTAGAGTTTGTCATCAAAAGTAAAATTGTTACATTATATTCGGAAGAACTCTATTTCCTTCGGAAGTCTCATACTTGGCTTTGGAAGCCTTTTGTAAGTAGCACCAAAATAAGTCTATGTGATTTGGTTTTGGTTGCACTAGCCTTCTTCTTGATCCAACGGTTTATACTAATTTAATTGTAAACTTGAACTCCTTAGAATACTACATGTTCCCTTGATATTTTCAATACATTCTTAACTATGAACTGGGCTCACAGTTAAAGGGAACAGGTAATATTCTTAAACTAGGACAGATGAAGCCCAGAATCTTTAAAATCTTGAGAAAGCCAACTGTTGGCTTCTCAGGGGTAGAAACAACCCTTGTCTCAAAAATGTTAGAGCTCATTGCTCAAGGTGACAACCTAGCAACACCAGCTAGTGTTTAACCCACACCTTCTACATCCTAACCACCACAACAGCCACAAATCACCCTCACCTACCAAAGAAAATCCAAATGAACCGCTGCTCAAACTATAGAGTCTGTGCAGGCCCCTATACACTCAGCCATATAGGAGGAAGTGAATACTAGAGCCTGTTGGGGAAGGAATTTTCAAACGATATCATATCCTCAAGGATATAGAATCATCAAGGATGTTGTACCCTGACAATCAAGGATACACGATCCTTGAAAGTCAGCTATGTATAACCAGCGATTGATTGAATTGACTTGGTCTACTTTAATTTGAACGTGGGGGAAGCGAGATAACTAAATATTTAGAGATTTGTGGAAGAGAAAAGTTAGAAGCTGCATGAACTAAGTCCACTAACGATCTTATTGAACACAACGTCCACAACCAAGTTTATAGGAAGTTAGTTGTAACTACTTAGCTTTAAATATTGAGTGCCATCGGTGAACATATGACACATCATTAAGCTCGCACACTTGACGTCTGATTACTAGTTTACACTCACACAACACATATTCGATTTACTACCATAACACTTAGCTCTCACCGATTCGACACTCCAAAATTCATTGTATTTATTTGTTCAAAATATCAATAAACTAATTGGTGATAATTTTCACCAACCGGGGTTTTCTATGCCGACGTGCTAACGCTCCAAGGGCTTTTTTCCCTCGTAACCAAATCCGTTGTTCAAACATTTTCTAGTTGTTCATTACTTGTTTTGTTCATGTAGATACATGTGTATCTAGTTTATGAGCTTAAATGTAAAAGTCTTTCATGTCTTACACATATGTAATGAATTGATTCAATGAAATATAATATGTCATTGATGTTTATTCATGATTATTTATTTCATATTATTATTGTGTTAAAGTATAATTTATATGTATGAACATATTATATAGGTTTGAGGTTGTTGTACATGATTCTTAGTCAATAAGGATTAATTAATGTGTTCAATATAGTAGGATGAGTATTCATGCTAATCTCCCATACTTATGGACCATACGCATGAATACATCATGCTTATGATCCAGTCGCACGACTAAACCAAGAGACTGGATCAGTCGTATGATTGAGACATAAGATTCACTCAATCGCACGACTAAACCTTCAGTCGTGCGTATGGATCAATCGCATGATTCAGTCACACTACTGAACCATAGAAACCCTAACCTATAAATACCACTTAATTTGTGGAAAAACATAACAAGTCGATAACAATTGAAGAACACTTGATATTATCACGAACCCTAGCCGTCCAGAATATCCAAGAAAGCCAGTCCAAGTTCATAGTTCGTTTTTTGAACGATTCCTACTAGTTCTTAACGTTTAGTTTATTCTTATATCGATCGGGTTAATGTTCTCACTCATTGGATCGCCAATCAAATAGGATTCCGCACTATTTGATTCGGTATAAACATAGAATCTGTTAGTATTCCGTACATACACGGTCCTGACAAGTGGTATCTCAGCATTGGCTCTTGATTTTGCATTTGATTCGATTAGTTTTGCCATCAAAACTCACGTTTTTAATTCAAAAAATCATCTTTTTGAGTCTACAGGTGTTTTTCAACGTTTTCAGGCACTAAAGTTTAAGTTTTTCGTCATACGGTAGATTAGGGTTTCTGGGTAAAATGTATTTCGTGTCTAAGTGTCAAAATTTTGATTTTTTCAAACACAACAGCCTTCAGTCGCATAAATAGCTCATTCGTACGATTGAACTCATTCATATACTCCATCCGCACGACAGAACTCAGTCATATCCTTCATTCGCACCATTGAACAACTTCAGTCGTTTGACTCCATTTGGCTTGTTCATGCGCACGACTGAATCCAATCGCACGATTGAATTCATTCTCACTCTTCATTCGCACTAGTGATCCATACGTATATTCCATTCGGACGATTGAAGCTTTCATGTTCTCCTAGAACCATGTTTATACAAATGGAAGATCAGTTTATTGCATTCACTGCCTAGAAGGACTCACGCATCCAGAACCTTCTGCTTCTGGAGAATGAGATAGGAAATCAAAATAAACCGCCAAAGCTTATAACATTAGAAGACTATGCACAATGGAAACAATGATTGGAGATTTATCTAAATGGAGTTGATCCCAATCTTTGAACTTCTATAGAGACTGGTTACACGGTACCAGTCAGCGCAAATGGAGTAACGTTGAATTTGGGTGGAATGAGCGAAGCTCAGAAAATACTCTTCAATGCTGAGAAGAAAGTTTATGCCTTGTTGACTCAGTCAATTCCGAAAGACATTTTTCATCAGTTTTCTGAGAACAAGCAGGGCAAAAAGCTATGGGAGGCATTAGAGAAGAGATATGATGGAAACGCGACATTAAAGGTACCGAAGGCTAGGGCCCTCAAGAAGGAGTTTGATAACTTCTCTTCCATAGGAAACGAGAGCTTACATGATATTATTGACAAAATTTTATCATCTAATGAGTGAGTTGCACACTCATGGCATAACCACATCAACGGAAGCAAAGTTTCAAGCTTTGCTGATGGTTTTCCTGCGAAATGGGACTCATTTGTGTCTAACCTGCCATAGAACGACATTCTTACGACATTAGACATAAATGACTTCATTTTGAAGTTAAGAGAGGAAGAACTGAGGGTGAAGTACAAGTCAAAGAAAGGATCCTATGTTCATAATCCTTCACTATACAACTCAGTTCCCACTCCAATTGGTTGAGGAGAACCACTACAAACAGCGTTCGTGTCCAGTTCCGTGGCTCCTTCCCAAACCACTACATGAGGACCAGAAACATCTGGGTCATCACGGACTCAATACATCGTGCCTAAAGTCAATACTATGAATTTAAAGACCGAGAATCTCAGGAATATCACAGTGGAGGTTGCAAAGGAGCACATGGATCTTCTAGCAGCAGTGATTCAATCCTATGATGGCTTAGTTGCTGGGAAGATCAGAAATTGTCATCTTGCAGATAAAGACTACGAGCAAGTTGACAAGAACGACCTGGAAAGAATGGACATCATGTGGGCTCTAGCGAATGCAGTTATAAGAGCTAAAAAGTATGTCAAGAAGATGGGGCAGAATCTTGTAGACACGAAAGATACGACTCTTGGTTTTGATAAAACCAAGGTCACCTGCTTCAGCTATGGTGAAAAGGGGCATTTTGAACATGAATGTGTGAAGCCCAAGAAAACTAGAAATGGTAACCCATATCCTACCTTCAACCATCAAGACAAAGACATGGTTGGAACTAGTTCTTCAAGTAAAGAGACTAAGGCATTAACTGCTCAAGGTATTCAAGGACAAGACTGGTCCTTCCGATTTGTCTCTCCTGGAGAATCAAACATTGCCTTCATCAAAGCATTGGATGATGGATCTTCTGGTGAAGGTGAGATAGCAGCTGAGCAAGTGATGTTAAATACAGAAGAAGCTGTGAACGTGGTAAACCACTTTGTTGAGGAAGAGTCTCGAGCAACAAGTTCAGATGCGCCAGCAATAGAATAGTCTAACTCTGCAGTGATGGCTGATTCAACTGACTCCTCACAAGTAAGTTCCTTAGATCAATTATTTGATAAACATGCTTGTTTTGAATGTGAAAAATTTAGGCAAAGCATTGATCTAAAATTTGCTAGGTTATTAGAACACAATGATAACTTAGTAAATGACTTACAACTCTGCACTGAAGCTAATCGTATACTAAAACAAAATGACTGCAGTTTTAAAGAAAAGATAGAACTTTTGGGTAAACAACTAAGGGAAACCGGGGTTGTTGCCTTAAATCAATCTAATGATATAAAGTTTTATTTAAATTCATTAGAAGAGACCAAAAAGGAGAAAGCAGTTTTGGAAGTCGAGGTAAATTCTTTAAAACAAAAACTACATAGTTGGGCTAGTTCTTCTCACATAGTTCTAAACTTAGTGAAAGAACGAAATAACTTTAAGGCCCCATATCCGAGACGCTTACAGCTGGCCAATCATTGCTCATAAAACATATAATTTCATTAGCTTGATAAAAACTGTTAGGGACCATGTATGGACGGAGTACTAACTGATTTACGTGTATACCAACTCAAATAGTGCAAAATCCTATTTGATCGGCGATTCAATCAGTGACAACACGTGTAAAATCAACCCAAGAGTGTAACTAAATGTCAAGAACGATAGTAGGACAATTTCCCGCGATCTATGAACTTGGAATAGGTGTTCTAGGTCTCTGGACGGCTAGGGTGCGATTTAGTGCGTAGGTATTCGAATTTTTATGTTTTTCCATGAATTAAGTGGTATTTATAGGTTAGGGTTTCTCATTCATGCGACTGAACCATTTGCATGGTTAAGTCGTGCGATTGAAGCATGAAGTTGATCCATCCGCACGACTGAGGCTTCAGTCGTGCATCTGAGTCAATCTCGTGTCACAGTCGTGCGACTAATCCAGTCTCCCAGTTCAGTCGTGCGACTAGTTCATTAGCATGAAGTTGTTCATGCGTATGGTCCATTAGCATGGTCCATTCGCATGAGAACTTCACACGATTATGTTTAAGCATGTTTCTCAATCATTATTGACTAAGAACTATGTAAACAACCACAAACCTACATAGTTAGTTCAATAAGCATTAACACACAATAATCAATGAAATATTAAACATTATAAGCATAAACCAGACATTGTATTTCATTTAACCCATTCTATTACATATATGTAAGACATGAAAGACATTTTACATTAAGCTCATAAAGTAGGTACATATGTATCTACAAACTCCCCCTTGGACCTAGCTTACTCTATTGTCTAACATTCTTCATCAGCTCTTCATATTTCTTGTACTTCTCCTCTCTCGTAACTCCTACATGTATTTCGAATGCAAAGCAGAGTCTTATTATGTTTTGGAACTGGAGGGCTTATACAATGTCTTGCACGTTATTAAACAGTGGCCACTTGTATAAGGTGTTAACATCATCAGCCGACAAGTTAGTGAGCCATATTGGGTCAAACACCCTGATAGTTTCCATAGTTCCATTTTTGTTCTGAACTATGACTGCCTCTCCTGTTCTCCAATCGTAGTACCACCATTTAAATTGTGGAGTGAAGTCCTGAGGCATTTGCTTTAGAGGGATTCTTGACACTGTGCGCAGAGGACTCCACTTCAGCATAATCTTTGGCTTTCTAGTAATGGCATCAACTTTAGATCTTCTGATATACCTCATTGGTCGTTGAGGTTTGAAGTTGACCCACCTGGTTTCATACTCTCTCTTCAAACCAACTTCAAACTAGCCTGACATCTTTCAAGAGTCATCATATAACAGCTTCATTTTGGCCAGTTGGTTAAGCTCAAAATCGGGTAGAGTCTTTAGATCATGTGGGAATCTGAAGTACTCGATCCCTTCTCTCTCTTGATAGCATAAACATTTAGATCATCAAAATATGCCCACGTTATGATTTTTCCTGACACCTTCAGATGCTTCTTTACTTTGTAAAGCTTGGTGTAGGTGCTAGACTTTGGAGCACTGCGTTGGGCTCTGATCTCTGCAAAACATGCCGCCCATTCAGCCTTTTTGATGTTGGCATTAGCGTCTGAGACTTGGGCTTGATCTTTCGTCTTCTTCTTCGACTCCTACTCCATCTTATCCAGTGTTTCAAATGTATCACTGACAAGGGTGTCACCTAGATTGGGGACTACATTTCCCTCATGTCAGCATACTCTGGATAGTGTTGTGATGTGACATCTTTGACGGGTTTGCTAGAACACAAAATCCATGTTTAAACTTTTAAACATTCTGAAAAACGCAGCGGATATATGGCTTTTAAAACCAATTTTTAAAGCTGAAAATCTTATCTTCTATATGTTCATATGTTATGAAAAACAAACCCAAATCATGAGGATCATTCTTATGTGAATAGACAAGCTATGTGAACATAAAATAACACAATATGGCAACCTCAAAGGGCTGCCAAAAACTACCTCCTTCCAGCAGTTAGATGTTGATGAATGAAAGGAGTTTGAAGGCTGAAATGTTGCCAAAGCTTCCAAGTTGGACGTCCTCTAACGTCGACTCCCACAAAGCTTTGAGTTACCTTCGCACTTGCTTGGATTTGGACTCCAAAACACCAAATGTAAGCTGCCAAATTGAGGCTTCCAAAACCGTGAGTTTGAGCAGCAACTTTGATGATGTTAGAAGATAGAATCGACCCCAAAGTTCCAAGAAAGGAACCCTCAAGTGTTTATACCCCAAGCCTTGTACAAACACCACTCTTGCTAGGTAGAGATACACCAAGATGAAGCTCAAAAAAACCAATTTTCTGCTGCTTATTTCCGTGAACAAGAGGAGAGCAAGAGAGGGTTTTTCTTTGTTGCATGTCAATTGAAAAATAATGGCTGAAACAAGTTCTTTCAAGACCCCTTAATTGTATATTGTCTTTTCAAGAAAAGTGGTCCAATAGAAACAAGGGGGGTGGCCGAAAATCTCATTTTGAAAAGGGTTCCCCCCCCCTTTTTTTATTTAACACAATACACAAGTGTGGGGTCTTATAATTTGGTCTCTCTTAGAAAATGTATACAACTAACCAATTAATTGTATAACATATATAGCCATTATTAATTTGTAATGTCATCTAACTAATATAAATAACATTACAAATAATATCATTGAACAAAATATCCTAATAAATGTTCCATGTCATATGCAACTTGTTTAGAAAACCCATTTTCTAAATTGGTGTTAATATTTTATTGCATGATCATATCATCAATAATATTATTTGGTGTTTGCTAAGCTTGTTATTGGGTATAACCCGACTTGGATTATAACGTACTAACCACATCAATATTCTAAGTGTCTTGGGCACATAGAATCCTACAATCTCCCACTTGCCCAAGATTCATAGAAGATTGATGCAAGCAGTAAATACCGCCTAACAACGGTTTACTACCCTTAATACGCATGACTTATAGCCATTCAATAACATCATCCCTTTCAAGTACCCTACTTGATATGAATTAGGTGAATAATCATCTATCCTTTTGTTACAGATGTCATGTTAAATCCAAGGACACAGAATGATCATTCCTTGTTGATTTAACTTAATTAGGCCTTAGACATCTAACTCTCAACGAATAAGAGGAACAAATTCCATCTTGACTACATACGTTTCTCACAAACACCTCGTGTTATACCTGGACATATCCTTATGTACTGTCCACTATTTCAGGACAGTGAAGAATATGCTCAGGTATAATACTTGGTGAACATCAAAACCCAATATGTATCTCAGGTCGGAGGATACCAAATGATATCGCCTTTACTCAAATTTATTTATGATCAATCAATAAGATTCCATGTAGTAAAATTTGAGATGCGGGTTAGTCAATATTTGTAACCCACAAATATCTATGAACCTTGGTAGCAACCCATTGCTCTATATTCATCCTTATGAATATCAACAATCCAAGTCATAATAGTCTTACCTTCAAACTTGTTCCCACAAGTATGAACGACTACGGACATTTAGAGTAAACATTTTACTCATGGATTAAAATGCTAAATTGGAATATTATTTGAAACATTATAACCAAATAATTTTATTCAAATAATAGAAAATTCCATATATCCAAATGCTAAATTTACAGATCATATCCAATCACTAGAATATCGAAGTCCCATGGCACAAGTATGACCTTCATCCTTTGCCTTTTCAAGGAGCTTCGTGAGAGGATCAGCAACGTTTTGATCCGTGTGAACTTTGCGAATACATATTCCCTTTTCAACTTCATCTCGTATGTAGTTGAATCTCCGCTCAATGTGCCTAGTCTTTTGATGAGCACGGGGTTCCTTGATTTGAGCAATCGCACCCTCGTTGTCACAAAAAATTTCTAGGGGGTCCTGAATGGAAGGGACAACCCCTAGATTGGCAATGAATTTCTTCAACCATGCAGCTTCTTGAGCTGCCATGAGGCGCGCAACATATTCTGATTCTGTAGTTGATAGAGCCACCACATCCTGCTTGGAGCTCTTCCAAGAGACAGCTCCTCCATTCAGAATGAAAATGTATCCCGATTGTGATCGTGAATCGTCACGATCGGTTGGAAACTTGCATCGTGTAACCTTTTACAACGAGTTCCTCGTCACCAGATCTATAGATCAGGAACATATCTCTTGTCCTCCTTAGGTACTTAAGTAGTTCTTAACAGCCATCCAATGACTGTTTCCAGGATTCTGCTGGTAACGGCTTGTCATGCTTAAGGCGCATGACACGTCCGGTCGAGTGCATATCATTGCATAAATGATGGATCCTATAGCAGATGCGTATGGGATTGCCTTCATTTTATCTTGCTCTTCCTTTGAGCTTGGACATTGAGTCGTACTCAATATCGTTCCTCTTTGAATAGGTACGGTACCTTTCTTAGAATTCTCCATCTTGAACCTTTTCAAGATTTTATCAATATATGCACTTTGATTCAAACCAATCAACCGCCTTGATCTATCCCTATAGATCTTTATTCCCAGAATATAGGCGGCTTCACCAAGATCCTTAATGGAAAAACAACTTCCAAGCGAGGTTTTTACACTTTCCAAGGTTGGAATGTCATTTCCAAATAGTAGTATGTCATCAACATACAATACTAGGAAAGTTATTGTGCTCCCACTAGCCTTCTTATACACAAGCCTCATCAGCGTTTTTGATGATACCAAATTTCTTTACTTCCTCATCAAAACGGTGATTCCAGCTTCTCGATGCTTTTTTCAATCCATAGATTGATTTCTTTAACTTGCATACTTTATTAGGATGTATTGGATCGACAAAACCTTCAGGCTGAACCATATAGACATCTTCCTCAAGATATCCATTTAGGAAAGCGGTTTTGACATCCATTTGCCAAATCTCATAATCATAATGAGCAGCTATGGCAAACAATATCCTTATAGACTTTAGCATCGCAACAGGTGAGAAGGTTTCATCATAATCAACCCCTTGAGTTTGAGTGAAACCTTTTGCTACAAGTCTAGCTTTATAAGTATCCAAGTTTCCATGCATATCGGTTTTCTTCTTGAAAACCCACTTACTTCCAACTATCTTGGAGTTAAGAGGTGGTACAACCAAGTCCCATACTTGATTGTCATACATGGATTGCATCTCAACGTTCATGGCTTCAAGCCATTTGTCACAATCCGTGTTGGACATTGCATCATGGTATGTGGTTGGTTCATCAGAATCTATCACATAGCATCCATCCATGAAAAATCCATATCTTTCAGGTGGATTACTAGTTCTACCACTTCTGCGAACGTGTTGTGTGTATTGATCAACCACTTGATCATCCTCAACATCCTCATGTTGAGTGCTAGTTTCAACCAAACGTGCATCGGGCTGTGGTTCTTGATCTTCCTCAAGATCCACTGTTCTACTGCTAGCTCCTTCCATAAGGAACTTTGCTTCTAAGAACTCACCCTTTTGGCAACAAAACCTTTTGTTCCATTGGATCATAGAAATAATATCCCATAGAATCTCTAGGATATCCAATAAAGATACACTTGGTGGATCGGACATCCAATTTGTTTGGGGTGGGAGTCTTAACATAAGCCTCACATCCCCAACCCTTAGTACGATAGGGATGGAACTCTTCCATGCCATATCTCAAAAGGTGTCCTTTCCACCTTTTTGGTTGGGGCCATGTTTAGAATATGGGCCGCGGAGAGCAAAGCGAAACCCAAAAATGATAGAGGTAATGTGCTTCTAGCCATCATAGATCGGACCATATCCAATAAGGTTCGATTCCTCCTCTCAGACACACCATTATGTTGTGGTGTTCCAGGTGGAGTGAGTTGTGAGACAATCCCACAACTCCTAAGATGATCTTGATAGGCATCACTTAGGTATTCACCTCCTCTATCGGTGCGAAGAACTTTAATTGACTTGTGAGTTGATTGATTTTCTACTTCATTCTTGAAGATTTTGAACATTTCAAAAGCTTCATCTTTGTGCCTTAATAAGTACACATACCCATAGCGACTATAATCGTCGGTAAAGGTAATGAAGTATTTTTCACCATTCCTAGTCGTTGGCTTAAAAGGACCACATACATCCGAATGTATGATTCCTAATAAATCCTTTGCCCTTTTGGTAGTCCACTAAAAGGTGCCTTAGTCATCTTACCTTGTAAACAAGATTCACAACATCAAATGAATCATATTCATTTGTTTTAAAAGACCATTCTTTTGAAGTGTTTGTAAACGTTTCTTGTTTATATGGCCAAGACGACAATGCCAAAGATAGGTATCACTTAAGTCCAACTTGAGTTTCTTGGTGTTAGTTTTGTACAATGAACTATTTAAAGTATTTTCATGAACCAATTCATAAATACCATTAATGGGAATAGCTTTAAAATAGAACATTCCATTAAAAGAAACATGGATATTTTCCTCAACAAATGATAATACATATCCAAATTGTTTAACAGGGCTACAGAGATAATATTCCTAGTCAAACTAGGAGCATACAAAACATTGTTCAAAAATACTTCCAAACCATTTGGAAGTTTCAACATGTAGTCACCACGGGCTTCTACTTGAACTTTAGCCCATTGCCCATGTAGAGGCTCACATCCCCTTTCTCGAAGTCACTACTTCTTTTGAACCCCTGCAACAAATTGCAAATGTGAGTTCCACATCCGGTATCTAATACCCATGTGTTAGAGGATATCATGTTTAAATCAATATGGATCATGTATATTGTACCTGAGGTCTGCCCGCATCCTTCTTTGTTTTCAACTCTTGGAGATGGACAGGACAATTCCTTGCCCAATGTCCAATCTCCCCACACTTGAAGCATGGGTCATTAGTAGCAACCTTTTGCTTCTTCTCTTGTGGTTTGGGAGGCACCCTTGCCACCCCTTTCCCTTTTCCCCAAGTAGGTCCCTTACCCTTGGCAACCTTTGCCTTGGGTGCGGGACGAGGCCTTTTATTGTTCCCACCTTCATTGATGGTGAGAACGGGTAAAACCCTTTTACCTATGGCCGCCTCGGCCGTTTTGAGCATTGAGTGAAGTTCACCAATGCTTTTGTCCCATGCATTCATGTTGTAGTTCAACACGAATGTCTCGAACCTCTTGGTAAGGCCATTGAGGATCAAATCCGTGGCCAATTCCTTCGAGACGGGACAATTAAGCCTCTCGAGGCGGTCAATGTGACTTTTCATCTTAAGTACATAAGATGAAACAGATTGGTTGTCGTCCATACGACATGCATGGAGCGCTCGAACCGTTTCGAAGCGCTCAACCCTTGCTTGCTGTTGGAACGTTTCCTTCAGCTGGGTTATCATGTCATAAGCCCCGTGGTGTTCATACTCCTTTTGGAGATCCGGAGTCATGCTCGCTAGCATGAGAAAGACACTTGGACGGAGTCCTCAGTGTATTTCAGCCAATCATTAAAGGCCTCCTCATCATCCTCGCTAGGTTGATCAGGGATAGGGTCGTCTAAAACATACGATCGTCTCTCTTGCTTGAGAACAATTCTCAAGTTTCGATACCAATCGATGAAGTTGTTATGGTTTAGACGTTCCTTTTGGAGGATCGCTCGTAGAGATTGGTTGGACGCGGATGAGTTATCGGAATTATCATTATTAGAGGCCATCTACAAAATTTAACCAAGTTTTATTTAGTATTTTCGATATTGTAATTTTAATAACAAATGTCTTACAAGACCTTTTCATATTAAAATCTAGAACCCAATATTACATTTAAATTGTGGTTAGGTGACCTTTATCCCACATTTTAAATTAATAAGGTGGTCAACGTTTGACGATTGCAACCATTTGCAACTTCTAGAGGTATGGGATCGACTTTTGAACATCACATGTAAAGTCGGCATGTAAATCCCATCAACACCATTTGGAAACCACATTTTAGGTGATCCATTCAACATGGTTTGCAAATCAAGTTACCCTACTTGCACACACATGTGAGTTTACCAATATAAGTGGTTAGGTGACCTTTATCCCACCAATGTGGTATTCCCTCCTTAAGTCACAAGTTCCCTCAAAATGGTTAGGTGACCTTTATCCCATTAAAAGTTTCCAAATGACTTAAGTGTTGTGCAAAAGGATGGTGTTAAACTTGTTAGTCAAATGTTTAGAGATTTCATAATTCTAGTTTAGAAAACTCTATGTACTTGTATTTGTTATGCTTTCAAATACAAGATACCCTATGGTCCTTTGATTAAAACTATTTAATCTTTAAAATCATTAAATCATTTTAATAACCTTTTATTACCTTCTAATGATTAAGAACCATTATTTTTATAACTTGTTAAGTTTGTTAATTAGTTTGTAATGCATGTTCAAATTCCAATCATACAATCAAATAACAAACATCCAAACAAGTCATAAACATAACAACCATAATGTGCATATGTGCATAACCATAGCATCTAAAGTGGTCCACACTTGTTTGCCATCACAAGTGTGGTTCATCACAAGTGTGGTCCATAGGTCTTTCCTAAGGGTCACAAACAATCACATGGAAAGCTTCCAAAACCTCCCACTTGAAACCGCATCCAAAATGCTCCAAGTTTCGCTTGTGACCTTCCTTTGTGCTTCCAATGTGTATGTCTTCATATTACAAGATATAAAGTCCTAATACAAGATATATAGTAAAATGAAAATACACCTAATCTATTTATTACAACCCAATAATAAATAAATTACATTTGAAACAAAACACAAACAACAAATAATACAACCCAATTGAATGAATGAATACAATCAATGCAAGCATCCAAACATCATAAGGTCAAAGGCTAGGTTATGCACACTATCATCAATGATCATAACATCAAAACATATAATGAAACCCCTTTTAAAACCACCAAATTTCAGCCAACATAAACTGAAATTTTGGTTTTAAATATTGTCCAAACAATCAACATTCCATAATGTGTTCTTTCAAGGTCTAATCACTAGCATGTGTCATATAACCTTGAAAGTTGGGGAATCATTCAACCAAACTATAGCAGCCCAAAACCAGCCTATAACTAGTTTATATCATGCTTTAAAACCAATTTTAAAGACAAAACAAGCAAGTCATCACATAACCGCTCTTGATGCCATTGACGGGTTTGCTAGAACAGAAAATCCATGTTTAAACTTTTAAACATTCTGAAAAACGCAGCGGATATATGGCTTTTAAAACCAATTTTAAAGCTGAAAATCTTATCTTCTATATGTTCATTTGTTATGAAAACAAACCCAAATCATGAGGATCATTCTTATGTGAATAGACAAGCTATGTGAACATAAAATAACACAATATGGCAACCTCAAAGGGCTGCCAAAAACTACCTCCTTCCAGCAGTTAGATGTTGATGAATGAAAGGAGTTTGAAGGCTGAAATGTTGCCAAACCTTCCAAGTTGGGCGTCCTCTAACGTCGACTCCCACAAAGCTTTGAGTTACCTTCGCACTTGCTTGGATTTGGACTCCAAAACACCAAATGTAAGCTGCCAAATTGAGGCTTCCAAAACCGTGAGTTTGAGCAGCAACTTTGATGATGTTAGAAGATAGAATCGACCCCAAAGTTCCAAGAAAGGAACCCTCAAGTGTTATACCCCAAGCCTTGTACAAACACCACTCTTGCTAGGTATAAGATACACCAAGATGAAGCTCAAAAAAACCAATTTTCTGCTGCTTATTTCCGTGAACAAGAGGAGAGCAAGAGAGGGTTTTTTCTTGTTGCATGTCAATTGAAAAATAATGGCTGGAACAAGTTCTTTCAAGACCCCTTAATTGTATATTGTCTTTTCAAGAAAAGTGGTCCAATAGAAACAAGGGGGGGTGGCCGAAAATCTCATTTTGAAAAGGGTTCCCCCCTTTTTTTTTTATTTAACACAATACACAAGTTGTGGGTTTTGGTCTCTCTTAGAAAATGTATACAACTAACCAATTAATTGTATAACATATATAGCCATTATTAATTTGTAATGTCATCTAACTAATATAAATAACATTACAAATAATATCATTGAACAAAATATCCCAATAAATTGTTCCATGTCATATGCAACTTGTTTAGAAAACCCATTTTCTAAATTGGTGTTAATATTTTATTGCATGATCATATCATCAATAAATATTATTTGGTGTTTGCTAAGCTTGTTATTGGGTATAACCCGACTTGAATCATAACGTACTAACCACATCAATATTCTAAGTGTCTTGGGCACATAGAATCCTACAATCTTCAATCTCAATCTCCTCCACATCATTAAGCTCATCATCACTATCCATGTCAATAGTAGGAGGATCCTTCAAAAGCTCATCTGGTTAGTTGGACATCTCAGCCAGTTGCTCATCAGTAAGGTTGTGAATTATTCTCCTCTTCAGGAGTGTAATCACAGACCTCCTGACAATCCCTTACAGATCATGTATCATTGAGAGTTGAGACTTGATCTGCTATAGGGGAGCAACATCGTACTCATCTTGCTGAGATGAATGATCTGCTTGATTTAAACATATAAACACATCAACTATTAGTCAATAACCAAGACAGTAAACATTAAATAAATATAAACATTGTGTACACAAGATTCAAGTACAAAAGTTTTCAAATACATAAAGATATAATAATTCCTTTTGTCTAGATCTATAGTCTTTTCAGCTTGAGCTAGATGTGTACATCACACAATCTTCAATCTGTTCCTCAAAAGATTCTTGATCAGGCTGAAATGATCACACTACCAATGCACTAGGAACTTAGGTTCAACTTCACAGTCATCACCTTCTTCTAGGATCTTTAGTACTTCTTCAGCAAGCTTTTGGATCTGTTGTAGATCAATATGCCGTTCATAAGCCTGAGAGACAATAAGCATAGTCATCTTGTACATTAAGTGACATAACCTTGTTAGTTTCTTCAAAGTCTTCTTCATCCATACCACCACCCATTTGCATAGCATTATTCCCATCTCTGTCCAAAACATCATCTTCTTCCTCTTCATCAAGCAGGAGAAGATCATGTGAGAGCACGTGGGCAGGTGGTTTAACATTAGTGCTCAGTATGCATTCTGGATTTGGTCGGACATCTCATTAATTTCTCCTCCCCTTGACGCTATGCACTTACGGATGACATGAGCTAAGCACTTGAATAGGGGGCACAAATTTCTCTTGTTGCGCACACCTGCATTGATGTCCCTAGTGTACTTCATCCTTAGAATAGCATCTACATCTGCACATACATTATGCTTGATGTTCAATATTCACCGTTCAGCCATAGTCTATAGTACAAGACACATATACGTTAGAATTTGTGTGCATGGATGACATTTGGATTTTAATGAACTTGATTCATTTAATTCAGTCATGTGAATGGATAGTGCGACTGAGTCTTAGTCATGCGATAGAGTTCATATGTACGATTGAGCCTGCAACTGAGCTTAGTCGTATACTGTCCCATGCGGTTGGACCAGTCATGCGACTGGTCCCATAAGCATGGTTCATATGTGTGATTGAGTCATTCGGCTGGGTCAATCGTGTGACTGGAGTTCATCAGCGTGTCCATTCGCATACCTCACTGTTAAAAACACAAAAGGTTTTACTCTTTATCAAAACATGACATTTCACTTTGTGTTTAGAATCATCTGGACCATAAAGGCTCAAATTAGCACTTAGATTCAATTAGGCCAACATGTGTGACCATTTAAGTGTTCTATTCTTAAGAGGAGTCGCGGTTACGAGTTTTAGTAAGTTCAACACTTAAAACCTGCATTAAAACATTCATTATGACCAGTTAAGTTGGAGTGTACCTATAGATGAGCAGAGTAACAGTTAGAATCACAATCACAATGCTACATCAATTAAACACCATTTTGGCAGAGTACCGGTGCCCTAGTACAACTTCAGGGCGAGTTGGGAGTGACGAGTGACTGCGGCCGACTCCCCCTCTATTTATACTAGAGTGTCTTCTAGTCATGTGACTGAACCTAATTGCACAGCTGGTTCATGCCATTAAGACTCATTCATGCAACTGACTTAATCGGTCATCATCAGTCGTGCGACGGAGTCATTCGGTCACTTTCCTCCATGCGATACGTTCATTCTGATGATCCAATCGCCTGGATTGACCCATCTTTATGGTCAAATCACATGTCTGGTCCATACATGTGGCTCAGTCATGTAATTGGGCTCATTTGTCAAGTTCAATCGTACGGCTGGTCCATACTTATGGTCCAGTCTTGCGACTGACTCATACTTATGATTTTAACATTATGACCATTTGACACTTTACCCTTGGTAAAACATTACGAGCATTCTATCATCTCAGACATGATCGTTTCTAACTTTGAAAACTTTTGATCACCTCAGACGTGATCCTTTTAACAGTAAAAAATTTTGTCACCTCAGACATGACCCATTTAACATTTGAAAGAAAGTTTGGTCACCTCAGATGTGACTCTTTTAAGTGATTAGATCCCAGACATAATTCCAATACGTAGTCCGACTTTTAACAACTAAGCTGACAAAATTAAACAAACAAAACTACTAAAACTTAAAAATAGAAGTAAAACATATTTTGGTAGGTTTTTTGAGAGGTGGAAACCCTAAGATAGATATCTAACAGATTTATTTCTAGAACAGTTAGCTTCGAGTTATTTTGACCATAACTGGAAGGAATCATTATGGAATCATACAGGTAATCAAATCATTCAGGACGTGTTGCCGAAATCTTTTGATGGTAGATTCTTGTTTCAATCGAGAGTCATTAGCATGTTTAGGAAATCATACTAGTATTATAAGATGCACACATTGGTTTGGACTTTCAAGAATTGCCGCCATGATGATTGTCAGTATACTTGTCCACTTAAATATATACACAGACTTTTGACACAAATTGGTGATGGTTTAGGGTTTAATTATTTCAACAAGCATTTGTGGATCCCACGCTTATATGGATATCAACATTCCTCAGGAGATTTTTGAGCGGTCTACGGGTATTTTGACAAGAAGAAACTATTCTTAGAGCTTTCAAAGAGAAGCCAAGCCTCAGGTCAGTGCCACCGCACAGCAGAGAGGCAGCAAACAACAATAAATTTTTGAATATCTAAGTTATGCTTAACCTCAGGTCAGTACCACCGCACAGCAGAGAGGCAAACAACCTATCTTCTTGTTTGAGCAATTTTATTCTTTTTGCATAGATCACACCGACAAAATAGGTTATTAGTTGATTGCCTTTTGCATTTTTCATCATGTGCTTTTCTCATATTATGGTCATCCACACACATTTGTGCCGTTTATTTTGCTCGTCACCCCTTATTGGAACTCTGTTGATTGTGTTAACCAGGGATAAGATGATAACCCACAACTTGTTGAACAACTTATTTTGATCTTGAGAACATCAACGAGGTCTACTTATCTATTGTGTTGAATCTACCGACACATCATCTAATGGTCTAGCAACCTCTAGGTCTACTTTCTCCGTGTTACCTTAGTAGTAGCTAGTTTTACAATCATTTTTCCATTTATTTTCCATAGTCGTTGAATCGATATCACAGATACGATCTCATTTCTATCAGGTCCCTCACTTTTTTGAAATTAAATACTAACTTAACTTATTCTCCCCCTAAAATTCTAAAACCGTAAAAGATTTGCGTTTTTTGGATTTTAATAGTTGGAGAAATAAAAACACTAAAATTTAATTAAATAAAATAAAATAACTGTTGGGTTTTCTCACATGTAAAACTAGCTAGTCTAATTAACATATGGTTTATAATCAGAAAATTTTTGCCATATTAAACTACAAACAAAACCCAAGAATAAGGATCAAATGTATGTGAAATAACATGCTATCAAACAACCCAAAACAACCAAAGGGTGTTAATAGAAAACAACCTTTTTTATGCAAATGTTGTAGATGTATGACATGAATATGAAGATGTTGTTGAATGTCCAGCCCTCAACAGAGAAACCTCAAGTTGTGATACCCACAAGTTCTTACAAACACCTTGCAAGTTAGGATGCTCAACACCAAAGAACTCACTTTGTAGCTCTTCTATAATCCGAAAATTTTCCTTGCAAAATCCGAATTTCAACCACACTTTGAGAGAGTTTTTGCTTGAGTTGCTTAGAGAGAAGTGTGTGTGAGAGAAAGGTGAAATGTTGGAATAGTGTTCTAGTGGGAATGACTTACAAAAGCCAAGACAAAAAGAGAGTTTCAACGCCCCCATATGGGCGGCCGAAAAATGCCCATACAAAATGGGTTTCCCTCCCATTTAGTTTTATAAAAAAGTTACACTCTTACCCTTCATTTTAAAAAATTAAAACCTCTTTTAATTTTATAACAATAGCACACTTTTATTTGTTATTATTTAACCAACTTAAATAATGAAACAAACAATTTCTCATGAACAAATTATACATATAATGTTGTTCTTTTACAAAAGCAATTGTTTTAGAAAAACCCAATTTCTAAATGGTGTCGGTATTTATTTGTTTGATCTTATCAACAAATAAATACAAATTGGTGTTTGTATAGCTTGTTATTGGGTATGACCCGACTTGGATCATAATGTACTAACCACATCAATCTTATATGTGTCTTGGGCATATAAGGTCCAACAATCTGCCACTTGCACAAGATTCATAGAAGATTAATGCAAGCAGTAAATACCGCCTAACAACGGTTTACTACCCTTAATACGTATGACTAAGTGCCATTCAATAACATCATCTCCTTCAAGTACCATACTTGAAATGATTTAGGTGAATCAATCATTTTCCCTTTTGTCACAGATGTCATGTTAAATCCTAGAGACACAGAGTGATCATTCTCCATTGATTTAACTTTATCAGGCCTTAGACATCTTACTCTCAACGAATAAGAGGGACAAATCCCATATTGACAACATACGTCTCTCACAATTACCTTATATCATACTTGAACTCAGACTTATCCACTGCCATGTTTCAAAACAGCGAAGAGCTAAGTCAAAGTATAATATTCAGTAAATATCAAGACCTAATATGTATCTCAGGTCAGAGGAATACCAAATGATCTTCACCGTTACTCAAAATTACTTATGATCAATCAAGAAGATTCCATGTAGTAATATTTGAGATGCAGGTCAGTCCAATATTTGCATCCCACAAATACCTATGAACCTTGGTAGCAACCTTTTGCTGTATATTCATCCATATAAATATCTACCAATCCAAGTTCATAATAGCATTAACTTCATACTTGTTCCCACAAGCATGAACAGCTACGGATATTTTGAGTAAATAATTTACATATGGATTTTAAACATGCAAAATAGGAATATTAGTTGAATCATCATAACTGAATAATCCATTCAAGTAATAAAGGGTTACAATATCTCATTACACAAATTAATGATCAAATCCAGTCACTAGAATATTGAAGCCCCATGGCATAAGCATGACTTTCATGTTTCGCCTTTTCAAGAAGCTTCATGAGTGGATCCGCAATGTTTTGATCCGTGTGAACTTTGCGAATACATATCTTTCCCTTTTCAACTTCATCCCTTATGTAGTTGAATCTTCGTTCAATGTGCCTAGTCTTCTGATGTGCACGGGGTTCCTTGATTTGAGCAATCGCACCCTCATTATCACAAAGAATTTCTAAGGGGTCCTTAATGGAAGGGACCACCCCTAGATCGGCAATGAACTTTTTTAACCATGCAGCTTCCTGTGCTACTAATGAAGCAGCAATGTATTCTGACTCTATAGTTGATAATGCCACCACATCTTGCTTAGAGCTCTTCCAAGAAATTGCTCCTCCATTCAAGATGAAAATGTACCTCGAATCTGATTGTGAACCATCCCGATTAGTTTGGAAACTCGCATCCGTGTAACCCTGTACTACGAGCTCCTCCTCACCAGATCCATAGATTAGGATCATATCTTTGGTCCTCCTTAGGTACTTAAGTATGTTCTTAACATCCATCCAATGACTGCTTCCAGGATTTTATTGGTACCTGCTTGTCATGCTTAAAGCGCATGACACGTCTGTTCTAGTGCATATCATTGCATACATGATGGATCCTATAGCAGACGGATACGAGATTCCTTCATTTTGTCTTGCTCATCCTTTGAGCTTAGACATTGAGTCTTACTCAATATCGTTCCTCTTTGAATAGGTACGGTACCTTTCTTAAGTTTTCCATCTTGAACCTTTTCAAGATCTTATCAATGTTTGCAATTTGATTCAAACCTATCAACCGCCTTGATCTATCCTATAGATCTTTATTCCTAAAATATAGGTGGCTTCACCAAGATTCTTAATGGAGAAACAGCTTCCAAGCCTTCTTGGCAAGAAACTCATTTTGTTCCAATAGATCATAGAAATAATATCCCATAGAATCTCTTGGATATCCAATGAAGATAAACTTAGTGGAACGACTTTCCAGCTTGTTTGAGGTGGGAATCTTAACATAAGCCTCACAACCCCATACCTTTAAATATGACAGTGATGGAACCCTTCCATGCCATATTTCAAAAGGTGTCGTTTCCACTTTCTTGGTTGGGGCCATATTCAAAATACAGGCCGTAGAGAGCAAAGCGAAACCCCAAAATGATAGAGGCAGTGAGCTTCTAGCCATCATAGATCAAACCATATCTAATAGAGTTCGATTTCTCCTCTCGGACACACCATTATGTTGTGGCGTTCTAGGAGGAGATAGTTGTGAGACAATACCACAACTTCTAAGATGATATCTAAAAGCATCACTTAGGTACTCACCTCCTCTATCGGTGCGGAGGATTTTTATTTTCTTGTTGAGTTGATTTTCTACTTCATTTTGGAAGATTTTGAACATTTCAAAAGCTTCATCTTTGTGTCTTAACAAGTACACATAACCATATCGACTATAGTCGTCAGTAAAGGTAATGAAGTATCTTTCATGGTACCTAGTCATTGGCTTGAAAGGACCACATACATCCGAATGTATGATACCTAACAAATCTTTTGCCCTTTCGGACTTGCCACTAAAAGGTGCCTTAGTCATTTTACCATGTAAACAAGATTCATATACATCGAATGAATCATGTTCATTTGCATTTAAAAGACCGTTCTTTTGAAGTGTTTGTATGCGCTTCTTGTTTATATGACCAATACGGCAATGCCAAAGATAGGTATCACTCAAATCCAATTTGAGTTTCTTAGTGGTGGTTTGGTACAATGAGCTATCATATAATGTATTTTCACGAACCAATTCATAAATACCATTATGGGAATAGCTGTAAAATAAAACATGCTATATAAAGAAACATGAATCTCATTCTCAATAAATGACAAAACGTAACCATATTGTCTTAATTGGGCAACAGAAATAATGTTCCTAGTCAAACTAGGAGCATACAAAACATTGTTCAAAATTACTTCCAAACCATTTGGAAGCTTCAAGATGTAGTCCCCTCGACCTTTAACTTGAATCTTTGCCCCATTCCCCATGTAGAGGCTTACATCCCCTTTCTTGAAGTCCTTACTTCTTTTGAACCCCTGCAATAAGTTGCAAATATGAGTTCCACATCCGGTATCCAATACCCATGTGTCAGAGGATATAAATTTAGATCAGTATGAATCATGAAAATTGTACCTGAGGTTTGCTCGGCATCCCTCTTAGCTTGCAACTCTTTGAGATGGACTGGGCAATTTCTTGCCTAATGTCCAATCTCCCCAAACTTAAAGCATGGGTCATTCAAAGCAACCTTTTGCTTCTTCTCCGCTGGTTTTGGTGGTGGCGCTCTTACCACTCCCTTTCCATTTCCCTTAACGTCCCCTTTACCCTTGGCAACATTTGCCTGGGTGCGGGGTGAGGCCTCTTCTTGTTCCCACCTTCATTGATGGTGAGAACGGGTAAAACCCTTTTACCCATGGCTGCCTCGGCAGTTTTGAGCATAGAGTGAAGCTCACTTTTGTTCTTGTCCCACCCGTTCATGTTATAGTTCATGACAACGTTGTCAAACCTTTTTGACAAAGAGTTGAGGATTAAATCCATAGCCAACTCTTTCGAGACAGGACAATTCAGCCTTTCGAGGTGGTTGATGTGTCTTTTCATCTTAAACACATAAGATAAAACATATTGGGTGTCATCCATACGACATGCATGGAGTGCTTGAACCGTTTCAAAGCGCTCAACCCGTGCTTGTTTGTGGAAGGTTTCCTTCAACTGGGTTATCATGTCATATGCTCCATGACGTTCATACTCCTTTTGTAGATCTGGAGTCATACTTGCCAACATAAGGCATGACACTTGGACCAAGTCCTCAGTGTATTTCACCCAATTATTGTAGGTCTCCTCATCATCCTCACTAGGTTGATCGGGAATCAGATCGTCTAATATATATGATCGTTTCTCTTGCTTGAGAACAATTCTCAAGTTTTGAAACCAATCAATAAAGTTTTTATGGTTTAGACGCTCCTTTTGGAGAATGGTCCTTAGTGATAGTGAGTGAGCGGACGGGATTTCATTGTTATCATTATTGTTGGTGGTGGCCATCTACAAAATAACAAAGTTCAATTTTAGTAATTTTGATATTGTTCATTTTTTTAAATAATTAAAACCCCTTTTAAGTGTCTTACACAATTTTAAAATCTAGAATCCAACGTTACATTTAAATAGTGGTTAGGTGACCTTTATCCTATTATTTAATTAACAAGGTAGTCAACGTTTTGACAATTGCCACCCTTTGCAACTATGGGATCGACTTTAAAACATCATATGTATAGTCGGCATGTTAATCCCATCAACACCTTTGTAAACCATATTGTAGGTGATCCATTTAACATAGTTTGCAAATCAAGTTACCCTACTTGCACACACATGTGAGTTTTCCAACATAAGTGGTTAGGTGACCTTTATCCCACAAATATGGTATCCCCACCTCAAATCCACAAGTTCCCTCAAAATGGTTAGGTGACCTTTATCCCATTAAGAGTTTCCAAATGACTCAAGTGTTGTGCAAAAGGATGGTGGTAAACTTGTTTATAAAAGGAATTTAAGTTTTCATAATCTTAGTTTAGAAAACTCTACGTGCCTTATATTTGCATGCTTTCAAATACAAGGTACCCTATGGTTCACTTTTAATAAAACCTCTTTTATTAAAACCATTAATCCTTTTAATAACCTTTTATTAACCACTTAATGATAAAGAACCATCAAAATTTCAGCTTGTTAAGTTTGTTAATGAGTTTGTAGTGCATATCCAAATATCAACCAAACAATCAAGCAACAAACATCCAAACAAGCATAAACATACAAACATGGGTGCATAACCATAGCCACTAAGTTGACCACACTTGTTTGACATCACAAGTGTTGTCATAAGGTCTTTCCTAAGGGTGAAGACAACACATCAAAATGTGTCCGTGAACTCCCACTTGAATCCACATCCAAATGCTTCAAGTGTCCATGTCTTTTGTGTCCTTCTTTGAGTCTTCATCTTGTTCATCTTCTTTTACAAAAATCATATCCTAATACAATTCTCTAATAAAAGAAATGCACCTAATCTATTTATTACAATTTCATGAACAAACCAACATGACAAAACACAATCAACCAAAACCAACACATAAGGCCAAGGCTATGTTATGCACCATAATATAAAACACATACAACATCCAAGAACAACAATGAATCCCTTATTTCAGCCCTAAAGTTTCAGCCAACATAAACTAAAACTTTAAGGTTGTCCAAACAACACAATCAACCATTTGATGTAAATCTTTCAAGGTTTAAACCAAAGCATGCAAGATTAAACCTTGAAATATAAGGGATTCATATATCCACAACAAACCAGCCCCTAATGGGTTGAAAAAGTCCATGAAAACTAATTTTTCAAGACCTTTTGAAGCACATATTCCACATAACCGGCTCTAGATGCCATTGTTGGGTTTTATCACATGTAAAACTAGCTAGTTTAACCATTTAAACTAGAAAAACGCAGCGGAAAAAGGAGTTTAACATATGGTTATAATCAGAAAAATTTTTGTCATATTAAACTACAAACAAAACCCAAGAATAAGGATCAAATGTATGTGAAATAACATGCTATCAAACAACACAAAACAACCATAGGGTGTTAATAGAAAACAACCTTTCTTGTGCAAATGTTGTAGATGTATGAGATGAATATGAAGATGTTGTTGAATGTCCAGCCCTCAAAAGAGAGAACCTCAAGTTGTGATACCCACAAGTTCTTACAAACACCTTGCAAGTTAGGATGCTCAACACCAAAGAACTCACTTTGTAGCTCTTCTATGATCCGAAAATTTCAGCCTTTTCCTTGCAAAATCCGAATTTCAGCCACACTTTGAGAGAGTTCTTGCTTGAGTTGCTTAGAGAGAAGTGTGTGTGAGAGAAAGGTGAAATGATGGAAGAGTGTTCTAGTGGGAATGACTTGCAAAAGTCAAAACAAAAAGAGAGTTCCAAGGCCCCCATATGGGCGGCCGGAAATGCCCATACAAAATGGTTTTCCCTCCCATTTAGTTTTATAAAAAGTTACACTCTTACCCTTCATTTTATAAAATTAAAACCTCTTATAATTTTATAACAATAACACACTTTTATTTGTTATTATTTAACCAACTTAAATGATGAAACAAACAATTTTCATGAACAAATTATCCATATAATGTTGTTCTTTTACAAAAGCAATTGTTTTAGAAAAAACCCATTTTCTAAATTGGTGTGGGTATTTATTTGTTTGATCTTATCAACAAATAAATACTAATTGGTGTTTGTATAGCTTGTTATTGGGTATGACCCGACTTGGATCATAACGTACTAACCACATCAATCTTGTATGTGTCTTGGGCATATAAGGTCCATCAATAACATATAAGAAAAATGGACTCGACGCATCGGACTAAACATGTTCATTTTCTGGAATGACATCACTTTTCTTTTTAACGCCCTTGACCTCTAATAGATATAGAAAACGTGGTTTATCAAAGGCTTTTGTGTAGAGGTCAGCACGTTGGAAATTCGTATTTATTTTAACAACATCGATTAGATTCTTTTCAAAACAATCATGTATAAAGTGATATTTAATGCTGATGTGTTTGGTCTTAGGATGTTGAACTGGATTTTTAGTTACAGCTATTGCAGCAGAATTATCAACAAATATAGGAGTGTTAGAGAATTTCAAACTGTAATCACGCACCTGCTGTTGAATCCAAATCATTTGTAAACAGCAACTTGCAGCAACAACATATTTGGCTTAACAGGTTGACAGAGCAACCGAGGTCTGCTTCTTACACTACCAGGTCACTAATCTTCTCCTAAAGAATTGACAACCTGCTGAGGTGGATTTGTAGTTCATTTTGCAGCCACCATAATCCGAGTCACTGTACGTGGTAAGCTCATAGTCATCATCACGAGGATACCATAACCCAAGTGTTGGTGTACCCTTCAGATAACGAAATATCCTCTTGACCCTTAAAAGATGGTTGACTTTCAGTTTCGCCTGATATTGGGAGCATAGACATGTCGCGTACATGATATCAGGTCGTGAGGATGTGAGGTACATGAGGGATCCAATCATTCCTCGGTACATGGTGGCATCAACCAGATCACCATTCTTGTCAGGTGCTACATCATGGTTTGTAGCAAGTGGAGTCCCAGCTGCAGAAGCATTCTCCATGTCAAACGGACTGAGAATATCCCCAACATACTTGGTCTGATGTAGAAATATCCCCTTTGGTGTTTGATCCACCTGTAACCCGAGAAAGAACTTCATCTCCCATGGCACTCATTTCAAATTTTGCCTTTGTTACTGCTTCAAATTCTTTACATAAGTCTTCGTTCTTGGAACCGAAGATTATGTCATCAACATAAATCCGAACAAGCAGTAGATCACCATTCTTTTCGTTGATGAACATTGTACAGTCAATTACACCTCTGCGAATTCCGTGTTTCACAAGGTGAGTTGAGAGTTTTTCATACCTTGCTCTTGGGGCTTGGTGAACCCGTAGAGAGCCTTATCCAGTTTGTAAACTCTGTCCTAATGATATGGATCCTAAAATCCTTCAGGTTGACTAACATACACTGTTTCCCGGATTTCACCATGAAGAAATACACTCTTTACATCTACTTGATAGACTTTAATTTTCATGTAAGAGGCATAGGCGAGGAAGATACGGATGGCTTCTATTCTTGCCACAGGTGCAAATACTTCATTCTAATCAATTCCCTCAACTTGTCGAAATCCTTGAACTACAAGTCGAGCCTTATTCCTGATTATGACCCCTTGGTCATCTTTCTTGCATTTCAAGACCCGCTTGGTACCAATAACCTTAGCACCTTTAGGTCTATGCACCAGTGAAGAAACTCAAGAGGTAGTTCTATGGAATTAACTTTCTTTGCCTTATGAGACTTCTTAGTCTGTTTGCCTTTCTTGCAGGTGACACAAAAATCTGGTAGTTGGAAGTTTTTTACATTTACTCCTTGCACTAGATCATTTTGGATCAAGTGGTTCATCTTCCGTGGATTGATGCGTCCCATTCTCCTATGCCAGGAGATCGAATCCTTCTCAGTAGCTTTTGACAAGAAGAACTGAACTTGATGATTCGTTGTGGAGGTCTTTGAAAGATCCAAGACGTAAAGGTCATTATATCTTGAGGCTGACATTAAGACTTGGTCCTCTAGGATCACATAGTCCTTTTTCAGGACATAGCACTTCTTATTGTCGAATACTACATTAAACCCTTTGTCACAGATTTCCGAAACAAAAAGCAACTTATTTTGAAGTTATTGAACGTAGTTTACCTTGTCAAACTTCACTTTCTGATTCCCCACTTCCCCTTGAGCTATGATATAACCTCCTTTGTTTCCAGCAAATGAAACATGACCTCCTTTTATTTGTTTGACATTTGACAGGAGTGCCCGGTTCCCAGTCATGTGTCTGGATGCTCCGCTATCTACAATCCAAGTGTTTGTTTCAACACTATAGTGAACACCCTACACATTCAATGAAAAACATTAGTTAAGGTGAGGGACCCAAGCCTTAACCGGCTTGGGTGTGCAAGAGTCATCACACATCATAAATTCCACCCATTGTCCATTAGAGGGTGAGGGAAGATCATTCGTCTTTGTGTTCTCATTACCAGACATTGAAATAGCCTTTTCATTCCATAAGCCAGCTTTGTATAAGCCCTGTTTGTGGTAAACAGACGATTGGCTAATGGGTTGAACTTTAGGTTCATTGACTCTTTTTGGTGGAGTCATGGATCTCCTTTTTGAAGAGCTAGGTTTAGTGTCATAAAGTTCAACTCTTTTCCTTGGAGTCTGATAATAAGGACAGGAAGACACGATGCGTCCATACTTTCCACAGTTGTAGCAAGATCTACTTTCGACATGTTAGTGTAATTGTTACTATGGAGAAGTGTGTGCCACACGTGTGACTTTATTCTGTTTTGGCTCTAACACTTGTTGTTTAGAGGTTTTACTTTGTTTAACCACATTTGCTGCTTGAACCCTTTCAACATCTTTACCCGTTTGTTTATCAGGACTTATACATGACACCCGTGTTTGGTTAACTTGTTTAGTCTTTTTAGGTTCAGTAATAGATGTGGTGGAACCAGACTTTACCTTAACTTTTTCAATTTTTTCATCCAGATTAACAATAGGCATTTTACCTTTTCATTTTCAACTGCTCTCTTTTGTTTAGTCCCAGATCCGATAGTTTGACATTTGGAATTTGGATCACTTACAAGAGGAGTGGACCCACATGATCCTTGATTGGGTTGTCATTTATGGTTTGCTTTTGGCATTCAACAAGGACTCATGTGGTGCTGGAACCACTTTATAACCCAAACCCTCCCCGTTGTTACGTTCTCTCACTAAGTGTTGAACTATGTGAGAAGAGCTAGTCCAACTATGCAGTTTTTGTTTTAATGAAAGTAATTGAACTTCCAAAACTGCTTTCTGTTTCTTAGTTTCTTCTATGGAGTTTAGATAGAACTTAATGTCATTAGCTTGGTTAAAAGCTACAACTTTAGTTTCCCTAAGTTGTTTATTTAACAGTTCTATTTTCTCTTTGTAATTGTGGTCATTTAATTTTAAAATTCTATTTGCTTTTGTGCACAGTTGCAAGTCCTTTACTAAGCTATCCTTATGATCTAATAACCTAGAAAATTTCAAATCAATACTTTCCCTAAATTTATCACATTTAACACAAGCGTAATATTAAATAATTGATCTGTAGTACTTACCTGAGAGGGTGCGGTTGAATCAACCATCAAAGCAGAGTCTGACTTTTTTGGTTCTGGTGATTCTGAACTTGTTGAACTTGTCCTTTCTTCAGGCAGGTGATCAACCACAGTTGCAGTTTCTTCATTATTTGACATCACGAGTTCCACTACAATATCACCTTCGCTTGCTAAGTCATCATCTAAATCCTCAACACTAGCGATGTTGGATTGGAGACACAAACTGAAAGCTCCAATCTTGTCCTTCGTCATCCTGAGCGGTCAAGGCCTTAGGATCCTTACTTGACGATGTAGGACTACTTGTGGGTTTATCCTGATGATTGAGCGATGAGAATGGATTCCCAAGTTATATTTCATTTTTGTTAGTACAAAAATTTGAGAAAGTATCTCCTGAAGTGGCTGAGCAAGATAAGAAATATTTCATTTCTATTATTAATGTGATGAATGCTGCCATGGAAAGAATATCTTTGAGAAAAGCTCTTGCGTATGCCAACATAGTCCAGAAAGATATTAAAGATATTGAATTCATGAGAATATCAAGGAAAGGAGTATTAGAAGTGTACTCAAAGGAAAGTAACAGCCTATTGAGTTATATGCTAACATTGATACTTCATGTCTTTCAAAAGACACATTGGAAAGAATGAACAAGATGGAGATTAAAACAAATGAAGCTAAACCCGAACAAGGCATTCTTGCAAGTAAATTCAAGTCTGCAATATCAAAAGCTTTGAAAGAATTACATATGTACAAACAAAAGCCAATGTTCAAAGTCAAAGAAGAACCAATAGATTACTTTGAATGATGAAGTCAAGGTTGATGATAGAATTGAAGATAAAGTTAGCAGTCAAAGCTTAAAGAGTTTGAAGACAGAAGACCATGTCAATCTTAGGGGGAGTATTGTTAAGTGCTCTAAGAAAGATTAACATGTTGTCTTTATTTGTCTTTTGATAGTTTAAAATAGTATAGGGACTATTTGTGTAGTTTGTTAGTTCCTTTATTTTTTTTCAGTATAAATAGCTTAGATTTGCAGGTAGATAGGAATGAATACACAAGATATTCGAATCTGCTTTTCATACTTGTAATTGTCTTAGCTTGATATTAATGAAAACTTGAAGTTTATTGATATCTTGTTTTGATTTGATTACTTTGTGTGAATTTCATTGAATTGTGTTATAAATCATCACATATTGATTCATTTGATCCTATCATGTTCCTTATTATTGTTATTGCTATTATTATTATTACTTATAGTATATGACTTTATGTGGTATGTTATTATCGTAACGTAAAGTATACCGTAATAATAAAGTCAAAGAGCAATAAAGAAAAGAAGAGGAACATTAATGAAAATGTTAACAAGTCTTGCAAGCTTACAGGAGGTACACGACCATGTTGTCGTTAGCTCAATTGTGTTGCGGGTTAGCTACCCTATTATGCACAAAGGGTCAATCAATTGAGATTAGCAGGACCTTTGCAGCATGCCCTGGGGGATTGGGTTGGCCTTGTACATAGTACACAGAACCCTTTCAAGGGATACAGTTGACCCTTTCGGGGGATATAGTTGACCCTTTCCTAATGGAAGGATGTCAGCCCGAGTAGCTACGTGCCATCAGGTATGTCTTTTCCTAATGTTACCGGTATTATGTGTGCATGCTATTTGATTATGTGCTCTTAGTAGATTTAGGTACTGATTAAGTGAGGATAGGAGATGCTTGGGGTATGTAGAGTAAAGTAAGTGGCTAATCACAACTGGCCCCTATAATTAGAGACTTACTATACTTGACATAAACTGAGTATTACCTTGAATGACCGCGTTAGTGTTTGAATCTTATAGTGTGCTTTTTGAGGATGGCTGGCGAAAGATCTTCAAAGGCCTCTCGTGGTGGAGGTCACGGCGCTGCTCCGCGACCCAAGAGAGGGAGACCCAGAGTCGAGAAAGTGGTTCATGAAGAACCAGAGACCCCTCATCCGGAGGGTGGCGACGAGAGCACCAATCTGAGGGCCTCAGTAAAGGAGGCTGTGGTGGAAGAGGTTCACCAAGTCATGCAGATGATTCTACTGTCTGTGGTGACCGAAGTGATCAAGGAAGTTAGAGAGGGAGAGAGAAAGGAAAGGGGTGTACATACGGGCGAAAGACGAAAGCCCGAGACTGAGACGGTTCCGTCCGATGATGAGGACGAGGAAGAAGAGCCTGCGTCAGAGGCGACACGAGGCTGCAACTACGGGGTGTTTATGAGATGCAAACCCCCTACTTTCGATGGAAACGACACTACGGTAGCTGCTCACTGGTGGGTAAGGGAGATGGAGGTTGTCCTTGATATCAGTGAGTGCCGTGAGGATAAGAAGGTGAAATTCGCTACCCACTCCTTTGTGGACTCGGCTTTGTGCTGGTGGGACAACATTGTCCAAGACGAGGGTAGCAGGGCCATTGGAAGAATGAGATGGCCTAAACTGAAGAAGCTAGTGACCGAGGAATTCTATCCTCATAGAGAGATGGACAAGGTAGAAAGAGACTTCCTGCAACTGGAGGTGGGAACATGACACACCCGCAATACACCACCAAATTCAATGAAATGGCATGGTTGGTGCCCGATCAAGTGACACCATTGTCAAGAAAGATTAAAAGATACATCCAGGGGCTGCCGGCGGATATTCGTAGGCATATGATTGCCGCCCGGCAGAGCACTTTCAAGTCGGCGGTTGACTTGGCTGGCAGATTATACGATGAATGCGAGGTGGTGGTGGCTGAGGTGGATAAGAAGGATGGTGGTAGGCGGAACTAGAATGGGAAACGGTTTGTACGTGGTAGAACTGCTCCAAACAAGAAGGTGGCAAAGGGGGTGATCGACCGGTGGTCAAATCTGGATCGGGGCTGAGGAGGTGTGACAAATATGGAATGGAGAATACTGGTGAGTGCAGAATGGGGATGAACGTATGCTTCAGATGTGGTCAGCCTGGCCATATCGCTAGAGACTGTAAGAAGCCGGGGGCAGAGAGCTCTAGGGCAGAGAAGAAGAAGCCGGAGGAAGGAGAGCAGAGGGCAGGTGCTATTGCTTATACCATGAACCGGGAGGAAGCCAGAGCTGATCCTGATGTTGTCTCAGGTATGTTTCTTATAAACCAAACTTGTGCCTCTATATTGTTTGATTCTGGTGCTAGTAGGAGTTTTATTTCTACTACTTCTGTGCTAAGTTGCCTGTTATCAGTAGAAAGGTCAGTGCACCATTTGATGTAGAAACTGCTATTGGTAAGTCCACTAGAGTTACTGATGTGATAGAGGACTATGACGTAGAACTAGAAGGCCATTGGTTTGCTGCTAGGTTACACGTGATACCCCTAGGTGGATTTGATGTAGTACTAGCGATGGACTGGCTAGCAACCTATGAAGCAATATTGTGTTCCGCAAAAAGATGATTCGATTAGTTGCGTCCGATGGGAGTTTGGTTACGATTTATGGAGTTCACGTCACGACGATTCCGAAAGTGACTTCGATGGTGATGGTGGGAAAGTGCATGAGGCGTGGATGTAGTGCCTACTTGGCCTACGTAAAGGATGTGGATGCGCCAACACTGCAACTATATGATGTACAGTTGTGTGTGACTTTCCGGACGTAATCCCGGAAGACTTACCCGGCGTGCCACCGGATCGCGAGATTGAGTTCCAAATTGACTTGATACCTGGTGCTCAACCCATTGCCAAAGCACCGTATCAATTAGCTCCCACAGAAATGAAAGAACTCATGGGGAAGTTGCAAGAGCTGCTCGATAAGGGGTTCATTAGGCCGAGTATCTCTCCCTGGGGTGCTCCGGTCCTATTTGTGCAGAAGAAAGACGGTAGTATGAGGATATGCATTGATTACCATCAGCTTAACAAGTTGACAGTGAAGAACAAATACCCCCACAAAGAATAGATAATCTGTTTGATCAGCTCCAAGGTGCCAGTTGGTTTTCAAGGATAGATCTTCGATCTGGTTACCATCAGCTGAAGGTGAAGGAGCAGGATATCCCTAAAATAGCTTTTTGTACGCGCTACGGTCATTATGTATTGCTTGTTATGTCATTTGGTCTGACCAATGTGCTAGCTGCTTTTATGGACTTGATGAATCGAGTGTGTCAGCCAATATTTGATAAATCAGTGATTGTGTTTATTGATGATATCCTAATTTATTCAAGGAGAAGGAGGAGCATGCTGATCACATTCAGGAGGTGTTAGAGACCTTAAGAAGGGAGAAGTTGTATGCCAAATTCTCCAAATGCGTGTTCTAGTTACGCGAAGTTCGATTCTTAGGTCACGTGATAAATCCAGAAGGGATTATTGTAGACCCTGCTAAGGTGGAGGCTGTGATGCAATGGAAATCTCCAAGGACGCCATCTGAGTTTCGTAGTTTCTTGGGGTTGGCGGTTATTATCGAAGGTTCATTCCGGACTTTTCCAGATTGCTTCTCCACTGACCAAGTTGACCCGAAAGGATGTAAAGTTTACGTGGGGTCAAGCCCAAGAACATGCGTTCGAGGAGTTAAAGGTAAGGTTGACTCAAGCTCCTGTCTTGTCGTTACCCGAAGGAAGTGAGGATTTGGTAGTATACTCAGATGCTTCTTACTCGGGGTTGGGGTGTGTATTAATGTAGAGAGGGAAGGTTATAGCCTATGCATCCCGACAGTTGAAAGTTCATGAGGTCAACTACCCTACTCATGACTTGGAGCTAGCGACGGTGGTCTTTGCACAAAAGAGTTGGAGGCACTATCTGTATGGGATGAAGTGCACCATTTTCACAAACCACAAGAGCTTGAAGTACTTCTTCGAGCAAAAAGATCTTAACATGAGGCAGAGGCGATGGCTGGAGCTTATAAAGGATTATGATTGTGAGATCAATTACCATCCGGGCAAAGCCAACGTCGTGGCTGATGCTCTTAGCCGGAAGGAGAGGCCCGAGCCGATTCGGGTGAAAGCATACCAACTAATCATGACCTCTGATATAATGAAGCAAGTCAAGGAGTTTCAGGATGAGGCATTAAAGGAAGATCATCTAAACTCTGAAAGAATGAGAGGCCTGGTTGGGGAATTGAGTGAAAACACACTTGGTGTTAAAACTCGATTTGGACGTGTGTGGATTCCTCGTTTCGAGGATCTACGTGTGAGGATTATGGATGAAGTTCACAAGACTCGATACTCCATTCATCCTAGTGCCACAAAGATGTATCAAGATATGAAGAAAGATTATTGGTGGTCGGGTATGAAGCGTGATTTGGTGGAGTATGTGATTAAGTGCCTACAGGTGAAGGCGGAACATCAGAAGCCGTATGGGAAGATCCAACCTTTGGATATACTGGAATGGAAGTGGGAGCACATCACCATGGATTTCATTACAAAGCTACCACGTACTCCGAACGGGTACGATGCCATATGGGTGATTGTTGACCGCTTGACGAAGAGTGCTCCCTTCCTACCGATCCGTGAGACATATTCATCCAAGAGGTTGGCTGACTTGTTCATCAAGGAGATTGTAACTCGTCATGGTGTGCCACTGTCTATTGTGTCTGATCATGACACCCGGTTTACGTCTAAATTCTGGAAGAAATTCCACGACGCCATGGGGACGAGGTTACATATTAGCACGGCTTATCATCCCTAAAATGATGGTCAGTCAGAAAGGACTATTCAGATGTTGGAAGACATGATTCAGGCATGTGTAATCGATTTTGGTGGAAGTTGGGACGACCACTTACCGTTAGCCGAATTATCATATAACAACAGCTATCATGCCAGCATTGGTATGCCACCATATGAGATGCTATACGGTAGGAGATGCAGAACACCCGTTTGTTGGGGTGACATTGGTCAGAAAGAGTTGGGAAGCGTCGAGGTAATCGAGGCTATGACTAAGAAGCTCGAAAAGATTAAAGCCTTCATGAAGGCAGCCAAAGATAGATAGAAGTCGTATGCTGATAAATGACGTAGACCAATTGAGTTCTAGGTGGGTGACCGGGTTATGTTGAAGGTCTCACCTTGGAAGGGTATTATCAGATTCAGGAAGCAGGGCAAGTTGAGCCCAAGGTATATAGGCCTTTTCCTAATCATTGCTCGAGTAGGAAAGGTGGCCTATAGATTGGAGTTGCCAGATGAGTTAAGTGGAATTCACCTGACATTCCATGTATCTCATTTGAGAAAGTGCATAGGGATGAAGACATGATTGTTCCATTGGAGGACATTGAAGTTGATGAAAGGCTCAATTATGTAGAGCAACCGGTGGCAATCATCGATCGTAAAGAGAAGAGGCTGAGATATAAAGTGGTTCCTCATGTGCGTGTACAGTGGAAGCATAGGAAGGGATTCGAGTCTACATGGGAGACTGAGGAGGAGATGAGGCAGCATTATCCTAGTCTGTTTGAGGAATAACAGGTTTCGGGGATGAAACCTATATAAGGCGGGTGGACTTGTAACACCTGGTTATTTTTATAAGACAAGAAATAAAGAATAAAAGAAAGAAAGGCAATTCAGTCCAAGTGGAGGGACTAAAAGTGTAAAAAGGACAAAACAATCTTTGAAAAGTTGGTGTAAAGGTGGGCATGGCCGCCCACCCTCATTTCACATCACCATTTCTTCGGTTCTAGAGAGAAAGAGCAGAAGAGAACTCTCGGCTAGTGAAAGAAGAAGAAGAAGAAGAAGTGAATGAATTCTAGGTAAGAATTCGTGGTTTTTTTATGTGTTTATGACGGGTTTTATCCCGGTTATGTGTTTATGTGCTTATGGGTTGTGTTTGTGCTCGGGTGTGTGTGTTTTTGGATGTTGTTTCTAGGTATTTTGAACTCATAGCAAGCGGGTAAAAAGGAAGAACACCCAAGTTGCACGAGGTGAGTTCTAGACCCAGGTTTTTACTTGTTTTCAAACATCTTTGGGGCTGAAAATGTATTTAAATGATTTTCAAATGTTTAAGTATGTATGCCCGTATGTATTGTTCATGAATGAATGTGATTCTTGAATGCTTATAGGTTATTCATGTTTAGAATAGCTACATTAATCTTTGAACAGATGGATTGATGATTGGGTTGAAAATATACTGGAAACATGTTGAACAGAAGGTCCATGTGCCTAGATAAGGCTCATGCGCCTGAAAAGCCTTAGAAAAGAATTAAGTGTAATCCATGCGCCTAAACAGTAGCCCAAGTGCCTAAGATTACCTTAGAAACGATTAAGTGTAGCCCATACGCCAGAACAGTGGCCCATGCGCCAGAACAGTGGCCCATGACGGGGAGTGCAAGTGGGGATTGAATGTTTGTTTCGAGTGTGGAAAGGAAGGCCACAGAGCGAGGGACTGTCAAGTGGCTAAATGCTACGACTGTGGCAAGACAGGACACATGAGCAGAGACTGCAAGAAGTCGAGGGTAGGAAGCTCTGGTACGAGGAAGGAGAACAGAGGGTGAGGGCTAGAGACTTCGCTATGACCGAGAGGAGGCTAGGTCAGGCTCCGAGGTAAGGTCAGGTACATTGTTGCAAGTTTAGATTTACGCATCTATTCTTTAATTGTGATGCTAGTAGTAGTTTTGTTGCCGCTACTTTCTGTGATGTTGCACGTTAGGGGTAGGAGGATCGATGAGCCCTTTGATGTAAGAATTGCTTTTAGTAAGTCTACCAGGTTACCTAATGCCCTAGAGGATTGCGCGATAGAATTGAGAGAGAGCGCTTGTTCCTACTAGGCTGTTCAAGACTGACATAGGTAGGTAGACATGCATCTCCGAGTGAAATGATCAGTAGTCTATGACTCAAACCCCAAGTGTTGCAAGAAGATGGATTGCTCAACTGTGCGAAACTAGAGTTCGGTGGCGACCTACGACAATGAAGTATGAGGAAGGCTTTGACTAGGAAAGCGGATTGTTTGATTTGAGAATCGAGTAAAGCTAGTCCTAAAGTGTAAAGGGTCATTCCTAGTTGTTGCTCAGGTAGGAGAAGTGACAAATCGACTGGAGATACCCCATGAGTTAAGTGGAATTCATCTGATGTTCCATGCATCTCGTCTAAGAAAGAGCTCAACCGATGAGGATATGATCATGCTACTAAAGAATATTGAGATGGACAGAGTATCCAACCACGAGGAGCAACTGGTGACCACTACTAATAATAAGGAGAGAGTAGACTAAGGAGAATGATGGTTTTACTTGTGCGGGTGCAGTGAAGCCTAAAGGGATCTGAGTTTAAATGCAAGATCAAAGAAGAGGTTAGACAGTGTTACCTGTGACTGTTCGAGAAGCGACAGGTTTCGGGGACGAAACCTCTTTAAGGGGGGTAGACTTGTAACACCCCAAATTTTCGATTTAAACGGAAGGAAAGAAAAGTAAATAGAAAGAATGGAAATTGTGCACAAATGGAGGGGGATAAAGTGTACAAAGTACAAATCTTATGTTTTAAGATATTTAAGGGCATGGTCGCCCATATCAAGCAGAAAGCTGCTTGATCTCGGAAGAAGAAGAAGAGAGAGAGAGAGCCCGGTTCTAGAGAGAGAAAGAGGAAGAAGAAGCTGAAAAAGGTAAGTCTTCTCTTGTTTGAGCTCGGTTTCAGTTGAGTATTGAGTTCTTGACCGAAGTTCTGGTTGTTTAGAATTTGTTTTCGGGATTCAAGAGCTCAATCGAAGGTGGGACTTGAACGGGAAGAGTGTTGCTCAAAAGCTGCTAAAGGTGAGTTTCTAGAACCCCTCTTTTATGGATTTTCAACTGATTTGGGGCTAATATGCATACTAAGTAAACGTTTTTAAAGAAACCATGGACTTACAGCTTTATGTAAGAATGTTGTACGTATGTATGCATGTTATAGTGTTGATTATGGGTTAGTGATGACGTTTAGCAGGCTTAGATGGCCTTAGTATGTTAGATCTGTGTTTGGGTATGATTAGAATGAGAATCGGGTGAAATTGGTAACATAGAAAACATTTTAGAATGATTCAGACGAACATGAACAGTGGTCCATGCGCCTGAATTGCTGGCCTTGCGCCAAAGGGGTGGTCCATGCGCCCAGCAGATGGCCCATGCGCCTAAAATGGCTGGCCATGCGCCTAAGATGGCTGGCCATGCGCCAAGCAGAGATGGCCCATGCACCTGAATTGAGCCATGCGCCCAGTAGAGATGGCCCATGCGCCTGAAGTGTGCCATGCGCCCAAAGTGTTAAAATGTTAAGTGTTGATGCGCCTAATCAGGGCAGAAGCGCCCAAATAGTGCCCATGTGCCCACTTTGGACTTGAGGTTTTCTAAGTGGATTTTAAGGGGTATAATAAGGGGATAAGCCTGGTTATGATGTGATGGCTTATGTGTGTTATGCATGTATGATGTGCCTGTATTGGTGATGGTGTATGTTTATGTTTATGTGTGTTCCTTATTATATACGTATGTCTTCCCTTGGCTTTGCGTTGAACGTTAATAAATGTAATGAAAGTATTATGTAACGTAAAGTGGAAGATAATGAAAAGAGGAACGTAATGAATGAATTCATGCATGAATAAATAAATGAATAAAAGAGAAAGTATTGAATGGCTTGCAAGCATATATATGAGGTGAGCGACTCTGTGTCATAACAGACTCGAAAGAGGTCCTTGTCGCATATCCCGGTACTGTGTCAGTCTTTGGACATGAGTCGGGGGTTTGTGTTTCAGGCCCAGGCACAATATCAGTCTTCGGACATGAGTCGGGGGTATTGCTTGAGACAGGATACAAATTGTGTACTCCGGTACTGTGTCAGTCTTCGGACATGAGTCGGGGGTTTGTGAGCATGCCTCGGCACAGTATCAGTCTTCGGAAATGAGTCGGGAGTATTGCATATGATGAAAGTGACGGATGATGAGATCCGTTTCGCGTATCCCGGTACTGTGTCAGTCTTCGGACACGAGTCGGGGGTTTGTTTGTTAGGCCCCGGTACAGTATCAGTCTTCAGACATGAGTCGGGGATATTGCATGAGACGAGATAATAACGTGAGAGACTTTGTGTTGCAACAGACTCGGATGGAGTTCAATCCCTGTGATTGACTCATATGGGATCTTTGTCGCGTATCATGGTGTTGTGTCAGTCTTCGGACATGAGTCAGGGGTTTGTGAGCAGGCCCCAGCATAGCATCAGTCCTCGGACATGAGATATTGCAAGACAAGGTTCGAGTAATAAAGAGTATTGAACGAAAGATAATGTATGAAAGAACGAAGTGTGAATGAACGTAAATGAATTGTCGTAATAAAGTACTAAACATGATCCTTGTCATTCGACCTCAGTAATCGTGGTTGTGTGCCACGAAGAGGGTAAATTCTCATTGGATCTAGAAAGAGAAGTGAACGATAATGTAATACGTTGAATGAACAAAGTTAATGAACGTAATGGAAGGTAATCATGATATTATCTATATTTATGTATGATGCATGATCACGAACGGTTATAAAGTATAGCAGGTTTTGAAATAAAGTAAAGAACGGTTTTAACATAGAAGTATGTTTTATTATAAAACTAGAACTCACTCAGCGTCACTGACTTTTGTACGCATGATAGTTGGCAGGTATATGTTGATGCTGAGGAGTTGCAGGCATAGATGCATAAGCTACTGGGAGCATTTTGAGGTTGGCATCCGTATTTTGACATGTCATGTATTTTGAGATGAGAATTAATGTTGTAAATGACATGTTTTAGTTATAAATGAAAGTTTTAAATTCCGCTTCAAAATAATGTACATTTTATAATGTTTTATGTGCGATGAACCACCAGCTGTAAGGTGCCCGGGAACGGGGCCTTACAAGTTTGTATCAGAGCAAAATTTTAAATGAATTGGGTAAATATTTTGAAAAACCTAATCTTAAATTGAGAATAGGACTAAAAGGAAAAGGGATGCCAGTCCTAGTAGCTACGTGCCTACAGGTAAAGGTTTTATGTAAACGTTTTATGTAAGTTATGTTAAACGGAATTTTGTGCGCATGTATGTGGCTTGTGTGCTAATGTGTTGATTTAGATACTGATGTAGTCGGGATAGGAAATGACCGCGTTAGTGTTTGAATCTTATAGTGTGTTAGATTATGGTTGGCGGGAGATCTTCGAAAGCTTCACGAGGTGGAGGCAGTGGTGGACGTGGTGCTGAACCACGGGTCATAAGAGGAACGTCTAGGGTTGAAGGAGCAGCCCATGAGGAACCGAGATCCCTCATCAGGAGGGCGATGATGAGAATGCTAATCAGAGAGCCTCGATGAGAGAGGCGGTCAGGGAGGAAGTGCATCAGGTTATGCAGACGATCCTACCGTCTGTGGTGACCAAAGTTATGAAGGCTGTTAAAGACGAGGAGAGATAGGAAGGGGGTAGGCCATTGGGCGAAAGAAGACGACCCGAGACTGAAACGGTTTTTTCAATGATGAAGAGGACGAAGAGGAAGAGCATGTGCCGAAGGCGGCACAAGGCTGTAATTATGGGGCGTTTCAATGATGCAAGCCCCCAACTTTTGATGGAAACGGCACTGCTGCTACTGCTCACTGATGGGTGAGAGAGATGGAAGCGGTATTGAATATCAGCAAATGCCGGGAGGAACAAAAAGTAAAGTTTGCGGCCCATTCTTTTGTGGACTCGGCTCTGTGCTAGGGGACAATATAGTCCAAGCCGAGGGTAGTAGGGCTATCGGGAGGATGCGATGGCCAGAGTTGAAAAGGCTGGTGATTGAGGAATTTTGTCATCATCATGAGATGGATAAAGTTGAAAGGGAATTCTTGCAATTGGAGGCGGGAACCCTGACACATCAACAGCACACCCAAAGTTCAATGAGATGGCACGTTTGCTGCCGGATTAGGTGACACCTCTTTCGCAAATGATCAAGAGGAACATTTAGGGCTTGCCGGCGGACATCCGTAGGCACATGATCGCTGCCCGACCGAGCACGTTTAGGTCAGCAGTTGACCTGGCGGGAAGATTGTACGACGAGCGGGGGGTGATGGTGACGACAGACGAAGGGGAGGAGCGAGCTATGTTAAGAAGGGGAATGGAAAGCGAGACAATGATGGTGGATTTTGTTAGGATCTTGTATTCAAACGAAATGCAAACTAATTAACGTGTAGACCAAACCAAATAGTGCGGAATCCTATTTGATTGGCGATCCAATCAGTGAGAACTAGAAACAATAAGATACTGTATCTAACGTGAAGAATCGTTTCGGAATCGATCAGCAACGTTCTGTGAACTTGGAGTACGAACTTGGAGGCTTCCGGACAGCTAGGGTACATCTAGGAATGAATGCTCCTTTTTTGTTACGTTTTTCCACGAATTAAGTGGTATTTATAGGTTAAGGTTGCTGATTTGGGCGACTGAACCATTAGCATGGTTCAGTCGTGCGATTGATCCATGCGTTTGATCCATTCGCACGACAGAGCTTTTAGTCGTGCGACTAAGTTAAACGCATGAAGTTGTTCAGGCGTATGGACTATTTAGACGCATGACCACTGTTGGGGTGCATGGTCAAGTCGGACGCATGAGAACTTCACTTCACCAAGTTTGAGTGTATTAACATTATAACATTATGCATAACACTTCAAACAATCACAAACCTATATAATTACGTCAATATGCGTTAATCAGCTCATTAATGAAATATTTAAACATTATAAACACAACCAAATATTTTTATTTTCATTAAGTACCCAATAGTTACATAAGTGTAAGACATATTACATTCAAATCACTTAAACATTATACACACAAACAAATATTTGTATTTTCATTAAGTACCCAATAGTTACATAAGTGTAAGACATATTATATTCAGATCAGGATCTAGGTACATATATGTATCAACAAACTCCCCCTTGGACCTAGATCTATCTAATGTCTTACCTTCTACATCACCTCTTCATACTTCTTGTACTTTTCCTCTGTTGTGACTCCTGCATGTATTTCAAATGCAAAGCAGTCTTATGACATTTTGGAATTGGAGGGCTTGTACAATCTTACGGGTCATAGAATAGTGGCAACTTGTATAATGTGTAGACATCATTATTAGACAAGTTAGTGAGCCACATTGGGTCAAATACCATGATGGTATCCATTTGTCCCTCTTTGTTTAGAACTATGACAGCCTCCCCGTTTCTCCAATCATAGTACCACCACTTAAAGTGTGGAGTGAAGTCCTGTGGCATTTCCCTGAGAGGGATTCTAGACATTGTTCTTGGGGGACTCCACTTCAGCACTATCTTGGGCTTACCAGTGATGGAATCAACTTTGGATCGTCTAATATACCTCGTAGGTTGTTGAGGTTTGAAGTTGATCGACCTGGTGTGGTACTCTTTCTTTAGGGCAGCCTCAAACCAGCCTGACATCTTCCTTGGGTCAGCATATAATAACTTCAATTTCCCCAGCTGGTTGAGCTCAAAACCAAGTAGAGTCTTTAGATCATGTGGAAATCTAAAGTACTCTATGCTTTTTCCCTCTTTATTGCATAAACATTTAGATCCTCGAAATGTGCCCATGCAATAATCATGCCTGACACCTTATGATGTCTCTTCACTCTGTAGAGTTTGGTGTAGACATTCTGTTTAGGAGCTGTGCGTTGGGCTCGGATTTCTTCGAAACAAGCAGCCCATTCTGCCTTTCTGATATCAACCTCCTCGTTTGAGGCTTGGGATTTTCCTTCAATCTTCTCAGACTCGTGCTCCATCTGATCCAATACCTCAAATGTATCACTGACTAGGGATTCACCCAGATTGGGGACCACATTTCCCTCGTTGTCAGCATACTGAGGATAGTGCTCTGCTGTGATGTCTTCTATCTCTATCTCATCAATGTCATTTAGCTCTTCTTCACTGATAGACTCACAAGTTGGAGCATCCTTAATGATCTCATCTGGGTTCAGCTCGAACATTTCAGCCAGTTGCTCATTTGAAAGATCATGAATTATTTCCCCTTCTTCAGGGTTATAGCTCACAGATCTCCTGACGATCCCTTGCAGATCAAGAATCATAGTCAATTGAGTCTTGATTTGCTGAAGGGGAGCAACATCAAATTTGTCCCTTTGAAAGTTTGGATTGCTTGTTGTAAACATGTAACACGTCAAACATTAGTTAATAATCAAGACAAAAATACATCCATCTTAATATAAACACCAAATGCATAAGTTTCATACATGATTCAAGTACAAAGGCTATCAAATACATAATCATCTAATCATTAATTTTATCTTGAATCGTTGGATCATCACTTGGTGAGGCAGAAGAGGAAGCTCGTTGGTCTTGATTTCTCTTTGATCTTCTTTCTTGACCCTGAGATGAGGCTGATGCAGCGGCATCTCCTCCTTGCCTCTGTTCTTTCTTCCTCATCCCCTTTATCATCATCACTATCTTCATCTTCATCCTCATTATCATCTACACCCTCATCACCATCTCCTTCCTTTATCTTCAAAGGCTCATCTTTAGTTCCTTTGAGCTTGAGCATGATAGACTTTTTAGCATCCTCCAACTCCTCAATCTTCTTTTCTGATATGACTCTGTGCTCTTGGAGTTGGGCAATCTCTTCACTCTGAGCAGCCATTTGCTGTGCATGCTACTCAATCAGCTGAGCCTGCTGAGAGATCTGCTGGGACGGTTCAGCTGTGAGATCTGCCAACTGACAAATTTGCGCAGTCTTCTCGTCATTGGCTGCTAACAGGTGCATCACCATACGGTTCAGCACTGATAGTTGTTCCTCTACCCGAATGGGAGGTAGAGATGATCCATATAGGTGGGTGGGATGTGATGATGGCCCGGTTTGGTGTCCAGTGGTAGTAGTGGTGGCAGTGGTGAAGATTGGGTTAGGTCTAGATGATAGTGGTGGTGATGTAGGTGTGAATGATATAGTGGTGGATGGGATATATGTAGTGGTAGGGGGTGTGGGAATGGTAGTGGTTGCTGTGGAGGTGGTCGTGGTGGTGGTTGTGGCTGTAGAGGTGGTTATGGTGGTGGTTGTGGCTGTAGAGGTGGTTATGGTGGTGGCTGAGGTAGTGGGTGGTATGGTAGATGTAGTGGGTGTTGTGGTGGTGATGAAGGTGAGCCGTCTCTTCTTCTTCTTCATCCTATGGGGTTGAGCCATCCTCTTCTTCCTCGACCCAGTTGAGGTGGATGCTCCCCCTAGGATACGGCTGGACGGCCCTGGAGCATAGGTCGGGTCAGCGACAGTCTCTCCCGATCCACTGGGGCATTCACCAACCGCCCGGAGTCCATGTTCTGTGGGAATGACTTTGCTTCCCACAGTCCTAGTCAGTGGCTCCTCATCTGACTCCTCATCATCCTTACCAGTATAAAATCCTGGTGAAACCCAGCCGACTCTGCTGTATCTCCAGTGGGGGCAGATATTGGAGGTGTACTATCAGTCGGTGTGCCCCTTGGTGAAATGGGCATGGCATCTCCAGCATCCCTGCTGTCATCATCATCAGAGTCATCGGAGGGTAGAGCAATCTGCTCAACATCATAATCATTATCATCGTGATGCCACTTCCTCCGAGCTGGCACCACATAGGCCTCACGGGCCAGATGCCCGAACAGTCTCCTGACAAAGGGTTTCACCTGCTTCCCCCTATACCCTCATCCGGCCTAAGGTGGTATCATCCATCACCTCAAGCACTACTGCATCGTCCTTCTCCTTCGGCAGGGAAGGGAGCTTCTGGTCTATAATCATCTACATGAATCGGGGGTACATGCAGAAGCCCTCCTTCCCTTTCCCCTCAATGTTCTCCAGTAAGTAGGAGAAAATCATCCTGGAGAAGCTAAACGGATGGGTCAACACCAACGCTACATAGGCGTTCTGGATCTGATCCGACAGCTCATCAAATCCTCCCTTCCTGGACGCTATGCACTTTAGTAGTACGTGAGCAAGGTACTTGAATTGGGGACACAGGTTGCTCTTCTTAAGCACCCCTGCTTTGATGTCCCCAAAGTACTTAGCTCGAAGAAAACATCCTCTGACAGTAAGGGGGTGTAGTCTAGTAGGACAGTCAGCATCTTCCCCCAACTGCAGCACAATCGTGAGATCTTCCTCTGTGATCTCAATCGCCTCTCCAAAGATAGTACTCCTGATACAGTGAGGCTCAGAAGGTCAGTCAACTATTGCACCTTCCCAGAAGGCCTGCTGTATAGAACGATATGGAGTACATGGTGCATATATAGCATGTGCAATTCTCGATCTCGTTAGAAAGGTGATAATGTCAGAAAAGTCTGAAGCATTTCTGGATGTCAGATCTAGATGAGCACATATGTTGTGCTTCGTACTCATTGTCCATCGACTAGCCATCTGTTACACAATGAAAGTAAACATTAGTATCCATATGCTAAGAATGTCTTGAATCACTTGGACTTGACAAACTTTCTTTTCTGTCATGCGAATGAGGTTGTGCGACTGAGATCAAGTCATGCGCATTAGCAGTGCGACTGAACTTCAGTCGTGCGAATTAACCCATACGTATGACTGAGTGTGCTACTAGACTCATGCATATGTGAACTTATGCGGTTACACCAGTCGTGCGACTGAACTCATACGCACGGTTCAGTCGTGTGGTTTATCTAGTCGCACACATCAGTCGTGCGACTGAGGTTCAGCAACCTGTCCATTCGCATGTTGTTCTGACTATTCAATTCAATTTCAATTTTTTTCAATTTTGAGTTTTAGACTTCGTGCTCTGGTTCATTAGACTTGCAATCCATTATTTTAACACCTAACATCTTTAATTTCATCTGTTTACGTCGTTTGGTTAGGTTATTTGAACACAAATGCTATGGTTTTCTAAGGTGTCTGAATGTCCAGATTATGTATCAATTTAAGTGATATAACAATGGTTCTACGCTGCAAATTACCTGTAAGATCAGTGCAAATGGTCAGTGCTTGAGAATCAAGAGTTTATGGTGATCAAATGAAATTTGGGCAGAGTACGTTAGTCGTGCGAATTAGGGCAAATTTTGGAGTGGTGAGTCTCTGCGACCGATTCACCCTCTATTTATACTTAGCCTATATTCAATCATACCACTGGGCTAATACGCACATTTCATTTGGGTGAATGGGCCTCAGTCGTGCGATTGGATCAGTTGGCCCCCTTCAGTCGTCCGACTGAAGTACATCGTGCGACTTACTCATTTGATCGCTCTGAAACATCGACTAGTTCATTCGTATGGGCCATTCGGTTGTATGGTCCATACTCATGGTCCATTCGTACGAATAGCTCCCATTCGCATGATAAGTCCATACTCATGGTCCGTTCGTGCGAATGGGTCAGACTTATGAAATTTTCTGCATTTCTTACCATTTGCCATTTAAACCTTCTTTAAGCTTTAGAATTTACATTATGCACATTTGATCATCTCAGACATGATCCTTTTTATCTTGAAACACTTTTGATCACCTCAGACGTGACCCATTTATCTTTTGAAGACACTTGTGGTCATCTCAAACATGACCCTTTTAGGTGAATTAAAACCTTACTGAATTCCAAGATGTAGTCCGACAACAATTAAACTGAAATAACTAAATAAATGAAAATTAAGCTAAAGTAAAAAAAATTAAACTTGGTTTTAACCTTTTGTGAGAGGTAAATCCGAAGATAGAAATCTACTAGATTCGCTTCTGAATAGGTAGCTTCTATTTAGTTTGACCATAACTAGACCAAATCAATTTTGGAATCATACAGGCAAGTCAGATTATTTGGGACAAGTTAGTTAATACTTTGATGCTCTTACTTTGTTATTCATCTAGAGTCATTTAGCAATTTTAGGAAATCATACTAGTACTATTAGGTCCTCACACGGATTTGAACTTTCAAGAGTTGTAGCCACGGCGATTGTCCGTATACTTGTCCTTTTAAATCCATACACAGATTTTCAACACAATTTGGTGATCGTTTTAAGGTTTGTTTGTTTCAACAAGCATTTGTGGATCCCACACTCATGTGGTAATCAACATTCCTCAGGAGATTTTTGAGCGGTGTAAGGGTAGAATGCAAGAAGAGACTATTCTTAGAATATTCAAAGAGAAGCCTATCCTCAGGTCAGTGCCATCGCACAGCAGAGAGGCGGCAAACAACATGAGTTCTAGAATATATAGGTTATGCTTATCCTCAGGTCAGTGCCACCGCACAGTAGAGAGGCACATAACCTATCTTCTTGTTTGAGCAACTTTTCTTCTTTTTGCACAGATCTCCCCAACAACATCGGTCATCATTTGTTATTGTATTTTCATTTTTTTATGTGCTTTTGCTCATGCTTTGGTCTTACGCACACTTTTGTGGCGTTTATTTTGCTCGTCCCCTTATTGGAATCTTGTTTATTGTGTTAAACCAGGGATAAGGTGTTGCCCACAGCTAGTCAAACATTTTAGTTTAATCTTGAGATCACCAAAAAGGTCTAGTCATCTATTGTGTTGAATCTACCGACATATCATCTGTGGTCTAGCAACCTCTAGGTCTACTTTCTTTGTGTTACCTTAGTAGTAGCTAGCTTATCTATCATATTTCCTGTTATATTGCTCAGACTAGACTCACTTATACTTGAATTTCGCATCCTTTTCAATTTTGAATTTTAAAATCCCAAATAGTTTGTACCTGTGTCAGCTAGCCTCTCCTTCTCTCTGTTTTTTAATAATGTTACTGGCTGACCTATTCTCCCCCTAAAATTCTAAAATCATTTACATATTTTAGGATTTTAATAGACTCTAAGTAACCAGAATTTAAGTTAAAACAAAAAATAACTAAATAAAATAAAACCGAAAAATAAACTAAATTGTATCGGACTACACATGATCATCATGAGGAATAACATCACTTCTCTTTTTAATGCCGATGACCTCTAAAAGATATAGAAAACGTGGTTTGTCAAAAGCTTTTGTATAGAGGTCAGCGCGTTGAAAATCCGTATTTATTTTTACCACATCGATTAAATTCTTTTCAAAACAGTCCCGTATAATGATATTTTATACCGATGTGTTTGGTCTTAGGATGTTGTACTGAATTTTTGTGACTGCAATTGCAGCCGAGTTATCAACATAAATAGGAGTAGAAGAGAAATGTAAACCGTAGTCCCGCATTTGCTGTTGAATCGAAATGATTTGAGAACAGCAACTTGCAGCGGCAACGTATTCGGCTTCACAGGTTGACAGCGCAACCGAGGTCTGCTTCTTACATTGCCACGTCACTAATCTCCTCCCAAAGAATTAACACCCTGCTGATGTAGACTTGTAATTCATCTTGCAGCCCCCGTAATCCGAGTCACTGTACGCCGTGAGCTCAAAGTCATTATCATGAGGATACCACAACCCAAGTGTGGGTGTGCCCTTCAGATAACGAAATATCCTCTTGACCCCAATCAGATGGTTAACCTTTGGTTTAGCCTGATATCTAGAACATAGACATGTAGCATACATGATATCAGGTCTAGAGGCAGTAAGGTACATGAGAGATCCAATCATTCCTTGGTACATTGTTGCATCTACCAGATCTCCATTTTCATCAGGTGCTATATCATGGTTTGTAGCAAGTGGAGTCGCAGCTGCAGAGGCATTCTCCATGTCAAACTGACTGAGAATGTCTCCCACATACTTGGTCAATGTAGAAAAATTCCTTTGGGTGTCTGATCCACCTGTAACCTAAGAAAGAATTTCATTTCCCCCATGGCACTCATCTCGAACTCTACCTTCATTACTGCTTCAAATTCTTTACATAACTCTTCATTCTTTGAACCGAAGATTATGTCATCGACATATATCTGTACTAGCAGTAAATCTCCATCCTTTTCTTTGATAAACAGTGTGCAGTCATTGACTCCCCTGCAAAATATGTGTTTCACAAGATGAGTCAAGAGTTTCTCATACCAAGCTCTTGGAGCTTGTTGAAGCCCATATAAGGCCTTGTCAAGTTTGTAAACTCTGTCCTGATGATAAGGTCTTCAAATCCCTCGGTTGACTGACATAAACTGTCTCTCGAATTTCACCATGAAGGAATGCACTCTTCACATCTAATTGATAGACTTTGATCTTCATATACGATGCATAGGCAAGGAAGATACAGATGGCTTCCATCCTAGCCATGGGTGCAAACACTTCATTATAATCAATCCCCTCGACTTGTCGAAATCCTTGAACTACCAGTCGAGCTTTGTTCCTGATAATGACACCTTGATCATCCTTCTTGCATTTCAAGACCCATTTGGTGTCGATGACCTTAGCACCTTTAGGTCTATCTACCAGTGTCAATACACCTAACTTTTTGAATTGAAGAAGTTCCTCTTGCATAGCAATCACCCATGCCTCATCATTCAGTGCTTCACTGACGTATTTTGGCTCAAACTGAGAGACAAAACAGCGATAAGCACCATCGTGAATGTATCATTTTTCCATTATCGAGGCATAATCAGCTGAGTAAAGCTGATTTTTGGTCTGCACTCCTGATCCAACATCCCCAATGACATTTTCTAGGGGATGATAGACATTTACACGTGACCTGGAGTGGTAGGAACAACTACCTCAGAGCCAAGATTATGAACATTTGGTTCTGCATCTGAGGTAGAGGGAGTTTGAGGATCCAAGTCGAAGAAGCATCACTGTTAGATGTTTGTGGACTTGCAGGAATTGGTACCTGTGTCTCCTGATTGTTCTGCTCATCCTCTGTACATTCATCTTCTCAGGAGGAGTCACTGTCTTCTAGTGCTCCCCCTGAGTGATGAGATGATGCTCCCTATGAGCTCGAAGATGTTAGATCACGATATGGTGTATTCAAGATATCATACATCATTTGTGTAGCTAACTCATCATCAGAAGGGGAGATAGGGATGTTGAAGGACTTGAAGAATCCATCATAGTCGAAAAAGTAAGCGGGTCCTTTTCCAGTAGGGGGTGTGGTATATCTCTGAACATCAACATTACACCACACTTCTACTAAACATGTTGAGTTGTTGTAAACTCTCTTGTTCGGTATGTTGTATCCTAAGAAGATCCCTTCATCAGTCTTCTCGCTAAATTTTCCTTTTTGAGTTTTATTCAGAAGTGTGCACGGCGCGCCAAATGGTTCGAGATACTCCCGATTAGGTTTACGTCGTTGTAGTAATTCGAACATGTCTTGCCATGGCGCTTGACTACCAGGACTCGATTTAATGTCTAACATGCATTAGCTACTACCTCATTCAGAATTGGATAGGCAGTTTCGAGTCTGCTAGCATTGTCCTTACTGTCTTTATCAAGCTTCTATTCTTTCTCTCAGTAACACCATTCATCTGAGGCGTGTAGGAAGAGGTGAACTAGTGCACAATTCCCTTTTCCTTGCAGTAAGCCTCCATCCACTGATTCTAAAATTCAGTCCCGTTGTCTGAGTGTACCTGTCTCACCTTCAGCTTGTAGAGAGATTCCAGTGTGGTTACTAATTCTTTGAATGACTCAAATGTTTCTGACTTGGACTTCAAAAACATTACCAAGAGAATCTTGAGTAGTCATCGGTAACCACATAACAGTACAGGTCACTGCAATGCTCTTTGTACTGACTGGTCCAAACAGATCCATGTGAAGAAGTTCAAGAGGAAGCTCGATAGAATGAACTTTCTTTTCCTTATGAGTCTTCTTCGTCTGTTTGCCTTTCTTGCATGCTACATAGAAATCAGGAAGTTGGAAATTTTTGACGTTAACACCTCTCACTAGATCCTTCTAATCAAGTGATTCATCTTCCGTTGATTTATGTGTCCCATTCTCCTGTGCCAGGAAATGGAGTCCTTCTCAGTAGCTTTTGATAGGAAGCACTGAACTTCATGATCCGTTGTAGAAGTCGTTGAGAGATCCAAAACATATAGGTCTTTATATCTTGAAGCTGTCATCAGAACTAGGTCCTTCGGAATCACATAGTCTTTCTTTAGGACGTAACACTTCTTGTTGTCAAATATGACTTTAAACCCTTTGTCACATATTTGGGAAACAGAGAGTAAGTTGTTTTGAAGTTGTTGAACGTAGTTCACTTTGTCAAATTTAACTTTCTCATTTCCAACCTCTCTCTAAGCTATGATATAACCTCCTTTGTTACCAGCAAACGAAACATGCCCGCCTTTTATTTGTTTGACGTTTGATAAAAGAGCCATGTTTCCTGTCATGTGCCTGGATGCTCTGCTATCTACAATCCACATGTTGTTTTCAGCACTATAGCGAACACCCTGCACATACAATTTAAAGCATTAGTTAAGGTTAGGAACCCATGCCTTTACTGGCTTGGGTTTCCCAGAGGCATCACACATCATGAATTCAACCCATTGACCCTTAAAGGGTGAGGGTAGCTCAGATCCCTTCTTGTCATCATTATCAGACACAGAGGATGACTTTTCTTTCCATAAGCCAGATTTGTGTAAGGCCTGTTTGTGATAAACAGACGACTGGCTAATGGGTTGAACTTTGGGTTCACTAGTTCTTCTAGGTGGAGTTAAAGAGCTCCTCTTAGAAGACCTAGGTTTTGAGTTCTGAAGTTCAATTTTCTTCCTAGGTGTCTGAAAGTAAGGACAAAAGAAAGCAATGTGTCCACACTCTCCACAGTTGTAGCATGACCTGCTATCAACTTTATGATTAAACTTTCGTTGTGGAGATATGTGTGACATCCTAGTGATATCATTTTGTTTGGGTTTTGACTCTACTTCTTTTGATGAATGATGTTGTTTAGCAAACTTAACTGTTTTGACATTCTTAACAACTTTTTCATTTTGGTTAACTGGACTTTGACGTGGGACTTGTGTAAGGTTAATATTAACAGTCTTTTTAGGTTGAAATTTGACTTTGTTTAACCCTAACTTTATATCAGCCTTTTCAAATTCTTTTTCCAGATTAACACAAGGCATTTTACCCTTTGCCTTTGAAGTGGCCTCCTTTTGTTTTGTTCCAAATTCAATTGAAGACCCTCAGGAATTTGGATCACTTACAAGAGGAGCAGACACCACATGATCCTTGATGGGATTGTTACTTATTGGTTTACACTTAGTGTTCATCAAGGTCTTAGGGGGTGGTGGAACCACTTTATAGCCCAAGCCCTCCCCATTGTTACGCTCTCTCACTATGTGTTGGACAATATGAGATGAACTTGTCCAATTGTGCAGTTTTTTCTTTAAAGAGTTAACTTCTACTTCTAAGACTGCTTTTTGTTTCTTAGTGTCTTCTAGGGAGTTAAGATAGTACCTATTGTCATTAGCTTGGTTAAATGCTACTACTTTAGTTTCCCTAAGCTGTTTATTCAACAGGTCTACCTTTTCTTTGTAACTATGCTCATTTTGTTTTAAAACTCTATTTGCCTCAGTGCACAGTTTCAAATCCTTTACTAGGCGATCATTATGATCTAACAACCTAGCAAATTTTTGATCTATGCTTTCTTTAAATTTATCACAGTCAGAACAAGCATGACTTTTGAAAAGTTGGTCGGTAGAACTTACCTGAGGAGGTTCTGATGAAGTAGTCATCAGTGCAGCATCAGATGTCTCTGGTTCTGGTGATTCTTTCTTTGTTGTAGACGTCCCTTCTTCAGGCTTGTAGCTGACCTCTGTTGAAGTTTCTTCACTATGTGACATCTCTATCTCAACTGCTATATCTCTTTCGATTGCGGAATCATCATCTAAGTCATCCACGCTCATAATATTGGATTCTCCCGGAGATACAAACCTAAAGCTCTAGTCCTGTCCTTCATCATGATGGGCGGTCAAAGCTTTTGGATCCTGCCTGATGATGTAGAACTGCTAGTTTTCTTGTCTTGATGAGTGAAGGACGAGAATGGATTCCCATTTCCAGTCTTCTTTGGCTTCACAAATTCTCTTTTGAAGTGCCCCTTTTCTCCACAGTTGAAGCATGTCACCTTGCTCTTGTCAAAACCAAAAGTAGTGTCCTTAGTAGCAACCAAGTTTTGTCTGGTCTTCTTCACGAACTTCTTTGCTCTCCGGACAGCACTTGCTAAGGCCCACATAATATCCATCTTTTCCAGTTCAGTCTCATCAACCTGCTCATAGTCCTCATCTGCAAGATGGCAGTTTCCAATTTTTCCAGCAATGAGTCCATCATAGGAATGGACCACTACTGCCAAGATATCCATGTGCTCTCGAGCTACTTCTACTGTCACGTTTCCAAGATTGTCAGTCTTCAGTCTGGGAGCATTTGCTTCGGATCCAATATATTGGGTACTAGAAGACCCTGACGTTTCTGATCCTGAAGGAGAGACTTGTGAAGGACCAGATGAGCTTGACACAAAAGCAGTCTGAAGAGGTGCTCCAGACATCTTAACTTGAGGAGTGGCATTGTACAAAGCTGGATTCTGAGTGTACGAAGACTTCAAAGCTCGATACTTCATCCTTAGTGCTTCTTCTCGCAGCATTAGTATGAAATCATTGATGTCCAACTTTGATAGCAATCCATTCTGTCTCAGATTTGACACAAAAGAAGCCTAACTTTCTGGCAACCCGTCAGCAAAATTTGACACTTTATCTTCCATGGTAATTGTGACACCATGTGTGTGCAGCTCGCTCATCAAATGGTAGAATCTATCAATGACATCGTCTAAACTCTCTTTTTCGATCGATGAAAAATTGTCAAATTCTTTCTTCAGTTCCTTAGCTTTAATTTCCTTCAATGAAGCATTCTCGTCATATCGTTCTCCAGCTCATCCCATAACTTCTTGGCTTGTTTATTCTCTGAGAATTGGTGAAAAATGTCCTTAGGGATAGACTGTGTTAGCAATGCATATACTCTCTTTTCAGTATTATATTTAACTTTCTGTGCATCAGTCATTCCTCCTAGAGTAAGTTTCACCCCATCTACTCCCACCGACATACTGTATCCCATCTCAATAGCTTCCCACATATTTGGATCCACTCCATTGAGGTAGATCTCAAAACGTTGTTTCCAGTGGGGAAACTCATCTAATGTTATAAGCTTTGGGGGTTTATTATGATTCCCCACCCCACTCTCCAGTAGCAGTAAGTTCTGAATCCGTGAGTCCTTCCCGGCTATAAACGCTGACAACGGATCCTCCATCTCGATTAACTTTCAGTCTCTTAAACAATCTGTTAACTGGTGTGAATGGAGCGATGCGAATAGGCTACCCGTGCGAATGAAACTATCCAACTGGTTCAATCGTGCCGCTGAACTAAGCGATTGGTCCAGTCGTGTGAGTGAAACTGATGCGCATGAACAATGCTACCGGTAGGCTTAGTCGTACGAATGAAGATGCGACTGAGTTCAATCGTACGTCTCAGGATGCGAATGAAGTCTAGTCGTGCGATTGGGTCAATCGGGCGACTGAAGCTACTGTTTTTCGAAAATTTCTAGGTTTAACGTGTTTTAGCCGTAAAAAAACCCAAATTTCACCAACCCTAATCGCCTTATGCTGAAGAAACCAAAACTTGATGACAGGGACATCCAAGACAACTTTTGACACAAAAAGATTGCGTTTTTAGTGAAAAAACACAACCTTTGTATCAAAATTGATTGAATCACACGTAATCAAGAGCCAAAGCTCTGATACCACTTGTTAGGATCTTGTATTCAAACGAAATACAAACTAATTAACGTGTAGACCAAACCAAATAGTGCGGAATCCTATTTTATTGGCGATCCAATCAGTGAGAACACACGTAGAAACAATCAGATACTGTATCTAACATGAAGAATCCATTGGGAATCGATCAGGAACGTTCTGTGAACTTGGAGTAAGAACTTGGAGGCTTCTGGATGGCTAGGGTACGTCTAGTATTGAATAGGAATGAATGCTCCTTTTTTGTTATGTTTTTCCACGAATTAGGTGGTATTTATAGGTTAAGGTTGTTCATTCGGGCGACTGAACCATTACCATGGTTCAGTCGTGCGATTGCTCCATGCGTTTGATCCATTTGCACGACAGAGCTTTCAGTCGTGCGACTGAGTTAGACGGATGAAGTTGTTCAGGCGTATGGACTATTTAGACACATGACCACTGTTGGGGCGCATGGTCCAGTCGGACGCATGAGAACTTCACTTCACCAAGTTTAAGTGCATTTAACATTATAACATTATGCATAACACTTCAAACAATCACAAACCTATATAATTATGTCAATATGCGTTAAGCAACTCATTAATGAAATATTTAAACATTATAAACACAACCAAATATTGTATTTTCATTAAGTACCCAATAGTTACATAAGTGTAAGACATATTACATTCAGATCATTTAAACATTATAAACACAACCAAATATTTGTATTTTCATTAAGTACCCAATAATTACATAAGTGTAAGACATATTACATTCAGATCAGGATCTAGGTACATATATGTATCAATAGATTTGGGTATGGAGGTACGGCGTCGAAGGACGATGATCGGGAGAGAATGGAAAGGAAAGGAGAGATTTGCAATAAGTGTAGCAGAGGCCATGACGGGGAGTGCAAGTGGGGACTGAATGTTGTTTCCAGTGTGGAAAGGAGGGCCACCGAGCGAGGGACTGTCAAATGGCTAAATGCTACGACTGTGGCAAGACAGGACACATGAGCAGAGACTGCAAGAAGTCGAGGGTAGGAAGCTCCGGTACGAGGAAGGAGAACAGAGGGTGAGGGCTAGAGCCTTCTCTATGACCGAGAGGAGGCTAGGTCAGACTCCGAGGTAAGGTCAGGTACATTGTTGCAAGTTTAGATTTACGCATCTATTCTTTAATTGTGATACTAGTAGTAGTTTTGTTGCCGCTACTTTCTGTGATGTTGCACGTTAGGGGTAGGAAGATCGATGAGCCCTTTGATGTCAGAATTGTTGTTAGTAAGTCTACTAGGTTACCTAATGCCCTAGAGGATTGCGCGATAGAATTGAGAGAGAGCGTTTGTTCCTACTAGGCTGTTCAAGACTGACATAGGTAGGTATACATGCATCTCCGGGTGAAATGATCAGTAGTCTCTGACTCAAACCCCAAGTGTTGCAAGAAGATGGATTGCTCAACCGTGCGAAACTAGAGTTCGGTGGCGACCTACGACAATGAAGTATGAGGAAGGCTTTGACTAGGAAAGCGGATTGTTTGATTTGAGAATCGAGTAAAGCTAGTCCTAAAGTGTAGAGGGTCATTCCTAGTTGTTGCTCAGGTAGGAGAAGTGACACATCGACTAGAGATACCCGATGAGTTAAGTGGAATTCATCTGATGTTCCATGCATCTTGTCTAAGAAAGAGCTCACCGATGAGGATATGATCATGCTACTAGAGAATATTGAGAAGGACAGAGTATCCAACCATGAGGAACAACTGGTGACCACTACTAATAAGAAGGAGAGAATAGACTAAGGAGAATGATGGTTTTACTTGTGCGGGTGCAGTGAAGCCTAAAGGGATCTGAGTTTAAATGCAAGATCAAAGAAGAGGTGAGATAGTGTTACCCGTGACTGTTCAAGAAGCAACAGGTTTCGGGGACGAAACCTCTTCAAGGGGATAGACTTGTAACACCCCGAATTTTCTATTTAAACGGAAGGAAAGAAAAGTAAACAGAAAGAATGGAAATTGTGCACAAATGGAGGGGGATAAAGTGTACAAAGTACAAATCTTATTATTTTAAGATATTTAAGGGCATGGTCGCCATATCAAGCAAAAGCTGCTTGGTCTCGGAAGAAGAAGAAGAGAGAGAGAGCCTGGTTCTAGAGAGAGAAAGAGGAAGAAGAAGCTGAAAAGGTATGTCTTCTCTTGTTTGAGCTCAGTTTCAGTTGAGTATTGAGTTTTTGACCGAAGTTCCGATTGTTTAGAGTTTGTTTTCGGGATTCAAGAGCTGAATCGAAGGTGGGACTCGAACGGAAAGAGTGTTGCTCAAAAGCTTCTAAAGGTGAGTTTCTAGAACCCTTCTTTACGGATTTTCAACTGATTTGGGGCTATTATGTATACTAAGTAAACGTTTTTAAAGAAACCATGGACTTACAGCTTTATGTACGAATGTTGTATGTATGTATGCATGTTATAGTGTTGATTATCGGTTAGTGATGATGTTTAGCATGCTTACATGGCCTTAGTATGTTAGATATGTGTTTGGGTATGATTACAATGAGAATCGGGTGAAATTGGTAACATCGAAAACATTTCAGAATATCCAGACGAACATGAACAGTGGTCCATGCGCCTGAATTGCTGGCCATGCGCCAAAGGGGTGGTCCATGCGCCCAGCAGATGGCCCATGCACCTAAAATGGTTGGCCATGTGCCCAGCAGAGGCCCATGCGCCTAAAATGGCTGGCCATGCACCCAGCAGATGGCCCATGCGCTAAGATGGCTGGCCATGTGCCCAGTAGAGATGGCCCATGCACCTAAATTGTGCCATGCGCCAAGTAGAGATGGCCCATGCTCCTGAAGTGTGCCATGCGCCTGAAATGTGCCATGTGACATCCGTCACCTTAAGGTCCGTCGAACGACATAAATAAGCATAGAATTATTTTAATTATTCTTCCTTTTCTTCATGAACTCCTACTTTAAGGAATCATGTCTGCTTTATTTTTCCCTTGGGCCCGTACTTCCTCCGAGAACGTTGGCTAAGCATAAAACCTTTTATAAATTTCATCACCATTACCACCAAATATATCATTTTTAATTTCAACCATTGTCATTAATAAAACCATTTTAGACTATCAAATACCATTAAACACGCTTTTAACCTTAATATAACGAACATTTTAAGATCGTAATCAACCGAAACAAATTTTGGGGAACTCGAGGGTTAAGTGTAGGGACCAAACTCGCCATTTTGCAAACTTGGGCTGGGTATATAAGCCCATACTCCAGCCCTTAATCTCATTTCATCATCTTCTTCATCCTCTTCACCTTCTTCTTCACATCTTCCTCATTCTAGCACCAAATCCAACCCGCTTGGTTTTGTTCTTGTCGTCTAGACTCCATCTACGGCCTAGTCTACTCTATTCTAGCAGGTAGACGACCTTGGTTGTCCCTTCCTTGCTTATTCACGGCTGTCCAAACTAGGGTTTCGGGTGTTCGGGTTCAACTCGAATACATGAGGTTGTGTGGGTGCGTGTGAGGTCTTTCTGCTTGTGTTTCATGTTTGTGTATGTTTGTAGAGTGTTTCTGGAAGTCCTTGTTGTGTAAAACCCGTGCTCGGAGCAGCCGGGCTGCTCTGCACTTCTGCAGTCGCGAACCTGCAGTTCAGGCGACTGAGTATGTCATGCGACGGAGCCGTGCGACTGGGTGAGTCGTGCGACTGAGTCATGCGATTGTGTCTTTCGGGCGACTGAATCATGCGACTAGGGATGGCATGCGACTGAGTGTGCGATCGAGTGAGTGTGTGTGCGATTGAGTCAGGTGACCGACTGAATGTATGCGATTGTGCGTGTTTCGCACGACTGGAGTCCAATCGCACGAATGAAGGTTCAATCACACGAAAGTAGCTAATTCGCATGATTGAGGGTTGATTCGTGCGCATGGAGGTTGGGTCGTGCGAATGTGTGTTGTGTGGTACGACTGAATGCCAGTCATGCGAATGAAGACTCAATCGTACGAATGAAGCTGATTCGTACGATTGAAGGCTGATTCGTATGGATGGAGCGTTGAGTTGAGCGTCTGGTCCTGTTGTGTGACTGATGATGTTGAGTGTGAATTTCCCCTTGAACGTCTGATGATGATAAGGTAACATCAGTAAAAGTGTCATTGCTTGACCACAAAGATTAAAGTCAACGCTATCAACATGCACATACTATTTCAATTGAAAACAATCTAACATTTTACAATTATCGACAATCCAATTGGAACTCCAAATACTTAACAAGTGCTATCTTTCATAACCACGAGATCATTTCACGGATGTCATAAGCAATGATGACTACTTGTAGTAGTTGGATCTACATAAGATCTGATACGTGTGTCCGCTGTGTGTGTGTGCTACCCACGACCGAACCGATACAACCCGAATCGACCAAACATTACTATACGCTTTATACACGTCATTAATGCTTCACGATAACTGTCATTAGGTTTTTTATTGTTCTCTACATACAACTATTGGAATCCGATCATTCATACCTACCACTAAACAAGTGAGTTTCGTGGCCCCTTTTGTGCTTATACTACTTTACAAACATTTACAAACATGGGGGAAAAGTATTCTCGCCCGTTTTCTATGCTGTACAATATACATATAATTTACATACTCGGAATCAATGTACTTGAGTCTGCTTTGTGGTTCTTTCTTACAACCATTTAATTCCAGTGTGGGAACCAACGGATAGGTATTGGTAGTACTACTGGGTTGACACCCCCACCCTCGTGTTGGTATACTAGTTAGTACCATCAAAAGCCAGGAACGGGCCTTGGGTGAATATATTCCGACAAGATTCTTTGTGTACGTCATTAGGTTTGGTTGTAAAGCTCTTGTCATGTGATTTTGCTTACTTATAACTGTATGCACGGTATTCTGCAACAACTTTATACAGCATGAATTACTCATTTACTTTAAACCTGTGAACTCACCAACAATTTTGTTGACCATTTTGAGCATATCTTTTCAGGTGATCATGCTAGCTGAGGTTCTAGGTGTGCTGCCTTAGTGGAGACCCTAGGATGCATTTTTGGGCTAAACTTGTCTTTTTGAAAATAATTGTCGTAACTGTTTCAAACAACATTATACTTTGTAACTTGTTCCCGGGTTGTGGGAATTACATACAATGTTATCATCTATGTATTATGATTTATGTATCATGTTTATGCTTATGGCTATGTTGTCTTGAATACTGACTAAACACGACACAAGTCCCCTTGTTGTCGGGTGTTGTCATGACACGCTTGTCATCATTATTATTATTGCATCTCTATCGCTTACCATGTGTTATGACGATTCCCGTCTCGTCGCATCCCGTGTTTCCGCTCTTAGCGGGGGTGTGACAGACTGGTATCAGAGCTATTGGTTATAGAGAATTAGGCAATACACTTGACCTAGACTATAACCTAGGAACCTTCATGTAGATTTGCATGCCAGGGTTGTGTGTATTTTGTATCTCATACGTGTTCCTCATTACCTGTTCGATTAACTATCTGTTTCCTGATCATTTCACCCCGTGAGAGAGCCCTTGTGCTCCCTCTTTACGGGATGTTTATATTGGATCTTCCATTTCCCTCTGCGCACCGAGTTGCTTTATCAATCCGGGTATTGAACCCAAAGAGATCTTCATAGATCATGCTATTGTGTTTGACCTTAAGCACTGGGATTTACCCCGAGGAGGTTATGCCTGAGACCTTGAGAGAGGAGGAAATAGGCAACCTCCACTAGACTAAACTTGATTTCATGCATGGACATGCCATCATTATGATGGACTACTGTTTGGACATTACTTATACATGGTGTGAGAAATTTACGATTTGTATGCGATGTGTGACAACCATAAGTATGGTCTTAACCCGAAAGGTTAGACCTTAATGTGACATGGATAATGTGTCCTGCAATGGTTAAAACTTATGCATTTACTATTCTTATGATTAGAACATGCCGCGTCGAAGAGTTACCCGCAGCAACAGTGACGGAAGTGAAGCCCCGAGAGGCAGAGGCAGAGGTAGAGGTAGAGCACCAAGAACAAGTGATGGTCCTACCAATGTCACTCCAGGAGCAGGAAACGCTGATATGGCAGCCTTAATCGGTCAACAGCTAGCCGCACTAATTCCGACTATCGTGGCCCAAGTGAGCGATGCTCTTCAGAATTCTCACCCCCACGGGGATGGCGGCCATGATAACGAGGATAACGGGAACCCGACTGGGAACGAAAGCAATCAGGAAACCGGAAATGGTGGTACAGCCGGTAATGAAACTGGAATTATGAATGTTAGACGGGGATGTTCATACAAGGAATTTGTGGCTTGTAAACCACGAGAGTTTGATGTCAAAGGTGGAGCCATAGCTCTGACCAGATGGCTTGAAAAGATGGAGGTCATGATCGACATCAGCGAATGCCTCGACAGTCAAAGGATTAAGTACGCCACTTGCTCACTACAGGGCAAGGCACTAACGTGGTGGAACACTCAGATTCAGGCTAGGGGAAGAGAATCGGCGATGCAAATGTCATGGGATGAGTTCAAGGACCTAATCACCGAGGAGTACTGTCCTCTCAATGAGATGCAAAAACTTGAGCATGAGTTCTGGAATCATGCCATGGTGGGGGCTAGGCACGCATCTTACACCGATCGTTTTCACGAGCTAGAAAGGTTGGTTCCGCATCTAGTCACCCGGAATCAAAAAGGATAGAGAGGTACATTTGGGGACTTACGCCTCAAATCCAGGCAATGGTAACCACTACTGCTCCTCCTACTATTTAGAGTGCGATTCTGAAGGCTGGCGCTCTAACTGATGAGATGGTGAGAATATGGGTATTGGGCAGGGGAGCAGAGAAAAGGAAAGAAGTTGGGGAAACGCGCCGGTCGAGTGCCGGGAAATTCGAGAAAAGGGCCAAGACAACCAAAAATTTTGTGGCCATGACCCAGGGCAGGCGAGAATATGTGGGTCCGCATCCCTGATGCGATAGGTGCAACTTTTATCATCCCCCAGCTATGTCGTGCCGGGTGTGCGCTAACTGTAGACGCCCGGGACATTTAACAAGAGACTGCAGAACAGCACCGAATATGGTCGCACCAGTCAACGCGGTTAACCCTGCCGGGAACACCAGAGGCTATTATGAGTGTGGAAGCCCTGATCACTACCGAACATGTGCCCCAAACTGAATCGGGCATCGGCCAACAAGGGAACAACCAGCATCAGACTATGGCTATAGTTGAAATCAAGCCCGACAAACCAGGGGAACGCGGCCCAGGGATGCGCTTTTGTCATTGGATCCAATAAAGCCCGTCAGGACCCAAATGTCGTCACGGTACGCACTTACTCAATAATCACTTTGCATCTGTATTATTTGACACTGGAGCAGACAATAGCTTTATATCTTCCGAATTTGTGCAATTCCTCGATTTGAGTCCTAGTAGGCTAAAAACTAGCTACTCTATACAAATGGCCAATGGTAGGGTTGTTCAGGCCAACGGATTATTAGAAGTGCTCGATAATATTAGAGAACGACATCTTCAATATAGACTTGATACCCTTTGAGGTAGGAAGTTTCGATGTGATTGTGGGAATGGATTGGTTGTCGAAACACGAGGCCGAGATTGTCTGTCGAGACCAGGTAGTGCGAATCCCTATGTCAGACGGGGGAGTACTCAGAATTCAAGGAGAAATACCAGGGAGAAAACTAAAGCTAATTTCCTGCATGAAGCACGTCGGAGTTTACCAAAATAGTGCTACTCTTTTCTGGCTCATGTGGTGGGAAAGAAACAAGAGGAGCAGAAATTGGCAGATATCCCTGTAGTGCGGGATTACCCAGATGTATTTCCTGATGACTTGCCTGGTTTGCCCCCTTCACGACAGGTGGAATTTCGTATTGAGTTCGTTCCTGGAGCTACACCGGTAGCAGAGACACCATATCGGTTGGCACCGTCTGAAATGCAAGAGTTACCTAGCCAGTTACAAGAACTACTGGAGAGGGGATTTATTCGGCCGAGTCACTCGCCTTGGGGAGCACCGGTGTTATTTGTCAAGAAAAAGGATGGGTTGTTCCGTATGTGCATCGACTACCGCGAGTTGAACAAATTAACTGTGAAGAATCGGTATCCTCTCCCCAGGATCGACGACCTGTTTGATCAGTTACAAGGAGCTTCGTATTTTTCCATGATCGACCTTCGATCTGGATATCACCAACTAAGGGTTTTCAAGGAGGACGTACCGAAGACAGCATTTAGAACTCGTTATGGGCACTATGAGTTCTTGGTCATGCCGTTCGGATTGACTAACACACCAGCTGTGTTCATGGACCTGATGAATCGGGTGTGCAAACCTTACTTGGATAAGTTTGTGATCGTATTCATTGACGACATACTTATCTACTCTCGATCGAAAGAGGATCATGAAGAACACCTTCGGGCAATACTGGAACTGTTAAGAAAAGAGAAACTTTTCGCCAAGTTCCCGAAGTGTGAATTCTGGCTGTGAGAGGTGAAGTTTTTGGGTCATGTGGTTAACAAGGACGGGATTCATGTAGATCCCGGCAAGATCGAACCGGTAAAGAAATGGGATACACCCCAGACACCTACAGAGATACGGCAGTTCTTAGGATTAGCCGGATACTATCGTCGTTTCATTGCGAACTTTTCAAAGATTGCTCAACCGTTGACGTTGCTGACTCAGAAAGACAAGAAGTTTGATTGGGGAGATGCGCAAGAACGGGCATTCCAAACGCTGAAAGATAAGCTGTGCAATGCACCGATATTGTCCCTCCCACATTGAACTGATGATTGTGTGGTGTACTGTGATGCTTCACATCAAGGGTTGGGATGTGTACTAATGCAGAAAGATAAGGTGATTGCCTAGGCTTCACGACAACTTAAGGTGCACGAGAAGAACTACGCGACTCATGATCTTGAGTTGGGCGTTGTAGTATTCGCACTTAAAATATGGAGGCATTACCTGTATGGAACCAAATGCATCATATACACAGATCATAAAAGCCTTCAACATATTCTGAATCAGAAGGAACTCAATATGCGACAGCAACGCTGGGTAGAGCTTCTTAGTGACTACGATTGTGAAATCCGGTATCATCCGGGGAAAGCTAATGTGGTGGTGGATGCTCTAAGCTGCAAAGAACGCGTGAAACCACTACGTGCTCGAGCTTTGGGACTGACCATTCAAACAAATTTGAAAGCTCAGATCCAAACTGCACAAAGTGAGACGTTGAAAGAAGAAAACTTTGCGGGAGAAGAATTCTGAGGGTTGGATAAACAACTGATGTGCAAGGACGATGGCGTACAGTACTTCGTGGACCGTATATGGGCACCCAAGTGGGTAGGTGTACGTACCTTGGTCATGGATGAAGCACATAAGACGTGATATTCTATTCATCCTGGCGCGGACAAGATGTACCACAATCTCAAAGATCTGTACTGGTGGCCAGGCCTAAAGAAAGACATTGTCACGTACGTCAGCAGATGCTTGACATGCTCGAAAGTTAAAGTTGAACATCACAAACCATCGAGACTGTTACAGCAACCTGAGATTCCTGAATGGAAATGGGAGAACATGGCCATGGACTTCATTACCAAACTCCCTCGAGCGAGCAACGGGCATGATTCGATATGGGTCGTAGTGGATCGAATGACGAAATCAGCACACTTCTTGCCAATCCGAGAAGACTACAAAATGGACAAGTTGGCGAGTTTGTACATAAAAGAGGTCGTGACAAGACACGGAGTGCCGGTGTCAATCATATCCGACCGTGACGGCCGATTCACTTCACAATTTTGGCAAACACTACAGAAAGCGATGGGCACTCGATTAGACATGAGTACCGCCTATCACCCTCAAACAGATGGCCAAAGTGAACGAACCATACAAACACTGGAAGGCATGCTGAGAGTGTATGTAATCGACTTTGGTGGTAGTTGGGATACTCATTTGCCATTGATTGAGTTCTCATACAATAACAGCTACCACACCAGCATTGGGTGTGCTCCGTTTGAAGCGTTGTATGGAAGGAAGTGTAGATCACCCGTTTGTTGGGCCGAGATTGGTGAAAGTCAGTTAACGGGCCCAGAGATCATTCAGGAAACAACCGACAAGATCTTCCAAATCAAAGATAGACTGAAAGCCGCTAGAGATCGCCAAAAGAGCTACACCGACAATCATCGAAAGCCTCTAGAATTCAACGTTGGGGACCGAGTGTTACTCAAAGTCTCTCCTTGGAAAGGAGTTGTTTGGTTGGAAAGAAAGGGAAGTTAGCCCCAAGATACGTTGGACCATTCAAGATTATAGAAAGAATTGGTCCAGTGGCTTACCGATTAAGGTTACCACAAGAACTCAATGGTGTGCATGATACTTTCCATGTGTCGAACCTCAAGAAGTGTTTGGCTGATGAATCACTTCACATACCCATTGACGATATCAAAATCGACGAAAAGCTTCATTTTATCGAGGAACCAATTGAGGTCATGGATCGTAAGGTCAAAAAGTTGACGCGCAGCAGAATACCAATTGTTCGCGTAAGGTGGAATTCAAAGCGAGGGCTAGAGTTTACATGGGAATGGGAAGATCAAATGAAACTCAAATACCCACACCTATTCATGGATGACACTCTCGGACCTAACTTCAGCTGAATTTCGGGACGAAATTCCCTCAACTGGGGGATACTGTGACATCCGTCACCTTAAGGTCTGTCGAATGACATAAATAAGCATAGAATTATTTTAATTATTCTTCCTTTTCGTCATGAACTCCTGCTTTAAGGAATCATGTCTGCTTTATTTTTCCCTTGGGCCCGTACTTCCTCCAAGAACGTGTGCTAAGCATAAAACCTTTTATAAATTTCATCACCATTACCACCAAATATATCATTTTTAATTTCAACCATTGTCATTAATAAAACCATTTTAGACTATCAATAACATTAAACACGCTTTTAACCTTAATATAACGAAAATTTTAAGATCGTAATCAACCGAAATAAATTTTGGGGAACTCGAGGGTTAAGTGTAGGGACCAAACTCGCCATTTTGCAAACTTGGGCTGGGTATATAAGCCCATACTACAGCCCTTAATCTCATTTCATCATCTTCTTCATCCTCTTCACCTTCTTCTTCACATCTTCCTCATTCTAGCACCAAATCCAACACGCTTGGTTTTGTTCTTGTCGTCTAGACTCCATCTACAGCCTAGTCTACTCTATTCTAGTAGGTAGACGACCTTGGTTGTCCCTTTCCTTGCTTATTCACGACTGTCCAAACTAGGGTTTCGGGTGTTCGGGTTCAACTCGAACACATGAGGTCGTGTGGGTGCGTGTGAGGTCTTTCTGCTTGTGTTTCATGTTTGTGTATGTTTGTAGAGTGTTTCTAGAAGTCCTCGTTGTGTAAAACCAGTGCTTGGAGCAGCCAAAGGCTGCTCTGCAGTTCAGGCGACCGGGTCTGTCATGCAACGGAGCCGTGCGACTGGGTGAGTCGTGCGACTGAGTCATGCGACTGAGTCATGCGATTGTGTCTTTCGGGCGACTGAATCGTGCGACTAGGGATGTCATGCGACTAAGTTGTGTGATTGAATGAGTGTGTGTGTGATTGAGTCAGGTGACCGACCGAATGTATGCGATTGTGCGTGTTTCGCACTACTGGAGTCCAATCGCACGAATGAAGGTTCAATCGCACGAAAGTAGCTAATTCGCACGATTGAGGGTTGATACGTGCGCATGGAGGTTGGGTCGTGCGAATGTGTGTTGTGTGGTACGACTGAATGCCAGTCATCCGAATGAAGACTCAATCGTACGAATGAAGCTGATTCGTACGATTGAAGGCTGATTCGTATGGATGGAGCGTTGAGTTGAGCGTCTGGTCCTGTTGTGTGACTGATGATGTTGAGTGTGAATTTCCCCTTGAACGTCTGATGATGATAAGGTAACATCAGTAAAAGTGTCATTGCTTGACAACAAAGATTAAAGTCAACGCTATCAACATGCACATACTATTTCAATTTAAAACAACCTAACGTTTTACAATTATCGACAATCCAATTGGAACTCCATATACTTAACAAGTGCTATCTTTCATAACCACGAGATCATTTCACGGATGTCATAAGCAATGATGACTACTTGTAGTACTTGGATCTAGATAAGATCTAATACGTGTGTCCACTTGTGTGTGTGTGCTACCCACGACCGAACCGATACAACCCGAACCGACCAAACATTACTATACGCTTTATACACGTCATTAATGCTTAACGATAACTGTCATTAGGTTTTTGATTGTTCTCTACGTACAACTGTTGGGAATCTGATCATGCATACCTACCACTAAACATGTGAGTTTCGTGGCCCCTTTTGTGCTTATACTACTTTACAAACATTTACAAACATGGGGGAAAAGTATGCTCGCCCGTTTTCTATGCTGTACAATATACATACAATTTACATACTTGGAATCAACGTGCTACTGTTTTGTGGGTACTTATCTCATACATGCTTGAGTCTGCTTTGTGGTTCTTTCTTACAACCATTTAATTAGTGTGGGAACTGACGGATAGGTATTGGTAGTACTACTGGGTTGACACCCCCACCCCCGTGTTGGTATACTAGTTACTACCAACAAAAGCCAGGAACGGGCCTTGGGTGAATATATTCCGACAAGATTCTTTGTGTACGTCATTAGGTTTGGTTGTAAAGCTCTTGTCATGTGATTTTGCTTACTTATAACTGTATGCATGGTATTCTGCAACAACTTTATACAGCATCAATTACTTATTTACTTTAAACCTGCGAACTCACCAACAATTTTGTTGACCATTTTGAGCATATCTTTTCAGGTGATCATGCTAGCTGAGGTTCTAGGTGTGCTGCCTTAGTGGAGACCCTAGGATGCATTTTCGGGCTAAACTTGTCTTTTTGAAAACAATTGTTGTAACTGTTTCAAACAACATTATACTTTCTAACTTGTTCTCGGGTTGTGGGAATTGCATACAATGTTATCATCTATGTATTATGATTTATGTATCATGTTTATGCTTATGGTTATGTTGTCATGAATACTGACTAAACACGACACAAGTCCCCTTGTTGTCGGGTGTTGTCATGACACGTTTGTCATCATTATTATTATTGCATCTCTATCGCTTACCATGTGTTATGACGATTCCCATCTCGTCGCATCCCCGTGTTTCCGCTCTTAGCGGGGGTGTGACATGCCATGCGCCCAAAGTGTTAAAATGTTAAGTGTTGATGCGCCTAATCAGGGCAGAAGCGCCCAAATAGTGCCCATGCGCCCAGACTATTTTAAACTTAGAACTTTTATGCTCATGCGCCTGGAAGGACCCATGCGCCCACTTTGGACCTGAGGTTTTCTATGTGGATTTTAAGGGGTATAAAGGGGAGATAAGCCTGGTTATGATGTGATGGCTTATGTGTGTTATGCATGTATGATGTGCCTGTATTGGTGATGGTGTATGTTTATGTTTATGTGTGTTCCTTATTATATACGTATGTCGTCCCTTGGCTTTGCGTTGAACGTTAATAAATGTAATGAAAGTATTATGTAACGTAGAGTGGAAGATAATGAAAAAAGGAACGTAATGAATGAATGCATGCATGAATAAATGAATGAATAAAAGAGAAAGTATTGAATGGCTTGCAAGCATATATATGAGGTGAGCGACTCTGTGTCGTAACATACTCGAAAGAGGTCCTTGTCGCATATCCCGGTACTGTGTCAGTATTCGGACATGAGTCGGGGGTTTGTGTTTCAGGCCCCGCCACAGTATCAGTCTTCGGACATGAGTCGGGGGTATTGCATGAGACAGGATACAAATTGTGTACTCCGGTACTGTGTCAGTCTTCGGACATGAGTCAGGGGTTTGTGAGCATGCCCCGGCAGAGTATCAGTCTTCGGACATGAGTCGGGAGTATTGCATATGATGAAAGTGACGGATGATGAGATCCGTGTCGCGTATCCCGATGCTATGTCAGTCTTCGGACATGAGTCGGGGGTTTGTTTGTCAGGCCCCGGCACAGTATCAGTCTTCGGACATGAGTCAGGGATATTGCATGAGACGAGATAATGAGGTGAGAGACTTTGTGTTGCAATAAACTCGGATGGAGTTCAATCCCTGTGATTGACTCATATGGGATCTTTGTCGCGTATCACGGTGTTGTGTCAGTCTTCGACATGAGTCGGGGGTTTGTGAGCACGCCCCAGCACAGCATCAGTCCTCGGACATGAGATATTGCAAGAGACAAGATTCGAGTAATAAAGAGTAATGAACGAAAGATAATGTATGAAAGAACGAAGTATGAATGAACGTAAATGAATTATGGTAATAAAGTACTGAACAGGATCCTTGTCATTCGACCTCAATAATCGTGGCTGAGTGCCACGAAGAGGGTAAAGTCTGACCGGATCTAGAAGAGAAGTGAACGATAATGTAATACGTTGAATGAACAAAGTTAAAGAACGTAATGGAAGATAATAATGATATTATCTGTATGTACGTATGATACATGATCATGAACGGTTATAAAGTATAGCATCTTTTGAAATAAAGTAAATAACGGTTTTAAGAGAAAAATATGTTTTATTATAAAACTAGAACTCACTCAGCGTCGCTGACTTTTATATGCATGATAGTTGGCATGTATATGTTGATGCTAAGGAGTTGTAGGCATGGATATTTGTCGCGTATCACGGTGTTGTGTTAGTCTTCGGACATGACTCAGGGGTTTGTGAGCAGGCCCTGGCACAACATCAGTCCTTGGACATGAGATATTGCAAGAGACAAGATTCGAGTAATAAAGAGTAATGAACGAAAGATAATGTATGAAAGAACGAAGTATGAATGAACTTAAATGAATTATCGTAATAAAGTACTGAACAGGATGCTCGTCATTCGACCTCAGTAATCGTGGCTGAGTGCCACGAAGAGCGTAAAGTCTGACCGGATCTAGAAAGAGAAGTGATCAATAATGTAATACGTTGAATGAACAAATTTAATGAACGTAATGGAAGATAATAATAGTAATAATAATATTATTATTAATAAAATAAAAATAATAATAATAATAATAATAATAATATAATAGTAATAATAATAGTAGTAATAACAATAATAGTAATAAAAATAATAGTAATATAATAATAGTAATAACAATAATAGTAAAAAGAATAATAGTAATATAATAATAGTAATTAATAATACAGTAATAATAATAACAGTAATAATAATAACCATAATAATAATAATACTAATAATAAAACTAATAATAAAAATAATAATAATAATAGTAATTAATAATACAGTAATAATAATACAGTAATAATAATAATAATAGTAATAAAAATAATAGTAATAACAATAATAGTAATAAAAATAATAGTAATAATAATAATAGTAATAACAATAATAGTAAAAAGAATAATAGTAATAATAATAATAGTAATTAATAATACAGTAATAATAATACAGTAATAATAATAACCATAATAATAATAATACTAATAATAAAACTAATAATAAAAATAATAATAATAATAGTAATAATAATAATACTAATAATAAAGATAATAATAATAATAGTAATAATAATAATAGTAATAATAATATAATAGTAATAACATAATAGTATTAATAATGATAGTAATAATAATGATAGTAATAATAATGATTGTAATAATAATAATAGTAATAATAATGATAGTAATTATAATGATAGTAATAACAATAATAATAGTACTAATACTAGTACTAATAATAATATTATAATAATAGTAATATATAATAGTAATAATAATTAATAGTAATAATAATAATAGTAATAATAATAACAGTAATAATAATAGTAATAATAATTAATAGTAATAATAATGATAGTAATAATAATAATAGTAATAATAATAATAGTAATAATAATGATAGTAATAATAATTAATAGTAATAATAATGATAGTAATAACAATGATAGTAATAATAATGATAGTAATAATCATAATCATAATCATAATCAAATCATAATCATAATCATAATCATAATCATAATCATAATCATAATCATAATCATAATCATAATCATAATCATAATCATAATCATAATCATAATCATAATCATAACCATAACCATAACCATAACCATAACCATACCATACCATAACCATAACCATAACCATAACATAACCATAACCATAACCATAACCATAACCATAACCATAACCATAACCATAACATAACCATAACATAACCATAACCATAACCATAACCATAACCATAACCATAACCATAACCATAACCATAACCATAACCATAACCATAACCATAACCTAACCATAACCATAACCATAACCATAACCTAACCATAACCATAACCATAACCATAACCATAACCATAACCATAACCATAACCATAACCATAATCATAATCATAATCATAATCATAATCATAATCAAATCATAATCATAATCATAATCATAATCATAATCATAATCTAATCATATCATAATCATAATCATAATAATCATAATCATAATCATAATCATAATCAAATCATAATCATAATCATAATCATCATATCATAATCAATCATAATCATAATCATAATCATAATCATAATCATAATCATAATCATAATCATAATCATAATCATAATCATAATCATAATCATAATCTAATCATAATCATAATCATAATCATAATCATAATCATAATCATAATCATAATCATAATCATAATCATAATCAAACATAATCATAATCATAATCATAATCATAATCATAATCATAATCATAATCATAATCATAATCATAATCATAATCATAATCATAATCATAATCATAATCATAATCATAATCATAATCATAATCATATCATAATCATAATAATCATAATCATAATCATAATCATATCATAATCATAATCATTAATCATAATCATAATCATAATCAAATCATAATCATAATCATAATCATAATCATAATCATAATCATAATCATAATCATAATCATAATCATAATCATAATCATAATCATAATCATAATCATAATCATAATCATAATCATAATCATAATCATAATCATAATCATAATCGTAATCGTAATCGTAATCATAATCGTAATCATAATCATAATCATAATCGTAATCGTAATCGTAATCATAATCGTAATCATAATCATAATCATAATCGTAATCATAATCATAATCATAATCATAATCATAATCATAATCATATCATAATCATAATCATAATCATAATCATAATCATAATCATAATCATAATCATAATCATAATCATAATCTAATCATAATCATAATCATAATCATAATCATAATCATAATCAATCATAATCATAATCATAATCATAATCATAATCATAATCATAATCATAATCATAATCATAATCATAATCATAATCATAATCATAATCATAATCATAATCATAATCATAATCATAATCATAATCATAATCATAATCATAATCATAATCATAATCATAATCATAATCATAATCATAATCATAATCATAATCATAATCATAATCATAATCATAATCATAATCATAATCATAATCATAATCATAATCATAATCATAATCATAATCATAATCATAATCATAATCATAATCATAATCATAATCATAATCATAATCATAATCATAATCATAATCATAATCATAATCATAATCATAATCATAATCATAATCATAATCATAATCTTAATCATAATCATAATCTTAATCATAATCATAATCATATCATAATCATAATCATAATCATAATCATAATCATAATCATAATCATAATCATAATCATAATCATAATCATAATCATAATCATAATCATAATCATAATCATAATCATAATCATAATAATCATAATCATAATCATAATCATAATCATAATCATAATCATTGTCACACCCTCAAAATCCACTTGCGGAGTTTTACCGCGATGCGTGTGAACAAACCAGGATCACAGTCAATGGTTACTCAGAACGACTCTATATGCCATAATTCAAATGAAATCAATCCAAAGTAAATAAATTAAACTGTGCGGAAGCGTTTTGAAAACAACCTAAGGAAATAAAAGTATAATTGTGGCAAAACACGTGCCAATCCCAAAAGAGAAAACATTAACTATTAAAATGATAAAATTGTCTTGAAGACCGTGTCATAGAATGCAGTGGACCATGCAGTGCTTCAATGGCAAGCAAGCTAATGACCTGAGAATAGCATACTAAAAATGTCAACACGATGGTTGGTGAGTTGAAGAGATATTCAAATATAAACAGTTTAATAATAGAGATGCACAAGTAGCGTATTGTAACACATAGCTAGTCCATTAACAAAAATATTATTTCATAGTGATTTCGTAATTGAAGCTGACTGTGTTACGTTGTTGCCTCCTGCCACGACTTAACAGGTCGTGACAATGTTCATTAGGACAACTTGCACCCGGTTGACTTCGAGTCACACAGGTGGGGCTCGTCAGACCCAGTAGTACTACCCAAATTTCCCCACTAATCAATATTAACAATTCGAAAGTGTGAGGACTTTTCCATGATATCAACACTATATAATATTGTACACAACTTAAATACATAAAGCGTTCGTGATTTACCAGTATGCTATCTCCCCCAAAGAGAGTAAATAAAAAGTGGGGCATGAACTCACCTGATATGCGTTTAGATACACAGAGTTTGACTTGTCAAACAGAATAGACAGACAACCTTCAGAGGTTACCTAGATCATATAAGTGCATGAGTATGTGTAATCAAAGAACATGTGAAACCCTAAGTACACTAAACCAATGACTCATGGTTTCAAACAAAACAGACATGTTTGACCTAGTTGACCCGTTTGACCTGTTGGTGACTTTATGTGTTGTAAACCATTCAAGTAATCATACACATGTATCATACATAGTCAACATTCAAACAGATCATCAGTATGCTATATCATCCAGGTGTAACACTTAGATCATCATACAACCAAGTATCATACAAGTCATACAAATCTAGAACATTAACATATTCACTAGTTATACACAACTACATGTCACACAAAGATCAAACCACTCACTACATGCCATGTGAAGCCACTCACGACTTCACATCCTAAACCCTGCCAATCCTACTAAGTAGGGGCCTCAGATTCGCACGCGTGTATGATGATCATAACCATATTCATTAACCATATGCATTGCATTCAACAAATATCACAACAATCAATTTCCAGTCCCAAACATGATGTCCTAACTACTAATCAACACCAACATCATACATGACCATTAAAGTCCAAACATCATCCATGATTATCCAAAACATCTCATACAACTAATTCAACATGTTTCATCACCTTAGAATTTATCCATGATCGTACTAACATGCCCCTAACATCCTAAACATGTTCAAGCTATCATTTTTCAGACGTTATGCAAATAAAGTTTCCCTTTTGGGAAAGTACATCCCAACATCCATCAACCATCCAATATATTCATGAATTCAACATAATTATACCATCTCAAGCTCTATACAATATTCTAGACATGATTAACATCACCTAAACACCATAATCTTACAATCTTCATAAACAAAAGTTTCTACTTTTGGCAAGCTATGAATCAACAACAACCATTCAAAGATTTCTAGCATTCATAATAACAATCTAGTATCTAATCATCATCATGAACACATCCATAACATTAATCCATCACTAGATCATCATTACATGCAAAATAAAGTTACTATTATTAGTAACCTATGAACACCAACTTCAATTCACCAATTTCTTGCAAGATCAATGTATCCTAACATTCATACAACCTACTAATCATCATACATTCATCAAACAATCATCCATCATGCATAATAACTAGGGTTTGTTTCATCACAAGGTTCATGATCAATCCACTAAAAACATAGAATTCATGCATAATCGACGTTAACTAACATGTATACAATCTAACTAACATACTAACATCATCAACCAACATCAATTTCGACTCCATGAAAGCCAATTTCACAACTAGGGTTCCGCCATTATGAACAATTCACAAAAACATGAAAAATCTAACCTTTAAACGTGTTATAACTTGCAATTGATGTTCCAACAAGTTGTGCACCTTGTAATCAAACGAAATCGAGGTTTAGATGCTTGTTCTAGGCTGATTTTCGCAAAGGGAGGTGTTGAGATGGGAGATCGTGGCCGAATGGTGGGTGGGCTAGGTTTGGAGTTGTTTTATTTAATTTAAATTTACATATTTACCCTTTTAACCCTTGTAATTTGTATTTTATAAAAACTAAGCTTTAAACTCTTTGTAAGTGTTTTTAACTTCATAATATAAATATATAAACTTATGAAAATCATTATATATCTTATCTTTATAAAAACACAAGACATACGAATAAATAGACACGTTTCCGCGTTACGCGATTAATTTTCTAATTAACCTTTTAAAAATGTGTAACACATAAACATAACTCAATACTCACATAATCAATTAGATTCACATAAAACTAACATTATCCATTATTATTAGGTCACCAACGTTAAACGACAACTAGTGTGTGCTCACGACACGTGTATACAAGACTTAACGGAACTAACGGAGTTTGGTAACGGAAATTTACCGGATGTCACATATCCCCATGTTGAAAGAATTTTCATCCCGAAAATTGCGTTACATGGTGAGAGTGTTCCATCACTGGTCTACTGCATTGGCACACAGAAATTGAAATCGAGTGAGTTTTGGATGAGTTGTCACATCATCCCCATGTTGAAAGGAATTTCGTCCCGAAATTTAAATCAATACCTACGTCTGCTGGCATCGTCCCTTCGAATAGTTGAGGGTACTTAAGCTTCATTTGATCTTCCCGTTCCCATGTGAATTCCGGTCCACGTCGCGAATTCCAACGGATTTTAACAATAGGTATCTTGCTTTGCTTAAGTGTTTTCACCTCACGGTCCATCACCGCCACTGGTTCTTCAATAAAACGCAATTGTTCATCCACTTGAATTTCTTCTAGTGGTACGACCTTCGTTTCATCAGTTATGCACTTCTTCAGGTTTGACACGTGAAATACATCATGAATTCCACTTAGCGAATCAGGTAGGGCTAATTGATAGGCTACTGGACCTATTCTTTTCACTACTTCAAATGGTCCAACGTACCTCGATTTAGTTTCCCTCGTTTGACAAAACGAACTACGCCTTTCCATGGTGAGACTTTCAACAAAACCTTGTCACCAACTTGAAACTCTAAAGGTTTCCGTCTCTTGTCAGCATAACTCTTTTTTCTGACTCGCGCTGCAGCCATACGGTCCGTATCTGTATAATCATAATCATAATCATAATCATAATCATAATCATAATCATAATCATAATCATAATCATAATCCATAATCATAATCATAATCATAATCATAATCATAATCATATCATAATCATAATCATAATCATAATCATCATCATAATCATAATCATAACATAATCAAAATCATATCATAATCATAATCATAATCATAATCATAATCATAATCATAATCATAATCATAATCATAATCATAATCATAATCATAATCATAATCATAATCATAATCATACATAATCAAATCATAATCATAATCATAATCATAATCTAATCATAATCATAACCATAATCATAACCATAATCATAAGCATAAGCATAATCATAATCATAATCATAATCATAATCATAATCATAATCATAATCATAATCATAATCATAATCATAATCATAATCATAATCATAATCATAATCATAATCATAATCATAATCATAATCATAATCATAATCATAATCATAATCATAATCATAATCATAATCATAATCATAATCATAATCATAATCATAATCATAATCATAATCATAATCATAATCATAATCATACATAATCATAATCATAATCATAATCATAATCATAATCATAATCATAATCATAATCATAATCATAATCATAATCATAATCATAACATATCATAATCATAATCATAATCATAATCATAATCATAATCATAATAATCAATCATAATCATAATCATAATCATAATCATAATCATAATCATAATCATAATCATAATCATATCATAATCATAATCATAATCATAATCATAATCATAATCATAATCATAATCATAATCATAATCATAATCATAATCATAATCATATCATAATCATAATCATAATCATATCAATCATAATCATATCATAATCATAATCATATCATAATCATAATCATAATCATAATCATAATCATAATCATAATCATAATCATAATCATAATCATAATCATAATCATAATCATAATCATAATCATAATCATAATCATAATCATAATCATAATCATAATCATAACATAATCATAATCATAATCATAATCATACATAATCATAATCATAATCATAATCATAATCATAATCATAATCATAATCTAATCATAATCATAATCAAACATAATCATAATCATAATCATAATCATAATCAATCATAATCATAATCATAATCATAATCATAATCATAATCATAATCATAATCATGATCATAATCATGATCATGATCATAATCATAATCTAATCATAATCATAATCATAATCATAATCATAATCATAATCTATCATAATCATAATCATATCATAATCATAATCATAATCATAATCATAATCATAATCATAATCTAATCATAATCAAATCATAATCATAATCATAATCATAATCATAATCATAATCATAATCATAATAATCATAATCATAATCATAATCATAATCATAATCATAATCATAATCATAATCATAATCATAATCATAATCATAATCATAATCATAATCATAATCATAATCATAATCAAATCATAATCATAATCATAATCATAATCATAATCATAATCATAATCATCATCATAATCATAATCATATCATATCATAATCATAATCATAATCATAATCATATCATAATCATAATCATAATCATAATCAAATCATAATCATAATCATAATCAAATCATAATCATAATCATAATCATAATCATAATCATAATCATAATCATAATCATAATCATAATCATAATCATAATCATAATCATAATCATAATCATAATCATAATCATAATAATCATAATCATAATCATAATCATAATCATATCATAAATCATCTCAATAAATAATCATAATCTAATCTAATCATAATCATAATCATAATGTAATCATAATCATAATCATAATCATAATCATAATCATATCATTGTTAAGATCAGTGATCTACGTTGATTGATTAGAAAGTATAGCAGCAGAGAACAAACGATGAATTAGCAAATTCACAAGAACACAAAAGGTATTCGAAGTAAGAAACAAACGGTTATAGACAAAGAGAATTCTGCAAAATATTCCATTCAATACTCGCTTTCGTGGTAACAAAATGTCACACATACAATTAGGTCAACATCTCTATATAGGAGATGTGACGTCTGATGATGTCACTTGATAGTGACATCTAACAGAATTATTCAAACTACTGATAGTAACACAACTACTGAAGATGTGAAACAGCTGACATCTCCTTACAAAAATACTAAGTGTTAACTATCACTACAACTACTGAAAAGAAACTACTGAAACTAGAACGACAGAAGAACATGCTCTTCAGTCGTTTTACAAATACTGAAATAAAAGAAAACTACTGAAAGGAAACCATCACAACAACTGAAGAATGCTTCTTTAGCTGTTGTAACAAACTCTGAAGGCTTCAGTACTTGTACTTGAACTTCAGCTGTTGTCATCAGCTGATGTCTCAACTGTTGTCTTCAGCTGATGTCTTTAGTTTTTGTACTTCAGTAGTTGTTCTTCAGTACTTTAGACTTCAGTGTTGATCTTCAGACTTTGGCCTTTAGTTGTTGATCTTCAGTAGTTTAGTTCTTCAGCTGTTGATCTTAAGTACTTTAGTTCTTCAGCTGTTGAAGTCTTCAGTACTTGTACTTCAGCTGTTGCTCTTCAGACTTTATGAAACAGCTGGTCAAGTCTTCAGCAGTTGTTGTGATGTCTGTGGGACTTAGAGGTTTTTCTGATCCGGCTCATTGGTTCTTTTGGTCCAATAAACTCCCCCTGAACCAATACAGCCAAAACCTCTAAACTTATTGAAGATGTCCCACTTATTATGGCAGAATGATTGGTCTTTTTGTCTTCTAGATCAGCTCAGAAGTGCCCCTTGTAAGCTACGACCTGGAAGTAGTCTCAATGATTTGATTGGCAAAGTATGAATGGGAACTCTGTCTTGGGGAACTGGACACAGAGCTGTTACCCCATTCATGAGATCTACTTCCCCACTATGAGTCTATATGACTCTCTTGTATAGGCCTCTAGGTAGGTAATTTGTTCCTCCATGGTCAGCTCTTCAGCACCTCCTTCAAATAAAGATTCTGGCCCATAGTACTCAGATAGGTATTTGGCCTGTTTCCCATTCTTTAGCTCCACAGTTGTTATTATTCTATAAGCAAACTCATCAGGGTGATTACCCTCAAGGAACAACTGGAGCTCATTCTTCCTGACTTCTTCAAGCCTCTTATAAACTAACCCCTTTTTCACCATTTTATTTTCAAGCATCTTCTGTGGGGTTTGGTTAGATTTATAAGCTTTCTTGAAGTCCTTTAGGATTTCCCAGGGTGATACTACAAAGACCAGGGAGATCACTTCATCTACAATCTTTTTCACCTGGCCAATGTATCTCTGTGGAATGTTTTTCTTGTGAAACCTGTGAGATACCCTGGGATGAGGCCAAATCCTTACTCTTTCCTTTTGATATTTAAATGTATGCTTAAGAGTGTATAATATAAGAGCTTGCTTCTTCATGTTGATGATAGAAGATGTGGCTGCATAAGCTTTGTCAACCCTTCTCAACAATTCCTCATCGTGTTGTTTGTGAAGTTCTTCTTCTTCTAGCTTCACTTTCACAATTTGTCTTTGGTTTCAGGAGTAATTGTTGGGGAGTGACTTGTGGCCTTCGGCAACTGTATAACTGCTGAGAGTGGCAGCCTATCTTCATCATCATCTTCTTCATCATCTTCTAGCCTCAATCCATTCTCTTCTTCTGGGGTACATCATCGGCTATTGGTTTTGAGGGTGAGGGAGTTGGTTTGGTGGGTTGTGTTTTTGGTGGTTTTTGGGGTAAGGGATTGTTTTAGTGGGTGGTTGTTTTGGTGGTTTTGGTGTGGGAATGTTGACAGGCTGTTCTAGCATTTTTGAGGTAAGTGTGGCTTTAGATTGCTTGCTAGTTCAGTCCTGCTCCCAGCACCCACTTCATTCAAAGCTTCAATAACAAGCCCTTTGGTGTTTAATTCAGACGAACAGATCTTGGTGATTATTGCCAAGATGTTGTCCCTGGACCAAGCCTTGATTTCGATCAATGATCTGCCAAGATACTTCGCTATAAATCTCATCATGATCTCCAGCCTTTCTCTTTCTAACACATCATAACTTGCCCATCTAGATTGGATTTCTTCAATCTCTAATCTTCTGATTTCAGAGTCAAGTTGTTCAGTGTCATGGCCTTGCCTAAACAACTGATCAATGATGTTATCCATTGATCTGCTGTGTTCGCCATCAGCCTCTTTCACCATTAGCTCCAAGGCATTTTCCTTTTCCTTCTCCTTCTTCTTTTCGGTCTCTCCAACCAACTCCTTCTCGTTTACCACTTCTGTCTCTTTTTCTTTCTCTTTCTTCTCTGCACTCCTCTTCCTTTTTGCTTTCACTGACTGAATCTCCCCCTTTTTGGTTGCATTGGTTGCAAGGGTTTGATTGTCAGAAAGCTTTTTGCTCAACTTCCTCTATCAATGGTTGTATAATTAAGGAAGCCTCTCATCAAGGGTTTTGATCACTATATCAGTGATTATGGGTGTGATGAGAGGTAAGGAGTTTTGAAAGATAGCAGCTATTTGCTCAGGGGGGTTCTGTTCCTGAGAAATAGTGCCGAAGCAGAGGCAGGTGGCGGAGAATTTGGGAGTGGCTCTGTGTGTAGGAGACCTTCAGATGAAGGTGCCATCTGTGGGGTTTGAGAGGCAGATGGTCTTTGATCCTCAGAAGTTTTGGCAAGCAGCTCTTTGAGTCTGCTCACCTCCTCTTCCAGGTTGGTGTTTTGGGCTAAAACATCATAAAAGAAGCCCAGGTCATCATCAGTGGGTACTGAATCACCTGACCTCCTGATAGAATCAGGATGAACATGCACTAAGTGTAGATCAGTTGTAGCATGTGCCCCTTTGTCTTGGAACTGGGGAGTTCCTGCCTCAGGACTATGTCCTTCATCAGCAGTTGCCTCTTGTAAGGTCTTAGTAATGGTACCAACTACATCCTGATCATATGCGAAGCAGGATAAGTGGCAGCCTCACCAGAATTTCCAATCTCCTTTTCTACACTAGGAAATGGAACATTGTAACCCCTATGCTGTGGGTTATCAGATGCACTTTGATCCTCCCCCTTAATGGTAGAGGTATGCCCAGTTGTAATTGGTATCTGGGGAGGGGGTGAGGAGTGCAACTGACTCAGCACTTGTGCAACAATTAATGTAGGACTTTGGGGGGCGGTTGCATGTGGTGATTGGGTAGAAGCGGATTGCACCGGGGGTGAATGGTGCGCTTCAATGGTAACCCTCTCAAGTGAGATAGGTTCCAGCAGTGTGGGTTCCCCAATATTGGTTGCAACAGGATTCTTTTGAGAGGATACCTGTGCGGCTGTGGTTGGTTGAGTCTTTGACACAACTGGGGGGTTAATACCAGTATGTGTTTCCTGCGTTTGTGGTACAGGGCATCCTCAGGGGACTCATCTCCCTGAGTAGCTTTTTTGGCTTTTTGGATTTTGGCTTGGAGGGGACTCTGGTTCTGGAGTGGTGGCTGTGGGTTCCAACTGCGTGGGTTTTCGCAGTTTGGCAGCCTGTTTCAGTGTGTGGTCAGAGTTGTGCCTGGAGTATACTTCAGGCAATACAGCCATTGCAGGGACTCCAAGGCCAACAAGTCCCTCAGCTTTCAGTTGATTCTCTATTATGGCCATAATGAACCGAGGATATAATATCCAGCGTTAGAAATAGATTTTGAGGCCATATCCTTAAGTTCAAGAAAAATGATTTGAGAAAAGTTTAAGTTTTGTTGCTCAAGGATAGAGAATAGTACCTCCTGCCATCTGGTAGACATTTGATCCCACGAGGATGTCTTAGGAGCTAAACAAACATTTACCATGTGAAAGACAAGACGTTCTGCATCATGGAAATGTTTCTTCAGAATGGTAGAGGCACTAAGGTTTCCTGATATCCATGGTGGGCAAAGGATAAATCAGTTGTGCCCTTTGGATACCCAGCAGGAAAAGTGGCATCATCTAGGTTTAGGGTTTGGCGTAAGATTGCCGGAGTGATGACCACTTGATGGTTGTTGACGACCGACTGGAGAGACTCGGCGTTGTTCTCCCCAGTGGTAATGGTGACGTTCGTCCAAAACTGGCGAAGGGATTCCGCATGAATGGTGGAAATTTAGAAGGAAGACCGTTTTGTAGGGTGACTGGACCATTAGATCAATGGCGTTATCGAACATTGTCCAGAAAGGCGATTTGGTGAGGTAGGCTACACAGTTGTGTCGTGGTTTGAGCTGCATGATCGCCATTAATGAGAGAGAAGTTTTGGAGGTTTGAACGTTAGGTTTAGAAATGATAAAGCTCTGAAGGATTAGGTATGAGGTATTATAGGGTAAGGGTTAGAAAACAACCGAAGGGTTTGGTGTTAATCATCAGTAGTTTTAAACGACTGATGACGTGGTATTACCCTTTCAGATGTTGAAACAACTGAAGTCTTGGTTTTAGGCATCAGCAGTTATAAAACTACTAACAACCATGGTTTTGACTTCAGATGTTTGAAAACAACTGAAGACTTGGTTTTAGTCATCAGTAGTTGTAAAACTATTGAAAATCTTGGTTTTGTCTTCAGGTGTTGTAAACAACTGATAACTTGATTTTAGTCATCAGTATTTGTGAAACTACTCAAGACATGGTTTTGGTTTCAGTTGTTGAAAACAGCTGATGACTTGGTGTTAGTCACCAGTAGTTGTGAAACTACTAAAGACATGGTTTTGTCATCAGTTGTTGTAAACAGCTGATGACTTGGTGTTAGTCATCAGTGTTTAGGATGAAACAGCGGTTGTAGAAACAAGTGAAGAGAGAGTTCTCATCAGTAGTTTTCGTCAATTCATAGCCTTTCAGCTGTTTCATACTGTCCTCAACACTTACTCATCAGCCTTTTTGGCTGTTTTCAGTTGTTTCATAGGACATCAATACTTATCTGTTTTTACTGATATCAGTAGTTATAAGTACATCAGTAGTTGTAACTTGATCAGTTGTTTTAACAAAAACAGTACTATTTGTGATATGGTTACTAATGATTATCAGTACTTATTTAGTGAGATCATAGTAATTATCACTTATTCTAGCTGCAGCATACCAAGCCTTAACACAAGGTTTTGGAAAGTTGAACTATCCAAAGGCTTAGTAAAAATGTCTGCAAGCTCATCAGCACTAGGCACAAACTTAGGATCAATCAGACGTTTTTCAAAACAATCCCGAATAAAATGATGTCTAATCTATATATGTTTGGTCCTAGAGTGCTGGACTGGATTTTTGACAATGCACAGAGCTGAAGCACTATCCATTAATAATGGAGTCTTAGTCTCTGTAATGCCATAATCCAAAAGTTTGTTCTGAAGCCAGAGTACCTGAGAAGTACAACTTGCAGCTGCAATGTACTCTGCTTCAGCAGTGCATGTAGCAACAATGTTTGTTTCTTACTCTGCCAAGAAATCAAACAGTTGCCTAGGAATTGACATCCACCAGAAGTTGACTTTCTAGTTAACTTGCACCCTGCATAGTCACTATCTGAAAAAGCAACTAATTTGCAAGAATGTCCAGTGGAATACCATAATCCTAGAGATTGTGTACCTTGCAAATATCTAAAGATCCTCTTGACTGCAATCAAATGAGACTCTTTAGGAGCAGCCTGAAATGTAGCACAGACACAAGTAGCAAACATGATATCTGGTCTAGAAGCTGTTAAGTACATCAAGGACCCAATCATACATCTGTAAAGTGTTTCATCAACAGCTTTACCTTTCTGATCCGCATCCAGTTGTGTGGTGTTGCACATGGGAGTAGAACAGGGCTTACTATTTTTTAAATCAAACTTATTCAAAAGATCTTTTGTATATTTAGACTGATGAATAAAGGTGCCATCAGCCTTTTGTTTGATTTGCAAGCCTAGAAAGAATTGTAATTCTCCCATTGCACTCATTTCAAACCTCTTTTTCATTAATTTGGTAAAATCATCACACAACTGGGGATCAGAGGATGCAAAAATGATATCATCAACATAAATTTGAACAAGTAGATTATGCTGATCCACCTTCTTAATAAACAAAGTTTTATCTATGGAGCCTCTAGTGAAATTATTCTTGAGAAGAAAAGTGGAGAGAGTCTCATACCAGGCTCTAGGAGCTTGTTTCAACCCATAAAGAGCCTTATCAAGTTTATACACCCATTCAGGATGTTTATTATCCTCAAAACCTGGTGGTTGACACATATAAACTTCTTCTTTTATTTTTCCATATAAAAATGCACTTTTGACATCCATTTGAAAAACTTTGAGATGGTGGAATGCAGCATAGGCTAAGACCAATCTAATTGCCTCTAGTCTGGCTACAGGGGCAAAGGTTTCATCATAATCAATAACTTCTTCTTGTGAGAACCCCTGTACAACCAGTCTAGCCTTGTTCTTAACAATAAGCCCATTTTCATCAGTTTTATTCCTAAACACCCATTTAGTGCCTATTGCATACTTACTTGGGGGTAGAGGAACCAGTTCCTACACTTGTTGTTTCTTGAACTGAAGTAACTCAAGCTGCATGGATTCAACCCATCCATTGTCTCTCAAAGCAACATGGTAGTTCTTTGGCTCTAGCTGACTGATGAAGAGAGCATAGAAGCAGAAGTTAGACAATTGACTTCTTGTTGAAACACCAGCATTGATATCACCAATAATCTGAGACATTGGGTGATTCTTCAGTTCTTGATAAACAATGAGATCTGTGCAAGTGTTTGTAGAACTTCAGCAGCAGTAGATGTTGATGCAGACTCTTGAAACCAAGAATTAGATGGTAACTCAAAGATGTAGAGGAATCAGAGATCTCATCAGCATTTGTTATGGATGGAACTACTGAAGCTACAGGAACATCAAGTTTAGCAGACTCAGGTTGTTGGTCACTAAACTTGAAAAGGTGAGTATTGATATTATCATCATCATCATCATCAATACCATCAGGTGGAAGACATGCTGCAGAAGATGATTTATCCACATGGTCTGCAACAACTGGAGGTTGAGACGGAACATATTGCAGTATGTCCAAATCAAACAACTCCACAGGGTTTTGTGGAATCTTGTCCATTGGAGATTCATTAAACTTCACATGCAAAGTCTCTTCAACTATCTTTGTTCTGCAGTTGAAGACTCTGTATGCTTTGCAAGTAGATGAATAACCAACAAAATACCCCGCATCCACCTTAGGATCAAATTTTTGGAGTTGATCCTTTGTGTTGAGAATAAAACAGGGACACCCAATGCTCTGAAAAATGAAATTAGAGGAGCCAAGTGATGTAGAACTTCATATGGAGTCTTCATCAACCTCGGATTTACTAAGGCTCTATTCTGCACATAGCAAGCTGTGTTAACAGCTTCAGCCAAAAGGTCAGTGGCAAACCAGAGTCAGCGAACATAGACCTTGCAGCTTCAATTAGGGTCCTGTTCTTTCTCTCCACGACTCCATTTTGTTCTGGAGTCCTTGGGATGCTGAACTGCCTTTTGATTCCCTTTGAAAGATAAAATTCATCAAGTGTATGGTTTCTGAATTCAGTTCCATTGTCACTCCTTATACACTTGACTGAAAGGGAATACTGCTTCTCAACATACAACACAAAGTTGATAATCTTCTGAGCAAACTCATCTTTGAATACAGAAGAAAGTCCATACAAATCTGGAGTAATCATCCATAATTACCAGACAGTATTTCTTCTTTGCCATGCTCATCACTCTCACAGGACCAAATAGATCCATATGCAGTAATTGCAGGCAGGCAGTGGACTTAGGCTTTTCAATAGGGGGGAATGAGACTTTGTGCTGTTTTCCTTTTAAACAAGCAGTGCAGGTTTCATCACAGTGGAACTCCTTTATTGGTAAGCCTCTCACTAAACTATTGTGGATCAGCTGATTCATGTTTTTGAAATTAACATGACCCAGCCTTCTGTGCCACAGTTTAGATTCCTGAGGAGAGGCTTTGGAAAATAGGCAAGGATGGCCTCTGATATTTATTTTCTTGGAAAGATCTAAGGCATACACTCTTCCTGTCCTGTTGGCCCTTAGGAGAGTGTGATCATCCAACACCTTATCAATCAAATTCAGAACTTTAGATGATAGAATCCGGCAGTTCTGACTGGTGAAAAGAGCAACATGGCCTTTATCACACATTTGACTGACACTCAAGAGATTGTACTTGAGATTTTCCACATGGTTAACATCATCAAACTTTATTTCTCCATTGGAGACAAAGCCTTTTCCAATGATGTAACCCCTAGCATCATTGCCAAAAGAAACAAACCCCTTTTTTCCTTGAGAGTAGTCATGAAGAAGAGAGATGTTCCCAGTCATATGCATAGATCCCCCATTGTCTACAGACCAGATGCTACTTTGGCATGTTGAAGAACCCTGCAATCATAAACAATTAGTCAGTTTTTGAGACCCAAACCTTTTTGGTTTTGGGTCTATTCACATCAACAGATGGTAAACTAACAGACTTGCTATGAATAACATCCTGAGGGGATGGAGATGGTGAAGAAGAAGATTCCTTTGGCATGGATTTTCTTCTCTGTGGTCCATGTACCACAGATGTCCAACAACCTGAACTGTTAACAGACAGGTGATGAAGCATCCTCGTTGCCATATGTTATACTCAGTCCTAACCAGCATCGGAGGCTTGGTTGAAGAACCGGTATTGTGAGGGTCATTAGAAGGAGTAGTCATCTCAGATTCAACCAAATTCAATTAAGCTATAACAGTTAGAACAAAACACAACAACCAAATTGAACCAAGAGAGATCTCAAAATGAATAAACGAAAGCGGCAGAAATTCAATAAACTATAACCAGTTTTGCAAATAAGCTAATTCAATCAAACATAGACATCAAATAGCAGTTTCAATGATCGACTGTTAGATCGATCAATGATTAACCTGCTCTGATACCATTTGTTAAGATCAGTGATCTACGTTGATTGATTAGAGAGTATAGCAGCGGAGAACAAACGATGAATTAGCAATTCACAAGAACACAAAGATATTCAAAGTAAGAATAAATGGTTAAAGACAAAGAGAATTCTGCAAAATATATTCCATTCAATATTCGCTTTCGTGGTAACAGAATGTCACACATACAATTAGCTCAACATCTCTTATATAGGAGATGTGACGTCTGATGATATCACTTGATAGTGACATCTAACAGAATTATTCAAACTACTGATAGTTAACACAACTACTGAAGATGTGAAACAGCTGACATCTCCTTACAAAAATACTAAGTGTTAACTATCACTAACTACTGAAAAGAACTACTGAAACTACAACGACTGAAGAACATGCTCTTCAGTCGTTTTACAAATACTGAAATAAAAAGAAAACTACTGAAAGGAAACCATCACAACAACTGAAGAATGCTTCTTCAGCTGTTGTAACAAACTCTGAAGGCTTCAGTACTTGTACTTGAACTTCAGCTGTTGTCATCAGCTGATGTCTTCAACTGTTGTCTTCAGCTGATGTCTTCAGTTTTTGTACTTCAGTAGTTGTTCTTCAGTACTTTAGACTTCAGCTGTTGATCTTCAGACTTTGGCCTTTAGTTGTTGATCTTCAGTAGTTTAGTACTTCAGCTGTTGATCTTAAGTACTTTAGTTCTTCAGCTGTTGAAGTCTTCAGTACTTGTACTTCAGCTGTTGCTCTTCAGACTTTATGAACAGCTAGTCAAGTCTTCAGCAGTTGTTGTGATATCTGTGGGACTTAGAGGTTTTTCTGATCCGGCTCATTGGTTTTTTTGGTCCAACAAACTCCCCCTTAACCAATGCAGCCAAAACCTCTAAACTTATTGAAGATGTCCCACTTATTATGGCAGAATGATTGGTCTTTTTGTCTTCTAGATCAGCTCAGAAGTGACCCTTGTAAGCTCCGGCCTGGAAGTAGTCTCAATGATTTGATTGGCAAAGTATGAATGGGAACTCTATCTTGGGGAACTGGACACAGAGCTGTTACCCCATTCATGAGATCTATTTCCCCACTATGAGTCTATATGACTCTCTTGTATAAGCCTCTGGGTAGGTAATTTGTTCCTCCATGGTCAGCTCTTCAGCACCTCCTTCAAATAAAGATTCTGGCCCATAGTACTCAGATAGGTATTTGGCCTGTTTCCCATTCTTTAGCTCCACAGTTGTTATTATTCTATAAGCAAACTCATCAGGGTGATTACCCTCAAGGAAGAACTGGAGCTCATTCTTCTTGACTTCTTCAAGCCTCTTATAAACTAACCCCTTTTTCACCATTTTATTTTCAAGCATCTTCTGTGGGGTTTGGTTAGACTTATAATCTTTCTTGAAGTCCTCTAGAATTTCCCAGGGTGATACTACAAAGACCAGGGAGATCACTTCATCTACAATCTTTTTCACCTGGCCAATGTATCTCTGTGGAATGTTTTTCTTGTGAATCCTGTGAGACACCCTGGGATCAGGCCAAATAGTACCTTAGCAAAACAACCATTAACAGGGAATCTACCAGTAACAGTTGTGGGATCATTTAGAGCCTCACCTGAGCCAATGACGAAGGCTCTCCCTTTGGCTCCATCTTTGTTGCCGCCATTACCAGTGCCATTTCCACCATTGTTGTTATTATACCATTGTTGTTGTTGTTCCCATGGTTGTTGGTGTTGTTGTTGTTGTTGTTGTTGTTGTTGTTGTTGTTGCCATTTCCGTTCCTCCTTAGTTGTGGGCAGTTTCGCTTGTAATGCCCTTCTTTCCCACATTCAAAACAACCCTGGGAGTTTGTTGAGATTGTTGTGGCCTCCTCATTAGTTCCCCACGGCAATCCTTCGCAGCGTGTCCAATCTTTCCACAACGTTGACACTTGAAGCTATCACACCGTCCCACATGGTGGTAGTTACACCGTGGGCATTTGGGATGTCTGCCGCCGTAACCGCTGGGTCCTTGGTTATTTGGGGCAGTTTGGTTGAAATTGCGGTTATTATCGAACCGCCGCTGCTGCTACTGAACTGGCTATTGCTGCTGTTGGGATGGTTGTTGACCGCCAGGCGATGATGATGATGATTTGTTATTGCTGTTGCTGGGAGCATCCCACTTCTTTTGTTGTCGGGCACGCTCACCATAGCGCCCCGTTTGGGTAACCGCTCTTGCTCTACCGCCTGATCAGTAAGTTTATGGGCAATTTGGATGGCCTGCTGAATCGTAGTCGGGTTAGAAGCTGTTACCATACTTTGGATTTCAGGCACCAATCCTCGTATGTAGTGCTCGATTCTCTTATGTGTCTCATTAACCATTCCTGGACACAATGTAGCCAACTCATGAGTACGGGTCGTGTAAGCCTCAATTTCTGAACCCTTCATCTTGAGCTGCCAGAATTCCATCTCCAACTTTTGCACCTTGTTTCGAGGACAGTACTCCTCGATCATCATATCCTTGAACTCATTCCAGGGGAGTCCATTTGCCATCGCTTGTCCAAGCATCTGGACTTGCGCGTTCCACCAAGACAGGGCAGCACCCTCCAAAGTCCCGGTGGCATACTTTACTTGATCCACCGGTGGACAGTTACATTTGGAGAAAACGGACTCAGTCTTCTCAAACCAGCGTACAAGCCCTACAGCACCCTCTGTACGGTTGTAGGTGTGTAGTTTACAGTCCATGAAGGACTTGTATGTACACACTGGTGGTCCTGTTTTAACACAACACACATTAATCAAACATCCCCTACAGTTATAAAGGATATCAGATTTGTTTTTCTGTCATTGTTTACTGCTGGCTGACCCGCATGGGCAGCAGCCACTGCCGCCTGAACATGCTCATTAATTAGAGCAGCCAATTCTGCGGGAGTCATGTTAATGGCACCACCACCCTGTTCTCCGGTGCCACGTCCACGTCCGCGTCCACGACCACGTCCACGTCCACGTCCACGAGCGTCCATTCTTTTCACTTTATATTCACAATACAATAATGAGTAACATCATGCACATTTAACTCATTGAAGCATAGTAAACAGTAAATGAAAGAAATAACGTATCATCACAACCACAACATTCATAACAAAAATAATAACCAAAGTAAATACATTGCAATAAGTCACAATGTATTTAGCAATGTCAAAATTTGAAGTTTTGTCGTTCGTGTGGGGAAACAACCCTTCCCACATAGGTTTCAAAAAGAAAACACTACGTAGTCTAAGTCATATAAAGAAGTCAATCGACAATGTCTGACCCATCACTATCATCCTCCATCTCCTCCGGTTCCTCTTCCTCGGTCCCTCCTCGGATCCTCCTCATCCTCAGAGTTTGCGGCAGGAGCAGGGGCTATAGCAATCTGGAGTGCTGCTAGTTGAGCTTCTAAAATGGCAATCCAATTATCGGCTATGGCGTCCCGCTGTTCACGAGCAGTCACGCGTCCTTGGAGTGCCATAACACCATCTTGCATATGGTGACAACCGTTCAGCGTCTTCCCGTGTTCTTCCTTGAGTTCATCCAATTGATGTCTCAGGTTGTACACCTCTTGCTGTAGTGTACGGACATCACCCGTGAGTCGTCTTACACGATGTTGTTCAGTATCCAGTGCAACCATTAGTGCAGCAATCAGTTGCTCGGTGGACTGCGCCGTTCGTGGGAGTGAAAGCATGGGTTGATTGGCATTGTTCCTAGTCCTTGGCTTTAGGACAGGTACGCGCTCCCTAAACATGATGTGGTCAACAAACCTAGGATAAGAACGCCAGTCTCGCGGAGGGTCACGCTTCATCAATGCGAATGGTTGATCCCAGTCAATCTCCTCTCGGGATAAGCCAGTCGGGGCTAATCGAATCCATCATCAGGTACAGGTGCGGGAGGTGGGGATTCAGATCGTGTAGGTGATTCGGGTCGTTTACCCGGAGCTCTTGAAGACGATGCCATGCTGCAGAGAGTGTGACGTGTATGCCAATGAGTATACAGTAAATGGGAGTAAGGCACAGGTAACTAATTAACTGTGTGCGGTTATAGTCTAGTGTGTATGCACCTAGTTCCCTATAACCAATGGCTCTGATACCAATCTGTCACACCCTCAAAATCCACTTGCGGAGTTTTACCGCGAGGCGTGTGAACAAACCAGGATCACAGTCAATAGTTACTCGGAACGACTCTAAATGCCATAATTTAACAAAATCAACCAAAATACAAACTTTAAACAATGCGGAAGCGTTTTGAAAACACCCCAAGTCATAAAGTATAACTATGGCAAAACAAGTGCCAACCCAAAAAGTAAACTATAATTGTTAAAATGTCAAATTGTCTTGAAACATCGTGTCTTAAAATGCAATGAACCGTGCAGTGCTCCTATGGCAAGCAAGCTAAGGACCTGAGAAAAGCATACTAAAATGTCAACACATAGGTTGGTGAGTTCAAGATTTTGAGTTCAATAAACATGTAAACAGTTGTGATATATATAAGCAGTGCATGGTAATAGATAGCTAGTCTATTATCAGTAAATATTAATACATAGTGATTTTGCAATTGAAGCTGAATGTGATAGTTGTTGCCTCCTGTCACGACTTACCATGTCGTGACAATGTTCATTAGGACAAATTGCACCCGGTTGACCTCGAGTCACACAGGTGGGGCTCGTCAGACCCAGTAGTACTACCCAAGTTTCCCCGCTATTAATATTAACAATTCAAAAGTGTGAGGACTTTTCCCATGGTAAACACACTATATTAATATTATACACAACTTAAATATAAAAGCGTTCGTACAAATACCAGTATGCTATCTCCCCCAAAAGAGATTAAGTAAAGAGTGGGGCATGAACTCACCTGATGTATGCAAAGGGTACTTAGGGTTTATTTTGAGAAATGAGAGGATAGCCAACCTTCACAGGTTACCTAGATCATGTGAATACATAAGTACGTGTAAATAAAAGACATGTGGAACCCTAATCATACCAAAACCAAGACTCAAGCTTCCAGAAAAATAGACACGTTTGACCTAGCTGTCCCGTTTGACCCGTTGGTGACATTATGAGTTATAATTCAAATAAAGCCAATGAGCACATACAACATACATGATTAACATTCCAATAGTATCATACATATGCTATATCAACCAGGTGTATCACTTAGATCATCATACAATCAAGTACTATACAAGTCATGCGAATCTAGAACATTAACATATCCATTAGTTATAATACAACTAACATGTCACACAAGGTTCAACCATTCATCACATGCCATGTGAAGCTACTCACGACTTCACATCCTAAACCCTGCCAATCCTACTAAGTAGGGGCCTCAGATCCGCACGCGTGTATAATGATCATAACCATATTCTTTAAGCATATGCATTGCATTCACAACATCTCAACAATCAATTACCAGACCCAAGCATGATGTCCTACTACTACACAACATCCAAACCATACATGATCACCAAAGTCCAAATATCACTCATGATTATCCAAGCATGCCATACAACTAATTTAACACGTTCTATCACACTAGAATTTATCCTTGAACATACTAGCAGGCTCCTATCATCCCAAACATGATCATAACATCATACTTCAACGTTTACACAAATAAAGTTTCCCTTTTGGGAAAGAACATCCCAAAATCTATCAAACATCCAAAGCATACATGAATTCATCATTAATATACCAATTCAAGCTCATACTAACATCTATGCATAATCAACCACATCCAAACATCATAATTCACCAAATCATATCCAAAAGTTACTATCTTTAGTAATGTATGAACTATAACATGTGTTCTTGAATTCCCAATGATCACAACATCAATCTAACATCTAATTATCACCATGAACACATCCATAACATCATAACATCCATAGTTCAACATTTCATGCAAATAAAGTTACTATTATTAGTAACCTATGAACATCAACCCTAAATCATCAATTTCTTGCAAGATTCATGATTCCTAACATTCATACAACTTATTAATCACCACACATTCATCAAACAACCATCATTCATCCATAATCATGCCCAAAATCGAATTAGGGTTTGACTAGAATCAAAATCCATGATTAACCCACTAACAATATGTAATTCATCCATGATCGACGTTAACTAACATGCATTCAACCTAACTAACATATAAACATCATCAAACAACATCCAATTCGACCTAATAAGGATCAATTTCGAATCTAAGGTTCAGCCATAATGAAGAACATCACAAAACATGAAAAATCTAACCTTTAAACGTGTAATTGCTTGAAATTGATGCTTCCTAAGTGTTATATGTCTTGTAATCGAACCAAAATCACACGAAAATGCTTGTTCTTGGCTGATTTTCGAACATGGAGAGGGAGAAGAGTGAAGTCGCGGCCGAGGGTTGGGTTTAGGGTTTGGGTTTTTGTTTTATTTAATTTTAATTTACCTAATTACCCTTTTAACCCTTGTAATTTGTATTTTATAAAAACTAATCTTTAAACTCTTTGTAAAGTGTTTTTAACTTCATAATATAAAGATATAAACTCATAAAATTCATTATATATCTTATCTTTATAAAAACACAAGACATACGAATAAATAGGCACGTTTCCGCGTTACGCGATAAATTCTTTAATTAACCGTTTATAAATGTGTAAACACATAAACATAACCTAATACTCACATAATCACTTAGATTCACATCAAATCAACATTATTCATTATTATTAGGTCACCAACGTCAAACGACAACTAGTGTGTGCTCACGACACGTGTACACAAGACATAACGGAACTAACGGAGTTTGGTAACGGAAATTTACCGGATGTCACAATTGATCATGAACTTTGTGTATGAAAAAAACCTAGTTCGAAAATGCTATGATTATGCATGATGGATGATTGTTTGATAAATGTATGATGATTAGTAGGTTATATGAATGTTAGGATACATTGATTTTGCTAGAAATTGGTGAATTGAAGTTGGTGTTCATAGGTTACTAATAATAGTAACTTTATTTTGCATGTAATGGTGATCTGGTGATGGATTGATGTTATGGGTGTGTTCATGATGATGATTGGATGCTAGATTGTTGTTATGAATGCTAGAAATCTTTGAATGGATGTTATTGATTCATAGCTAGCCAAAAGTAGAAACTTTTGTTTATGAAGATTGTTAGATTATGGTGATTAGGTGATGTTGATCATGTCTAGATATTGTATGGAGCTTGAGATAGTATAAATATGTTGAATTCATGAATACATTGGATGGTTGATGGATGTTGGGATGTACTTTCCCAAAAGGGAAACTTTATTTGCATAACGTTTGAAAAATGATAGCTTGAACATGTTTGGGATGTTAGGAGCGTGTTAGTATGATCATGGATGAATTCTAAGGTGATGAAACATGTTGAATTAGTTGTATGGATGTTTTGGATAATCATGGATGATGTTTGGACATTGATTGTCATGTATGATGTTGATGTTGATTAGTAGTTAGGACATCATGTTTGGGACTGGAAATTGATTGTTGTGATGTTTGTTGAATGCAATGCATATTGTTAATGAATATGGTTATGATCATCATACACGCGTGCAAATCTGAGGCCCCTACTTAGTAGGATTGGCAGGGTTTAGGATGTGAAGTCGTGAGTGGCTTCACATGGCATGTAGTGAGTGGTTTGATCTTTGTGTGACATGTTAGTTGCGTATAACTAGTGAATATGTTAACGTTCTAGATTCGCATGACTTGTATGATACTTGGTTGTATGATGACCTAAGTGTTACACCTGATGATATAGCATACATATGGTCTATTTGAATGTTAACTATGTATGATATATGTTATGATTACTTGAATGTTTACAACACATAAAGTCACCAACGGGTCAAACTGGTCAACTAGGTCAAACATGTATGTTTTGTTTGAAATCTTGAGTCCTTGGTTGTAGTGTACTTTGGGTTTCACATGGTCTTTGATTACACGTACTCATGCACTTATATGATCTAGGTAACCTCTGAAGGTTGTCTGTCTATTCTGTTTGACAAGTCAAACTCCGTGTATCTAACGCATATCAGGTGAGTTCATGCCCCACTTTTTATTTACTCTCTTTGGGGGAGATAGCATACTGGTAAACCACGAACGCTTTATGTATTCAAGTTGTGTACAATATTATATAGTGTTGATATCATGGAAAAGTCCTCACACTTTCGAATTGTTAATATTGAATAGCGGGGAAATTTAGGTAGTACTACTGGGTCTGACGAGCCCCACCTGTGTGACTCGAGGTCAACCGGGTGCAAGTTGTCCTAATGAACATTGTCACGACCTGTTAAGTCGTTGCAGGAGGCAACAACGTAACACAGTCAGCTTCAATTGCGAAATCACTATGAAATAATATTTATTGTTAATGGACTAGCTATCTGTTACAATACGCTACTTGTGTATCTCTATTATTAACTTGCTTGCCATAAGAGCACTGCATGGTCCACTGCATTCTATGACACGGTCTTCAAGACAATTTTATCATTTTAATAATTAATGATTTCTCTTTTAGGATTGGCACGTGTTTTGCCACAATTATACTTTTATTTCTTTGGGTTGTTTTCAAAACGCTTCCGCACTATTAAATTTATTTACTTTGGGTTGATTTCATTTAAATTATGGCATATAGAGTCGTTCTGAGTAACTATTGACTGTGATCCTGGTTTGTTCACACGTCTCGCGGTAAAACTCCGCAAGTGGATTTTGAGGGTGTGACAGATTGGTATCAGAGCCATTGGTTATAGGGAACTAGGTTGCATACACACTAGACTATAACCGCACACAGTTAATTATTTACCTGTGCCTTATTCTCATCTTACTGTATACTCATTGGCATACACGTCACACTCTCTGCAGCATGGCATCGTCTTTGAGAGCTCCGGGTAAACGACCTGGAATCGCCTACACGATCTGAATCCCCACCTCCCGCACATGTACCTGATGATGGATTCGATTGGCCTCGACTGGCTTATCCCCGAGAGGAGATTGACTGGGATCAACCATTTGCAATTTATTTACTTTGGTTATTATTTTTGGTTATGAATGTTGTGGTTGTGATGATTCGTTATCTCTTTTGTTTACTGTTTACTATGCATCAATGAGTTAAATATGTTTGATGTTACTCATTATTGTATTTGTGAATGTAAAGTGAAAAGAATGGACGCCCGTGGACGTGGATGTGGACGTGGTCGTGGACCCGGACGTGGACGTGGCACCGGAGAATAGGGTGGTGGTGCTATTAACATGACTCCCGCAGAATTGGCTGCTCTAATTAATGAGCATGTTCAGGCGGCAGTGGCTGCTGCCCACGCGGGTCAGCCAACAGGTAAACAATGATAGAAAGATAAATCTGATATCCTTTATAACTGTAGGGGATGTCTGATTAATGTGTGTTGTGTTAGAACAGGACCACCAGTGTGTACCTACAAGTCCTTCATGGACTGTAAACCACACACCTACAGCGGTACTGAGGGTGCTGTAGGGCTTGTACGCTGGTTCGAGAAGACTGAGTCTGTTTTCTACAAATGTAACTGTCCACCAGCGGATCAAGTAAAGTATGCCACCGGGACTTTAGAGGGTGCTGCTCTGTCTTGGTGGAACGCGCAAGTCCAGATGCTTGGACAAGTGATGGCGAATGGACTTCCATGGGAGGAGTTCAAAGCAATGATGACCGAGGAGTACTGTCCTCGTAGCGAAGTACAGAAATTAGAGATGGAGTTCTGGCAACTGAAAATGCAGGGCTCAGAAATTGAGGCTTACACCACCAGAACCCATGAATTAGCAACTTTGTGCCTGGGAATGGTGAATGAGGTGCATAAAAGGATAGAGCATTACATACGGGGATCGGTACCTGAAATCCAGAGTATGGTAACTGCTTCCAATCCAGCCACAATTTAGCAAGCCATCCAGCTAGCTCACAGGCTAACTGACCAAGCCGTGGAGCAAGGACGTCTACCCAAACGGGATGTTGTGGCAAGCGTTCCTGACAACAAAAGAAAGTGGGATAATGCTAAAAACACCAAGGCATCATCATCTCCAGTGGTCAACCTCAATCTCAACATCAACAACAGCCGGTTCAGCAGCAACGGAGGTTTGACAATAACCGTAACTCACCCCAGACGCCTGCAAATAATCAAGGACCCAGTGGTTATTGTGGTAGGCATCCGAAGTGCACTCGGTGTAATTACCATCATGTGGGAAGGTGTGATAGTTTCAAGTGTCAACGTTGTGGAAAGATTGGACACGCTACAAAGGATTGTCGTGGTGAAATGGTAAGGAGGCCACAACAACCTCAAGAAACTCCCAAGGGTTGTTTTGAATGTGGGAAAGAAGGGCATTACAAGCGAAACTGCCAACAACTAAGGAGGAACGGAAATGGCAACAACAACAAAAACAATACCAACAACCACGGTAACAACAACAACAGTCGTAATAATAACAACAATGGTGGAAATGGTACTGGAAATGGCGGCAATAAAGATGGAGCCAAGGGGAGAGCCTTTGTCATTGGCTCAGGTGAGGCTCTAAATGATCACACAACTATTACTAGTAGATTCCCTGTTAATGGTTGTTTTGCTACCGTACTATTTGATACTGGAGCCGATAGGAGTTTTGTGTCCTTAAAGTTCTGTAGTCTTTTAAGTGATATACCCTCTGCTTTAGAATCTAAATACACTGTGGAATTAGCCGACGGTAAACAAACCCATGTAACGCATATCCTTAAAGATTTTAAGATAGAACTTGCTGGTCATACTTTCACTATAGATCTCATGCATGTTACGCTGGGGAGTTTTGATGTTGTGATAGGCATGGATTGGCTCTCTAGCAAGCAAGCGGAAGTCATATGTCACGAGAAGATCAAATGGATCCCGGTTGGTGATCAAATCCTTACCGTCAGACGTGATAGAAGTGGTGCTGTGATAGGCATCATCTCATACATGAAAGCCCAAAAGTTGTTACGAAAGGGTCGTGTGGCTATCCTAGCACTTGTAACCGACAAGCAGGTAGGAGAAAAGAGAATGGAGGATATTCCCGTAGTACGCGACTTTCCAGAGGTGTTCCCAGAGGATCTTCTTGGATTACCACCTCACCGCCAAGTGGAATTCCAGATTGAGTTGACTCCCGGCGTAGCTCCGATTGCTAGGGCACATTATCGATTAGCATCAAACGAACTACAGGAGTTGTCATCACAACTTCAGGAGCTTTTGGATAAGGGCTTTATTCGACCTAGTACATCACCTTGGGGAGCTCTTGTTCTCTTTGTTAAGAAGAAGGATGGCACATTCTGGATGTGCATCGATTATAGAGAGTTAAACAAAGTAACAGTCAAGAACCGATACCCTTTACCTCGTATCGACGACTTGTTCGATCAGCTTCAAGGATCAAGCTATTAGTCGAAGATTGACTTGAGATCTGGTTATCATCAACTCAGAGTTCGAGAAGAAGACATTCCCAAGACTGCATTTCATACTCGTTATGGTCATTATGAGTTCTTGGTCATGCCTTTTGGGTTGACTAATGCACCTGCTGTGTTCATGGACCTCATGAACCGCGTGTGCAAACCTTATCGTGATCAGTTTGTCATTGTGTTCATCATGATATACTGATATATTCTAGGACCAAGGAGGAGCATGAAGAGCACTTACGAATGATTTGGAACTGTTGAAAAATGAGCAGCTATATGCTAAATTCTCAAAGTGTGACTTTTGGATAAGAGAAGTACAATTCCTAGGTCATATTGTTAATGAGGAAGGGATACATGTCGATCCTGCCAAAATTGAGGCGATAAAGAATTGGACTACACCCAAAACGCCGAGCGAGATAAGACAATTTCTAGGATTAGCAGGATATTACCGCCGATTCATAGAAGGATTTTCTAAGATCGCACAACCTCTCACAGCCTTGACTCACAAAGGAACGACATACAAATGGAGTGAGAGTCAAGAATCAGCTTTCCAATTATTAAAACAAAAACTCTGTACTGCCCTGATATTAGCATTACCAGAGGGAACAGATGAGTTTGTGGTGTATTGCGATGCATCCATTCAAGGATTGGGTTGTGTCTTGATTCAACGAGACAAGGTGATAGCCTACGCCTCGAGACAACTAAAGGTTCATGAGAAGAACTATACCACCCATGACTTAGAATTGGGTGCAGTGGTTTTTGCCTTAAAGATCTGGAGACATTACTTGTACGGTACCAAGTGCATTATCTACACCGATCACAAGAGTCTTCAACATATCTTCGAGCAAAAAGAGTTGAATATGAGGCAGCGATGTTGGGTGGAACTACTAAATGATTATGATTGAGCAATTAAGTATCATCCGGGAAAGGCGAACGTAGTTGCCGATGCTTTAAGCAGGAAGGAAGCAGCTAAACCTCGACGGGTGCGAGCTTTACAGCTTACTATCAGTACCCAACTGGCCGAACAAGTTAAGGAGGCACAGATAGAAGCTTTAAAAGTAGAAAATATTGGTTCTGAATTGCTAAGGGGAATGGATAAACAGCTAGTGGTGAAAGAGGATGGAATTCGGTATTTCATGGATAGACTTTGGGTGCCTGTTCATGGAAATCTGAGAGATTTAGTTATGAGCGAGTCACACAAATCTAAGTATTCTATACATCCTGGATCCGACAAGATGTATCATGACCTAAAGGCTCACTATTGGTGGCCCAACATGAAAGCGGATGTAGCTACGTATGTAAGCAAGTGTTTGACCTGCTCGAAAGTAAAGGTGGAATATTAAAAACCATCCGGACTGTTACAACAACCGAGATTCCAATGTGGAAATGGGAACAAATCTCCATGGATTTTATTACTAAGCTACCCCAGACTAGTACTGGTTGTGACACGATATGGGTTATTGTGGATCGATTGACAAAGTCTGCTGACTTCCTTGCAATTAAGGAAATGGATAAGATGGAGAAATTAACCTGATTGTACCTTAAAGAGATTGTTTCGAGACATGGTGTACCGATCTCAATTATTTCCGATCGTGGCGCTCGTTTCACGTCACATTTCTTGCAATCATTACAGAAATCTTTGGGTACACGGTTGGATATGAGTACTGCATATCATCCACAGACGGATGGTCAGAGTGAGCGTACTATACAGACATTGGAAGATATGCTACGTGCTCATGTGATTGACTTCGGGATAACTAGGAAATTCACCTACCATTGGTGGAGTTTTCTTATAACAATAGTTATCATACTAGTATACAGGCAGCACCTTTTGAGGCGCTGTATGAGAGAAAATGTCGATCACCAGTTGCTGGGCAGAAATTGGTGATAGTCAGATAATAGGTCCCGAGTTAATTCATGAGACGACTGAGAAGATTATACAGATACGGAACCGTATGGTTGCAGCGCGAGACAGACAAAAGAGTTATGCTGACAAGAGACGGAAATCTTTAGAGTTTCAGGTTGGTGACAAGGTTTTGTTGAAAGTCTCACCATGGAAAGGCGTAGTTCGGTTTGGCAAACGAGGGAAACTAAATCCGAGGTACGTTGGACCATTTGAGATAGTGGAAAGAATAGGTCAAGTAGCCTATCGATTAGCCCTACCTAATTCGCTAAGTGGAATCCATGATGTATTTCACGTGTCAAACCTGAAGAAGTGCATAACTGATGAAACGACGGTCGTACCACTAGAAGAAATTCAAGTGGATGAACAATTGCGTTTTATTGAAGAACCAGTGGAGGTGATGGACCGTGAGGTGAAAACACTTAAGCAAAGCAAGATACCTATTATTAAAATACGTTGGAATTCGCGACGTGGACCGGAATTCACATGGGAATGGGAAGATCAAATGAAGCTTAAGTACCCTCAACTATTCGAAGGGACGATGCCAGCAGACGAAGGTATTGATTTAAATTTCGGGACGAAATTTCTTTCAACATGGGGATGATGTGACAACTCATCCAAAACTCACTCGATTTCGGTTTCTGTGTGCCAATGCAGTAGACCAGTGATGGAACACTCTCACCATGTAACGCAATTTTCGGGACGAAAATTCTTTCAACATGGGGATAATGTGACATCCGGTAAATTTCCGTTACCAAACTCCGTTAGTTCCGTTAAGTCTTGTATACACGTGTCGTGAGCACACGCTAGTTGTCGTTTAACGTTGGTGTCCTAATAATAATGGATAATGTTAATTTGATGTGAATCTAATTGATTATGTGAGTATTGGGTTATGTTTATGTGTTTACACATTTTTAAAAGGTTAATTAGAAAATTAATCGCGTAACGCGGAAACGTGCCTATTTATTCGTATGTCTTGTGTTTTTATAAAGATAAGATATATAATGATTTTCATAAGTTTATATATTTTTATTATGAAGTTAAAAACACTTTACAAAGAGTTTAAAGCTTAGTTTTTATAAAATACAAATTACAAGGGTTAAATGGGTAAATGTGTAAATTAAACTAAACAAAACAAAACCCTAGCCCCACACCCACCCCTTGCGGCCGCGACTTCCTTCCCCGCACTCTCCCTTTGCAAAAATCAGCCTAGAACAAGCATCTAAACCTCGATTTCGTTCGATTACAAGGTGCACAACTTGTTGGAATCATCAATTGCAAGTTATAACACGTTTAAAGGTTAGATTTTTCATGTTTTTGTGAGTTTTTGTTTAGGGCCGAACCCTAATTCGTGAATTGGCCTTCATGGGGTCGAAATTGATGTTGGTTGATGATGTTAGTATGTTAGTTAGATTGAATACATTTTAGTTAACGTTGATTATGCATGAATTCTATGTTTTTAGTGGATTGATCATGAACTTTGTGTATGAAACAAACCCTATTTCGAAAATGCTATGATTATGCATGATGGATGATTGTTTGATGAATGTATGATGATTAGTAGGTTGTATGAATGTTAGGATACATTGATTTTGCAAGAAATTGGTGAATTGAAGTTGGTGTTCATAGGTTACTAATAATAGTAACTTTATTTTGCATGTAATGGTGATCTAGTGATGGATTAATGTTATGGGTGTGTTCATGATGATGATTGGATGCTAGATTGTTGTTATGAATGCTACAAATCTTTGAATGGATGTTATTGATTCATAGCTTGCCAAAAGTAGAAATTTTTGTTTATGAAGATTGTTAGATTATGGTGATTAGGTGATGTTGATCATGTCTAGATATTGTATGGAGCTTGAGATAGTATAAATATGTTGAATTCATGAATACATTGGATGGTTGATGGATGTTGGGATGTACTTTCCCAAAAGGGAAACTTTATTTGCATAACGTCTGAAAAATGATAGCTTGAACATGTTTGGGATGTTAGGAGCATGTTAGTATGATCATGGATGAATTCTAAGGTGATGAAACATGTTGAATTAGTTGTATGGGATGTTTTGGATAATCATGGATGTTGTTTGGACTTTGATGGTCATGTATGATGTTGGTGTTGATTAGTAGTTTGGACATCATGTTTGGGACTGGAAATTGATTGTTGTGATGTTTGTTGAATGCAATGCATATGGTTAATGAATATGGTTATGATCATCATACACGCATGCGAATCTGAGGCCCCTACTTAGTAGGATTGGCAGGGTTTAGGATGTGAAGTCGTGAGTGGCTTCACATGGCATGTAGTGAGTGGTTTGATCTTTGTGTGACATGTTAGTTGCGTATAACTAGTGAATATGTTAATGTTCTAGATTCGCATGACTTGTATGATACTTGGTTGTATGATGATCTAAGTGTTACACCTGGATGATATAGCATACATATGGTCTATTTGAATGTTACCTATGTATGATATATGTGTATGATTACTTGAATGGTTTACAACACATAAAGTCACCAACGGGTCAAACGGGTCAACTAGGTCAAACATGTCTGTTTTGTTTGAAATCTTGAGTCCTTGGTTGTAGTGTACTTAGGGTTTCACATGTTCTTTGATTAATACTAAGAATAATAATATAATACTAATAATACTAACAATAATAATATAATAATAATAATAATAGTACTAATAATACTAATGTACACCCGAATATTTTTATTTTTAAGCCGGTGAAGAAAGAAAAAAAATAAAGTTCAAAGTCGAGGGACCAAACTCGCCAACGAAGAAAAGTTAGGAAATGTGGTGATATTAGTAGGGAGAGGGCAGCCCACTCTCCCCACACACCCCACATCTCAGACTTCAAAGAGAGAAGAAGAGAGAAAGGAGAAGAATAAGATAAAAAAGAGTGGTTTGGGTGATTCGAGTGGCCAAACTCGTTGTGTAGCAAGCCAAATCGAAGCCCTTAACGTTGTGCTCGTTTGTGTGAGTTTTGGGACCCCACTTTTACTTGTTTTCAACCGATTTTGGGGCTGGAAAGCATAAAAACCCGTTTTTGTATGTGTATGTGTTTGACCGATTTGGGTGTGATATGTGTGATGCATTTCGTGTATGTTTCCGGGGCTTGTGTGTGCTTGTATGGTGTTATGGTATGCATTTCTAAGGTCCAGGAGGGTTAATTTAGGCTTAAAATGGGTTTAGATGAGTTTGGAGGCCGAAAACCCTCGGCTGTAGTCGAGATGAACTCCATTCTGCATCAGCTAGGGCTAGGCGATCGAATGGAGGCCATACGGCCGATTGAGGGGCGATTGAGGGCCATTCGCACGATTGGGATTCATTCGCATGATTGAGGATTCAATCGCATGACGAAGGTTTCAGTCGCACGACTGGGAGTCCAATCGCATGGGGAGTCATGCGACTAAGGGTTCAGTCGCATAAGTGCTTTGTCGCATGAGTTCATTCGCATTAGATCAGTCGCATAGGTGCCCATTCGTATTTGTTCCATCCGCATGAGGTTCATACGTACGACTGGATGTCCATTCGCCTAAATGTTCATCCGCTTGAGTTAAATCGCATGATGTTCAATCGCATGGAGGCCATGCGACTAGAGGGTGTCCATACGCACGATTAGGGCTGTTGCACCCGAAGAAAGTGTAGTTAGACTTCTGGCTTTCGGGGGAAAGTGCATATGTAAGTCTTGACATAAAGGTTTCCCGTAAGAGCATGTAAGATAGCAGATATGGCCTTAGAAGCATGTAGGGCATAGAGATGATGGTGTTGCATGTTATGTATGTATGATGTTGCCCTATATGATGCGATGTGGATGCATGTTAATGTTTCTTAGTATGATGTATAATATCTTTCCTATGGCTTTACTTATTATGAGGAATGGACGAAGTATTATGCAACGTAAAGTGAAAGATAATGAAAGAGGAACATGATGATGAATGTATGCATTAATGAACGAATGAAAGAAGTCTTGCAAGCATTGGATATCAGGGTCCTTCTTTGTGATTGACCAAATGTGTAGTGCCTCTACCGCTTACCCCTAGTACTGTGGCATACGTTTAGCTGTTCATTTATTGACTTCGGCCCAGTAGCTAAGACTGATGGTTACTCCTAGTACCGTGGCATACGTTTAGCTGTTCATTTATTGACTTCGGCCGGTAGCTAAGACTAACCGGGGTGTAGCACATGGTATTGGTACGGTTGATGTCCGATGCGCAAGCAAAGTTATATAGAACGAATGAACGAATGAATGAATGAAGAAGATAATGATGATATTATCTATGCGTACGTATGATGTGTGATCATGTAAAAGTAACGAATGGTTTTATATGAAAGTAAAGTATGTTTTATAATTAAACTGGAGTTCACTTAGCAACGCTGACTTTTTATATGTTTTCTAGTTGGCAGGAAATGATTGCTGAGGATGGCACCGTGAAGCTACTCAGCTCCTTTTGGGATGGCATTCTTTTGATTAATGTTTTTGCACTGTAATGCGAACAAACTATTTTGTAATGAATGTTGTATTAATTTGCAAAAGCATTTACATGGAAATGAAAGATTGTTTTAGTTTTCCGCTGCGATTTTATGAAATACAAATGTAATTATATGTTTTATGTGGGATGAGAACCCAGCTGTAAGCGTCCTAGGAACGGGGCCTTACAACTAATAATAATAATAATAGTAATAATAATAACAGTAATAATAATAATAGTAGTAACAATAATAGTAATAGTAATAATAGTTTACTAATAATAGTAATAATAATAATAGTAATAACAATAATAGTAATAATAGTAATAATAATAGTAATAATAATAATAGTAATAATAATAATAGTATAATAATAATAATAATATAATAATAATAATAGTAATAGTAATAATAATAATAGTAATAATAATAGCAATAATAATAATGTAAGGCCCCGTTCCCGGAAACCTCACAGTTGGTCAATTATTGCAATTAAAACATTAAGAATTACAATTAAACAAGCTTAAGCAGCGGAAATAATTTATAAAAAGTCATTCACTTCATTTAAAACACTGTTGTTAAGCAATACATCTTCATTGACTGTTTACAAAAGACTTGTTTATATGCATTACAAAACAACAGCAACACAGAGTACGAATGGATGTCAGACTTTCCCTGCCGAGTAGCTTCACCCTCGTGCCATCCTCAGCAATAATTACTTGCCAACTGAAAATGTATAAAAGTTAGCATTGCTGAGTGAGCTATAGTTTTATAAGTAATAAAACCACTTTCTATATGTTGTATAAGAAAATACTCTTTTCTGTAAAATACAACTTTGTACTGTATATGCAAGCACACATCAACTATATGAACAAATATTGTTCGTTCTCTTTACTGTATGCCTTGTCTGTTCTGTAAACTTTTATCTTTATGTTTCACTTTCTGTATGGACCAGTGAGCAATACCACAACTATATGCACGATGGAAAACGGGTGATGGCCATCTATATCCCTCGAAAGGGTCAACTATATCCCCCGAAAGGGTCAACTGTATCCCTTGAAAGGGTCAACTATATCCCCCGAAAGGTTCAACTGTATCCCTCAAAAGGGTCAACTATATCCCCCGAAAGGGTCAACTGTATCCCTCGAAAGGGTTCTATGTACTGTGTACGAGGCCAACCCAATAACCCAGGGCACAATGAAAAGGTCCTGCCAATCTCAATTAATTGACCCTGTGTGCATAATATGGTAGCTAACCCGCAGCACAGTTGAGCTAACGACAACATGGTCGTGTACGATCTCCCCCTTGCCAAGAGTCTTGATTCTTATGTTGTAACGAGCTTGTAATCGTTAGGTTTTATCAATGAAACCTTTCAATTATAATTCATATTATTGTTTGACTTTTGGTTTGATGTTGATGTTGTTTATCCTTCCGTCAAGAACATTCTCGGATGTTTATCGATCCGAAAACCGACTTCACAATTGGTATCAGAGCCGGTTACTGCTGGAATAATCTAACAATCATTCTAGCAACCCGAGCTCTTGATTCTGGATCAAAGTTCAGATCTTGACGTTAAACCTACTTCGTGTTCTTCGTGTCTTGCTCGGATCTTGTTACGTGTGTTGCTTCCATGTTAAAATCGAATTCGAAACCACGTTCCTATCACCCTTTCGAATCTGATGATGCCTACTTTATTTCGGTTCATGTTAAATTCGTCAGATTAGGGTTTTGGGCAGCCCTGGCAGCTGCAGATCTGAAAATCTGCGTGCAGACCCGTTCATGCGACTGGGCCATGCGTTGGATCAATCATACGACTGGACCATTCGTGCGACTGGACCAGTCGTATGTTCAGTCATGCAACTGGACCAGTCGTATGTTCAATCACACGAATGAGCCATCAGCATTGACTCGTCCGCATTTGTTCCAGACCAAAAAAAACAAAAAGGAGTCTAGAACAGCTTCTTGCACAGGTTTGAAGATGAGCAAAGCATATTCACCCTGAGGTTCTTTTGTCAAATAAGTTCGATGTGTACCCCATTATTCGTCGGACTTCCAGAATAGGTGAATGTTATTGGAACACGAAAGAGAGAAGAGAAGATGTCAGCACTTGGTGCTGATTTTGTGGGGTAGTCAGGGGCATCTGACTACTTATGGGCCAATCAAGTTATATTTATCCGCACAGAGAGGATTCTCATTCTTAGGGGGAATCCATGTATAGAGAAAGTAAAGACGCAATCAAAAGTGATGATGTGAACCGGTTTCCGATGATGAATCTTCGTGCATGCTGATTTGTTTGATATTGTCAGCTGTGGATTGGAACCTTCAACCTTTTGCCCAATACACCGTGTGAAGACGCAAGGAGAGCACAATGTCTATATATTGGGATATGCTGAATGTGAGGGGGAATTTTTGCAGGCGGTGATGTTAATCAGGTTAGGCTATGTGAAGATTGAAGCAATGGAAAACTGTTCGTATCATTATCTAGAAAAATCAGTGATATGGGGAATCTTGCTGCTATGATGGTGTTCTGCAAAGTAAACGAAATCTATTGTGCCTAAATTCATTTTCAGGGATGTGGTAGTAACCTGACGGATTGGCAACGTTGGCTAATATGGTTTTCGTTTGATTCTATTGGCAACCAGAGCAAAGATTGACTGAAGATTGTAAGAGGTGTTATCTACTATTCGCAAGCAACGTCCAAGGGGGAATTTGTTGGAGCATATATAGTCATATATAGTGTGTCTGTCGCTTGTCGAATAGTCTAGGCTTAATGTTATACACCTGATATGTTGTAAACACATGAAACTGGGTCATTCGCAGGAGCATATGCGAATGAGACTTAGTCATACGACTGAGCCATGCTAATGGACCAGTCGTGCGACTGAGAGATGCGATTGGGACATTCATAAGACTGAACCATAAGTATGGTCCAGTCGTACGATTGAACCATACGCATGGTCCAGTCGTACGATTGAACCATACGCATGGTCCAATCGCACGAATGGGCCCAGTCGCATCTAATATGGGCCGAGGCCTATATATACCAGTTTCAATGTGTAGAGAGTTGGAGGATTTCTAAAGGGTTTTAGAAAGAGAGTGCCCAGGAGCCTAGGGCTGCCAGATGAGAGGGGAGATCATGCTCGATCTTCCCCTTGCCAAGAGTCTTGATTCTTATGTTGTAATGAGCTTGTAATCGTTAGGTTTTATCAATGAAACCATTCAATTATAGTTCGTATTATTGTTTGAGTTTTGGTTTGATGTTGTTTATCCTTCCGTCAAGAACATGCTCGGATGTTTATCGATCCGAAAACCGACTTCACAAGATGTTTGAAAACAAGTAAAAACTGGGGTCTAGAACTCACCTGGTGCAACTTGGGTGTTCTTCCTTTTTACCCGCTTGCTATGAGTACAAAACACCTAGAAACAACATCCAAAAACACACACACCCGAGCACAAATACAACCCATAAGCACACGAACACATAACGGGATAAAACCCATCATAAACATGTAAAAACCATGAATTCTTACCTTGAATTCGTTCACTTTCTTCTTCTTCTTCCACAAGCCGAGAGTTCTCTCCTGCTCTCTCTCTCTCTCTAAACCGAAGAAATGGTGATGTGAAATGAGGGTGGGAGGCCATGGCCACCTTTACACCAACTTTTCAAAGATTTTTATCCTTTTTACACTTTTAGTCCCTCCACTTGAACTGAATTGCCTTTCTTCTATTCTTTATATCATGTCTTTTACAAAAAAAATAACCGGGTGTTACAAGTCCACCCCCCTTATATAGGTTTCGTCCCTGAAACTTGTTATTCCTCAAACAGACGAGGATAATGCTGCCTCATCTCCTCCTCAGTCTCCCATGTAGACTGGGATCCTATCTTGTGCTTCCACTGTACACACACAAGAGGAACCACTTTATTTCTCAGCCTCTTGTCTTTACGATCGATGATTGCCACCGGTTGCTCCACATAATTGAGCCTTTCATCAACTTCAATGTCCTCCAATGGAACAATCATGTCTTCATCGGCTAAGCACTTTCTCCCATGTACATGGTCTACATCGTTTATCGGCATACGACTTCTGTCTATCTTTGGTTGCCTTCATGAAGGCTTTGATCCTCTCAAGCTTCTCAGTCGTAGCCTCGATTACCTCACTCTTCCCAACTCTTTCTGACCAATGTCACCCCAACAAACGGGTGTTCTGCATCTCCTACCGTATAACATCTCATATGGTGGCATACCAATGCTGGAATGATAGTTGTTGTTGTATAAGAATTCGGCTAATGGTAAGTGGTCATCCCAACTTCCATCAAAATCGATTACACATGCTTGAAGCATGTCCTCTAATGCCTGAATGGTCCTCTCTGACTGACGATCAGTTTAGGGATGATAAGTCGTGCTAATATGTAACCTCGTCCCCATGGCGTCGTGGAATTTCTTCCGGAATTTGGACGTAAACTGGGTGTCACGATCAGACACGATGGACACCGGTACACCATGACGAGTTACAATCTCCTTGATGAACAGGTCAGCCAACCTCTCGGATGAATATGTCTCGCGGATCGGTAGGAAGTGAGCACTCTTCGTCAAGCGGTCAACAATCACCCATATGGCATCGTATCCTTTCGGAGTACGGGGCAGTTTCGTAACGAAATCCATGGTGATGTACTCCCACTTCCATTCCGGTATATCCAAAGGTTGGATCTTCCCATACGGCTTTTGGTGTTCCGCCTTCACCTGTAGGCAAGTAAGGCACTTACTCACACACTCCTCCACGTCACGTTTCATACCTGACCACCAATAATCTTTCATCATGTCTTGATACATCTTTGTGGCACCAGGATGAATGGAGTATCGAGTCTTGTGAGCTTCATCCATAATCCTCACACGTAGATCCCCGAAACGACGAATCCACACTCGTCCAAATTGAGTTTTAACACCAAGTGTGTTTTCACTCAATTCCCCAACCAGACCTCTCATTATTTCAGAGTTTAGATGATCTTGTTTTAATGCCTCATCCTGAAACTCCTTAACTTGCTTCATTACATCAGAGGTCATGATCAGTTGGTATGCTTTCACCCAAATCGGCTCGGGCCTCTCCTTCCGGCTAAGAGCATCGGCCACCACGTTGGCTTTGCCTGGATGGTAATGGATCTCGCAATCATAATCCTTTATAAGCTCCAACCATCGCCTCTGCCTCATGTTCAGATCTTTTTGCTTGAAGAAGTACTTCAAGCTCTTGTGGTCCGTGAAAATGGTGCACTTCGTCACGTACAGATAGTCCCTCCAAATCTTTAGTGCAAAGACCATGGCCGCTAGCTCCAAGTCATGGGTAGGGTAGTTGACCTCATGAACTTTCAACTGCCGGGATGCATAGGCTATAACCTTCCTTCTCTGCATTAATACACACCCCAACCCCGAGTAAGAAGCATCTGAGTATACTACCAAATCCTTGCTTCATTCGGGTAACGACAAGACAGGAGCTTGAGTCAACCTTAACTTTAACTCCTCGAACGCCTGTTCTTGAGCTTGACCCCACATAAACTTTACATCCTTTCGGGTCAACTTGGTCAGGGGAGAAGCGATCTTAGAAAAGTCTTGAATGAACCTTCAATAATACCCTGCCAACCCCAAGAAACTACGAATCTGGAATGGCATCCTTGGAGACTTCATTGCATCACAGCCTCCACCTTAGTAGGGTCTACCATAATCCCCTTTGGATTTATCATGTGACCTAAGAATTGAACTTCGTGTAACCAAAACACGCTCTTGGAGAGTTTGGCATACAACTTCTCCCTTCTTAAGGTCTCTAACACCTCCTGAATGTGATCCGCGTGCTCCTCCTTGCTCTTTGAGTAAATCAAGATATCATTAATGAACACAATCACTGATTTATCTGACATTGGCTGAGACACTCGATTCATCAAGTCCATAAAAGCAGCTGGCGCATTGGTCAGACCAAATGACATAACAAGTTATTCATAGTGACCGTAGCGCGTGCGAAAAGCTGTTTTAGGGATATCCTGTTCCTTTACCTTCAGCTGATGGTAACCAGATCGAAGATCTATCCTTGACAACCAACTGGCACCTTAGAGCTGGTCAAACAGATCATCTATTCTCGGTAGGGGGTATCGGTTCTTTACTGTTAACTTGTTAAGCTCACGGTAATCGATGCACATCCTTATACTATCGTCTTTCTTCTTCACAACAGGACCGGAGCACCCAAGTGAGAGATACTCAGTCTAATGAACCCCTTATCGAGCAGCTCTTGCAACTGTTCCATGAGTTATTTCATTTCTGTGGGAGCTAATCGATACGATGCTTTGGCAATGGGTTGAGCATCGGGTATCAAGTCAATTTGGAACTCAATCTTGCGATCCGGTGGCACGCCGGGTAAATCTTTGGAAACACATCCGGAAAGCCACACACAACTCGTACATAGATAGTTATGGTGTTGGCGCGTCTACATCCTTTACGTAGGCCAAGTAGGCATTACATCCACGCCTCATGCACTTTCCCACCACCACCATCGAAATCACTTTCGGAATCGTCGTGATGCGATCTCCATAAATCGTAAACAAACACCCATCGGATGCAACTAATCGAATCATCTTCTTGCGGCACACAATATTTGCTTCATAGCTTACTAGCCAGTCCATCCCTAGTACTACATCAAATCCACCTAGGGGTATCATGTGTAACCTAGCAGCAAACCTATGACCTTCTAGTTCTATGGCACAGTCCTCTATCACATCAGTAATTCTAGTGGACTTACCAATAGCAGTTTCTACATCAAATGGTGCACTAACCTTTCTACTAATAACAGGCAACTTAGCATAGAAAGTGGTAGAAATAAAAATCCTACTAGCATCAGAATCAAACTATATAGAGGCACAAGTTTGGTTTACCAGAAACATACGTGACACAACATCGGGATCAACTCTGGCTTCCTCCCAGGTCATGGTATAAGCTCTAGCACCTGCCCTCTGCCCTCCTTCCTCCGGCATCTTCTTCTCTACCCCAGAGCTCTCTGCCCTTGGCTTCTTACAGTCTCTAGCGATGTGGCCAGGCTGACCACACCTGAAGCATACGTTCATCCCCATTCTGCACTCACCGGTATGCTCCCTTCCATATTTGTCACACCTCCTCAGCCCCGATCCAGATGTGACCACACGTCGATCACCCACCTTTGCCACCTTCTTGTTTGGAGCAGTTCTACCACCTCCAAACCGTTTCCCATTCCAGTTCCGACTACCACCATCCTTCTTATCCACCTCAGCCACCACCACCTCGCATTCATCGTATAATCTGCCAGCCAAGTCAACTGCCGACCTAAAAGTGCTCGGCCAGGTGGCAATCATATGCCTACGGATATCCGCCGGCAACCCCTGGATGTATCTTTTAATCTTTCGTGACAATGGTGTCACTTGATTGGGCACCAACCATGCCATTTCATTGAATTTGGTGGTGTACTGCTGGTGTGTCATCGTTCCCGCCTCCAGCTGCAAGAAGTCTCTCTCTACCTTGTCCATCTCTCTGTGAGGATAGAATTCCTCGATCACTAGCTTCTTCAGTTCAGGCCATCTCATTCTTCCAATGGCCCTGCTACACTCGGCTTGGACAATGTTGTCCCACCAGCACAAAGTCGAGTCCACAAAGGAGTGGGTAGCGAATTTCACCTTCTGATCCTCACGGCACTCACTGATATCAAGGACAGCCTCCATCTCCCTTACCCACCGTGAGCAGCTGCCGCAGTGCCGTTCCCATCGAAAGTAGGGGGCTTGCATCTCATAAACACTCCATAGTTGCAGCCTCGGGTCGCCTCCGGCGTAGGCTCTTCTTCCTCATCCTCATCGTCGGACGGAACCGTCTCAGTCTCGGGCTGTCTTTTTTCACCCGTAGGTCCCCCCCTTTCCTTTCTCTCTCCCTCTCTAACTGCCTTGATCACTTCGATCACCACAGATGGTAGAATCGTCTGCATGACCTGGTGAACCTCTTCACCACAGCCTCCTTTACCGAGGCCCTCAGATTGGCGCTCTCGTCGCCACCCTCCGGATGAGAGGTCTCTAGTTCTTCATGAACCACTTTCTCAACTCTGGGTCTCCCTCTCTTGGGTCATAGAGCAGCACCGTGACCTCCACCACGAGAGGCCTTTGAAGATCTACTGCCAGCCATCCTCTATAAGCACACTATAAGATTCAAACACTAACACGATCATTCAAAGTAATACTCAGTTTATGTCAAGTATAGTAAGTCCCTAATTACAGTGGCCAGTTATGATTAGACACTTACTTCACTCTTCATACAACAAGCATCTCCTATCCTGACTTAATCAGTATCTAAATCTACTAAAAGCACATAATCAAATAGCATGCGCACATAATACCGGTTAATCATTAGGAAAAGACATACCTGATGGCACATAGCTACTCGGGCTGACATCCCTCCATTTGTCCCATCTTCAGTTTAAGTTTCGATTTTAAAAGTTTATTTACCCAATTCTCTTAAACTTTAGCTCTGATACCAACTTGTAAGGCCCTGTTCCTGAAAACCTCACAGTTGGTCAATCACAACAATTAAAACGTTAAGCATTACAACTAAACAAGCTTAAGCAGTGGAAATAATTTATCAAAAGCCATTCACTTTATTTAAAACACTGTTGTTAAGCAATACATCTTCATTGACTGTTTACAAAAGACTTGTTTATATGCATTACAAAACAACAACAACACAGAGTACGAATGGATGTCAGACTTTCCCTGCCGAGTAGCTTCACCCTTGTGCCATCCTCAGCAATAATTACCTGCCAACTGAAAATGTATAAAAGACAGTGTGCTGAGTGAGCTCTAGTTTTATAAGTAATAAAAATACTTTCTATATGTTATATAAGAAAATACTCTTTTCTGTAAAATACAACTTTGTACTGTATATGCGAGTGTTAGGATCTCAGCCCTTGGTTTAATCGATTGAACAGATTTAGCAGCGGATTAGCTCAGAATTAGACAAATTCAACAAGAACAATTGATATAAAACGATAAAAGAATTTTGTTATAAAGAGAGAAATCCGACAAAGGAATATTGCATTAGGATTGTCGGCCTCAAAGGCACGATTACAGGTGAGTCATCTTTCCTTATAAAGAAAAGAATGACGTAGGCTGATGTCACTTGAAAGTGACATGTAACCGTTTTATAACTACTGATGTTTAACAACTACTGAAGATGTCAACAACTGACATCTTCTTACAAATGTTCCTAAGTGTTAAACATCTCATTTACAACTACTGAAAACATAAAACTACTGAAACATAAAACATAAAACTACTGATATCACAACTACTGAAGAAGTACTCTTCAGCAGTTGTGACAAACTACTGAGGCTTCAGTACTTGATCTTCAGACTTTGACCTTCAGCGTTTCATCAGCTGATGACTTCAGTAGATATCATCAGCTGATGTCTTCAGTCTTTGTCTTCAACTTTGTACATCAGTTGTTGATCTTCAGCACTTGTGAACTCTTCAGCGGTTGTACTTCAGTACTTTGGTCTTTCACTTCAGCACTTGTGTTCTTCAGCTGTTGTACTTCAGTACTTTGATTCTTCAGCTGTTAGATCTTCAGCACTTGTCTTCAGCTGTTGTAGTCTTCAGCACTTGTCAAACTACTGATGAGGCTTTCAGCAGTTGTTGTGATACCGTGTGGGACTTAGAGATTTTCTGATCTTTGCTCATTGGTTCTTTTGGTCCAACAAACTCCCCCTGAACCAATGCAGCCAAAACCTCTAACTTATTTATACTCCCACTTATTGATGGCAAAATGTTGGTCTTTTTCCTTCTTGATCAGTAGAGAAGATGACCCATGTACGCTCCGCCTGGGAAGAAGTCTCTGATGATCTGTTTGGCATGATATGTTGGGAGCTCTGTATTGGGGACTTGGACACCGAGCTGTTGCCCCAACCATGAGATCTACTTCCCGTGTATCAGCCTATATGATTCCCTGGTGTAAGCCTTAAAAACATGATTTGCTCATCCATTGTCAGCACCTCGGGCACACCATCAAATAATCCTTCTCGGCCATACACTTCATATGTACTTGGCCTGTTTTCCATTTTTGAGCTCAATCGTGGTTATTTGTCGATAAGCAAACTCATCTGGATGAGTTCCTTCTAAGAGCAGGTTGAGCTCTTCTTGTTTGAAGTTTTCAAGTCGTTTGTAAACCAATCCCTTCTTTATAATTTTGTTCTCTAACATCTTTTGAGGTGGTTGTTTGGCTTCATAGGCTTTCTTGAACTCTTCAACAATTTCCCAGGGGACACTACAAGCACCACAGTGATGTCTTCGTCGACAACTCTCTTCACTTGGCCTTTGTATCTGAAGGAATTTCATTCTTGACAATCCGTGTGTGCCACCCTAGGATCAGGCCATATCCTTACTCTTTCCCTTTGGTATTGAAAGGTATTAGCAAGGGTGTACAATCTTAATACTTCTTTCTTCATGCTGATCATTGAAGAGGATGTAGCATATGCTTTGTCAATGCTTTTCAGCATTTCCTCATCATGTTTTTGCATCTGTTCCTCTTCAATCTTTATCATTACATCATGCATTGAGAAGCAGGAGTGATGGACATTGTTTAGCCTTAGGCAAAGTAATGACTGCAGAGAGTGGCAGTCTGTCTTCATCCTCCTCTTCATCTTCATCAGGCCTCAGTACCTTTCTTTTCTTTTGGCTAGGTACATCACTGGCAATGGGTTTTTGAGGTAAAGGATTTGTTTTGTGGGTTGGATGGTTGGTTTAGAGGGTAAAGGTTGTTTTATGTGGGTTGTGGAGATAGTGATTTTGAGGATTGAGGTTCAGACTGTTTTAGCATTTTGGCTGTGAGGGAGGCTTTGGTAAATTTTGTCAGTTCTTTTCGATTCCCAACCCCAGCTTCATTCAATACCTCAATCACTAGACCTTTGGAGTATTCTTCAGACGAACAAATCTTGGTGGTTATTGCCAAGATGTTGTCCCTGGTCCAGGCCCTTATTTCCATTAGAGATCTTCCCAAGTATTTAGCTATAAATCTAATCATTATTTCCAGCCTTTCCCTTTCTAAGGCATCATAGCTAGCCCATCTGGAATGATCTCCTCTGTTTCCATCCTTCTGATCTCGGAGTCTAGTTGTTTGATGTCAAAACCCTGCCTATACAACTGCTCAATGATTTTATCCATTGACGGTTATGGTTGGCGTCAGCTTCTTTCACCATATCCTTCAGCTCCTTCTTCTCAGACTCTCTTCTCTTTTGATATGTGACATGAAAGTCTTTTTGACTTTCATTCACTTCAGCTCCCTTCACATTCTCCTTCTCCTTCTCATTTACAACCTCAGATTCTTTCGCCTTCTCCCCATCTATCCTCTTCCTTTTTCCTTTAACTAACTGACTCTCCCCTTTTTGGTTGCATTGGATGCAAGGGTTTGAGCAGTAGAAAGAGATTTAGTCACCAACTCCTCCACCAAGGGTGTATTATTGTAGGAAGCCTCTCATCAATGGCTTTGATCACTATATCTGTGATCATGGGAGTGATGAGAGGTAGGGAATTTGAAGGGTAGCAACTGATTGATCAGGGTGGTTCTGTTCCTGAGAATCAGTGCCGAAAGCAGAGGCTGGTGGCTTGGAGGTATATACTGGCTCAGTGTGTAGGGGACCTTCAGAAGAAGGTGCCATCTGTGGTGTATTGTAGTGGCAGATGGACTGGCATCCTGAGACATCTTGGCCAGCAGCTCTTGAGTCTGCTAACCTCATCCTCTAGAATAGTGTTTTGAGCAACTACATCAAAGAAGAAGCTCAGGTCATCATCAGTTGTGACTGAATCACCTGACCTCCTGACAAAGTCAGAATGAACATGCCTGGAGTGTAGATCAATGTAGCATGTGCCCTTGTTCTCGGTTCTGGGGACTTCCAGCCTCAGGACTATGTCCTTCATCAGCTGTTGCCACTGGTGAGGACTTAGAGATGTTACCAGCTGCATCCTGGTCATTTGCTGAGTCAGAAGCAGTGGCAGCCTCACCAGTAGTTCGCACCTCCTTATCTACACTAGAAGATGGAACATGATAACCCCTGTGCTGTGGGTTGACAGAAGCATTTTGATCCTCCCCCTCAGGTGTTGAGGTTATCCCAGTAGTAATTGGTGTCTGGGTGGGGGGTGAGGAATGCAACTGCGTCAGCACTTTTGCAACAATGATAGTAGGGCTTTGAGGGGCGGTTGCATCAGGAGAGGGTGTGGAAGCAGTGTGCACCGGGACAGGTGGTGCTCTTCAATGGTAATCCCCTCAAGTGAGGAGGATCCAGCATTGTGGCTTCCCTGTGAGTGGTTGCTTCAGGTTCCTTTTGAGAGGAAACCTGAGCGGCTTCAGTGGGTGGAGTCACAGTCTCTACTGGGGGGTTATTTCCAGCCAGAGATAACCTGCGTTGGTGCAGCAGGAGCATCCACAGGGGACTCAATTCCCTGAGTAGTTTCTTAGGCTTCTTCTTTGTGGGTTTGGAGGGGACTTTGGATTGGAGGTGGAGGCTGTGGGTTCCAGCTGCGTGGGTTTGCGCAGCTTGGCAGCCTGTTTGAGAGTGGTCAGTGTTGTGTCGGGAGTATACCTCCGGCAATACAGCCAAAGCAGGGACTCCCAGACCAACTAGTCCCTCAGCAGAAAGCTGATTCTCTATTATGGCCATTATAAACCGAGGATATAGTATCCAACGGTTAGAAAGTGGTTTTGTGGCCATATCCTTGAGTTCAAGAAAAATTATTTCAGAGAAGTTTAGTGGTTCTTGTTCAAGGATAGAGAACAATACCTGTTGCCATCTGGAAGACAGTTGATCCCAAGAGGAAGTCTTCGGAGCCAGGCAAACATTTACATATGAAATAATAATCGTTCAGCATCTGGAAAATGTTTCTTCAGGATTGTTGAAGCACTAAGATCACCCTGATATCCATGTTGTCCAAAGGAGAGATCAAGTTGGCGCTTAGGATATCCAACAGGGTAGGCAGCATCATCTAACAGCAATATTGGCGGATGGTAGCAGTAGAGATAACCTTATACGAGTTGATAGATGAAAGGATAGATTCTCCATTAACGGTCGCATTCATCCAGAACTGACGTAGCGAATCGGCATAAATGATTGGATTTAAAAGGAAAGCCGTTTTTAGTGGGGATTGGACCATAAGATATCTATAGCATTTTCAAATTTGGTCCAGAAGGGCGATTTTGTAAGGTACGCGACACAGTTGTGTCGAGGTTTGAGTTGCATGGTCGCCATTAATGAAGGTGAAAGGTTTTCAGAGCTTTTGAAAAGTTAGGTCGTGAAAGAATGAAAAACTCTGAAAGAGGGATCAGGTATATATAGTGTACGGGTGATGAAACGACTGAAGGTTTTGGTGTAGTCATCAGTATTTGAAGCTACTGATGACGTGGTATTAACTTTCAGACGTTTGAAACGACTGATGGTATTGGTGTGGTCAGCAGTTATAAAACAACTGAAGACATGGTGTTTACTATCAGACGTTGAAACAACTGAAGTCTCTGATTTAGGCATCAGTAGTTTTAAAAACTACTGAACAAGTTGGACTTCAGATGTTGAAACAACTGAGGACTTGGTATTAGTCATCAGTAGTTGTGAAACTACTGAAGACCGTGGTTTTGCCATCAGTTGTTGTAAACAACTGAAGACTTGGTGTTAGTCATCAGTAGTTGTGAAACTACTGAAGACATGGTATTGCTTCAGTTGTTTATAAAGAAACAGCAGTTTATGAACTACTGAAGAGAGAGTACTCATCTAGTTTGTCGTCAATTCATAGCCTTTCAGCTGTTTCATACTGTCCTCAACACTTACTCATCAGCTTTTAGCTGTTTTCAGTAGTTTCATAGGACATCAGTACTTATCTGTTTCTACTGATTTCAGTAGTTGTAACTATATCAGTAGTGTAGAACAGAAAGTACAGTACTTTAAGCATTTAGCCTTCAGTAGTTATAAAAACTACTGAGGGTAAATAACTCATCAGTATATATGTGACATGGTTACCAATGATCATCAGTAATTACTGAGATCATCAGTAGTTGTCACTTATTCTAGCTGCAGCATACCAAGCCTTAACACCAGGTTGTGGAAAGTTGAACTATCCAAAGGCTTAGTAAAAATGTCTGCAAGCTCATCAGCACTAGGCACAAACATAGGTAATTAGACCCTTTTCAAAACAATCTCTTATAAAATGATGTAATTTCTATATGTTTGGTCCTAGAGTGCTGGAGGATTTTTGACAATGCAAAGAGCTGAAGCACTATCCATTAATAATGGAGTCTTAGTCTCTGTAATGCCATAATCAAAAGTTGATTCTGAAGCCAGAGTATTTGGGATGTACAACTTGCAGCAGCAATGTACTCGGCTTCAGCAGTGGATGTAGCAACAGATGTTTGTTTCTTACTCTGCCAAGAAATCAAACAGTTGCCTAGGAATTGGCATCCACCAGAAGTGATTTTCTGGTCAACTTACATCCTGCATAGTCACTATCAGAGAAAGCAACTAATTTGCAAGAATGTCCAGTGGAATACCATAAGCCTAGAGATTGTGTGCCTTGCAGATATCTAAAGATCCTCTTGACTGCAATCAGATGAGACTCCTTAGGTGCAGCCTGAAATCTAGCACAAACACATGTAGCAAACATAATATCTGGTCTAGAAGCTGTTAAATACATCAAGGAACCAATCATACATCTGTAAAGGGTTTCATCAACACCTTTACCTTTCTGATCAACATCCAATTGTGTGGTGTTGCACATGGGAGTAGAACAAGATTTACAGTTTTGTAAATCAAACTTATTCAAAAGATCTTTTGTATATTTAGACTGATGAATGAAAATTCCATCAGCTTTTTGTTTGATTTGCAAACCTAGAAAGAACTGTAATTCTCCCATTGCACTCATTTCAAACTTCTGTTGCATTAAGGTTTGGAAATCCTCACACATTGGGGATCAGAGGATGCAAATATAATATCATCAACATAAATTTGAACAAGTAGCTTATGCTGATCCACCTTCTTAATAAATAAAGTTTTATCTATGGAGCCTCTAGTGAAATTATTCTGTAGAAAAAGGTTGATAAGGTCTCATACCAAGCTCTAGGTGCTTGTTTCAACCCATAAAGAGCTTTATCAAGCTTATATACCCATTCTGGGTGCTTATTATCCTCAAAGCCTGGTGGTTGACAACATAAACTTCTTTTTTATTGTACCATATAGAAAAGCACTTTTGACATCCATTTGGAAAACTTTAAGATTGTGGAGTGCAGCATAGGCTAAAAACAATCTAATTGCCTCCAGTCTGGCTACAGAGGCAAGGTTTCATCATAATCAATACTTCTTCTTGTGCAAACCCCTGCACAACCAGTCTGGCCTTGTTCTTAACGATTAGCCCATTTTCATCAGTTTTATTCCTAAACACCCATTTAGTGCCTATTGCACACTTACCTGGAGGTAGAGGAACAAGCTCCCACACTTGCTGTTCTTGAACTGAAGAAGCTCAAGCTGCATGGCTTCAACCCATCCATTGTCCCTCAAAGCAACATGATAGTTCTTTGGCTCTAGCTGACTGATGAAGAGAGCATAGAAGCAGAAATTGGACAACTGGCTTCTGGTTGAGACACCAGCATTGATATCACCAAGGATTTGAGATATTGGGTGATTTTTCAGCTCTTGGTAAACAATCAAATCTGTGCAAGTGTTTGTAGGGTCTTCAGCAGCAGCAGATGTTGATGCAGATTCTTGAAACCATGAAGATGGTGGCAACTCAAACGAAGTTGAGGATGTAGAAATCTCATCAGCATTGTTGTGGATGGTGCGGCTGGAGCTACAGGAGCATCAGGTTTAGAGGACTCAGGCAGTTGATCACTAAACCTGAAGAGGTGATTACTACTATCATCATCATCTTCAGTAGTAACACCAGGTGGTGAACTGTTGACAGGAGCAACAGCAGGAGATTGATAAGGAACATATTGCAGTATGTCCAAATCAAAGAGCTCCACAGGGCTTTGTGGAATCTTGTCCTTTGGAGATTCATTGAACTTGACATGTAAAGTCTCTTCAACCATCTTTGTTCTGCAATTGAAGACTCTGTATGCCTTGCAAGTTGATGAATAGCCAACAAAGTACCCTGCATCCACCTTAGGATCAAATTTCTGGAGCTGATCCTTTGTGTTGAGAATGAAACAGGGACACCAAATGCTCTAAAAAATGAAATGAGAGGGGCCAAATGATGTAGAACTTCATATGGAGTCTTCATCAACCTCTGATTTATTAGCACTCTATTCTGCACATAGCATGCTGTGTTGACAGCTTCAGCCCAAAAGGTCAATGGCAGTCCAGAATCAGCCAACATAGACTTGCAGCTTCAATGAGGGTCCTGTTCTTTCTCTCCACAACTCCATTCTGTTCAGGAGTTCTTGGAATACTAAACTGTCTCTTTATTCCCTTGGAAAGGTAGAATTCATCAAGTGTATTGTTCCTGAATTCTGTTCCATTATCACTTCTAATACACTTGACTGAGAGGAATACTGCTTCTCAGCATACAACACAAAGTTTATGATCTTCTGTGCAGCTTCATCCTTTGAATGTAGAAAGAAGTCCATACAAATCTGGAGTAATCATCCACAATTACCAGACAGTATTTTTTCTGTGCCATGCTCATCACTCTCACAGGACCAAAGAGATCCATGTGAAGAAGTTGTAAGCAGGCAGTGGACTTTGGTTCTTCAATAGGTGGAAATGAAACCTTGTGCTGTTTTCCTTTCAAACAAGCAGTGCAGTTGTTCACACTTGAACTCCTTCATAGGCATTCCCCTTACTAAACTACGGTGTATCAGCTGATTCATGTTCTTGAAATTAACATGTCCCAGCCTTCTATGCCATAGATTAGATTCTTGAGGAGAGGCCTTGGAAAATAGGCAAGGATGGCCTTGAGATCAATTTTCTTGGAAAGATCTAAGGCATACACTCTTCCTGTCCTGTTGGCCTTCAGGAGAGTGTGAGCATCCAATACCTTGTCAATCAAACTCAGAACTTTGGATGACAGAATCCTGCAGTTCTGGCTTGTGAAAAGGGCAACATGGCCTTTGTCACACAATTGACTGACACTCAAAAGATTATACTTGAGATTTTCCACATGATTGACATCATCAAACTTTATTCCCCATTGGAAACAAAGCCCTTCCCGATGATGTAACCTCTTGCATCATTGCCAAAAGAAACAAATCCCTTCCTTCCTGGAGAGTAGTCATTAAGAAGTGAGTTGTTCCCAGTCATATGCATAGATCCTCCACTGTCTACATACCAGATGCTACTTTGGCATGTTGAAGAAACCTGCATAAATAAACAATCAGTTAGTTTTGGAGACCCAAACCTTTTTGGTTTTGGGCCTGGTCTCATCAACAGATGGTAAACTAACAGGTTTATTGGACACAATAGCTTGAGGTGAAGGAGATGGTGTAGAAGAGGAATCCTTCGGCTTGGATCTCCTTTTCTGGGGTTTCAACACAGGGCCATCAAGTTGGTTAACTCTTCCCAACAGATGTTGAACCATCATTACCAGCTGTGTCTGATTCTGGGAGAGAGCTTTCAGCTCTTCAGACACATTGGTATTGGTGTTTGATGATGAGTTCTTGTGTTGCACCATCTTCTTTTGAGCAACCTCAGCTATTGCCTGTTGCACTCCTTCCTTTTTAGATTTCCTTTTGGGCATAGGAGTAACAGGATTTGATGCTGCTGGTACAAACTTGGACTCAAACTCAGTTTTCATTTTAGCCAAATTTTCTTTAATTTTCTCTTTTGTTTGAGTTTGGATCCCTTTTTGTACCAACAATCATCTGTGAGATGATTGAATAGACCACATATTTCACATGGTTTCTTCTTCATCTTCTGTTGATCATCAACTAAAGAAGATGAAACTACTGAAGACTTGCTCTTCGGCAGTTTAGAAGCACTTTTTGCCTTCTTGTCAACTCCTTAGTAGGCTTCAAATCCTTCCTACTGACAGTTTTCTTCTCTTCAGTGCTGTCAGTCATTAGGATTTGAACTCCAGATGTTATCCCCTGCTCTCCAGTACCCTCAGTAATGCTAGGGGTAACACTTGGGTTGATCAACTCATTGATCATGTGAGTGTCAGCAGTTGAACTATCAATATCAGCTGATAGGTTCACAGAGGGATTACTACTGACTTCAACTACTGATGGTGCTTTATCAAGTAGTGAATCACATGATGAGGTGAATTGGTCATTACTTTCTCCATCAGAATCCGCTCCTGCTCTTGAAGCAAAAATGTAGGAGGAGCAGTGTGATTGTAACCAATTCCAAACTTCACATTGGAAGCTGTTTGCTTACTAAGAAGCATTTCAAAGCCCTTGCAAGATTGTACCCATCGATCACACTCTACCTGGGTGACAGCAAGAGTATCTTTGAGGTCTTTGTACTTCTCTAAGAGTACATCCTCCCTAGCCTTATCATCAGAAATTTGGCATTTTAATTTGTAAATCTCATCAGTTTTCTCTTTTAGCACAGACTCAAACTCAGCTTTATTTTTGGAAATTGTTTGTTCTAGCTCTACATTTTTATTGATTAAAGCCACATTTGCTTCTCTAATAGAGGCAAATGCTGCTATGCAAGTTTCAGAACATAATTTGGCCTTAGCCTCAGAGGATACCTGTGATACCTGTGTTGAAGAGGTATTGAGGATGATCCATCAGAGGATTCCAAAGCCATGAGAGCTAGATTTCCAAAAGGATGCTCACCACCATGTTGACCAGCACCTGAGAACAGTTGTTCATTACCAGACACATCATCTGGTAAATGCTCCAGTCAACAACACCTGGTGTGAAGAAGCTGTGTTGTTGAAGTTGATTAGGTTGATGAGATTGGGATGGTTGAGGCTCAGGGAGTGCATGTGGTTGTTGAGCAGTGGGTGCTTGAACCTGACCTGGTTGTGGCATGTAATAGCAGGGGTATGGATATGGCATTGGCCCCTGTGGAACAAAATATGCAGGAGATTGTGGTTGATGATGATAACCAGAATTGACAGGTTGTTGCCCTCTGTTTTGTTGACTATTGCCAGGGAAAGTCACAAAGGGTGCAGGAGAGTTAGATCCAGATGATCTACATTCTCTTGCAAAGTGCCCAAGCCTGTGGCATTTATGGCACTTCAACTTACTCTTGTCAAAACCAACTTTGGTTTTGCCAGAGAGTCCTGGGAATTTCCTTCCAGTTCTTTTGTAGAACTTCTGAGATCTGATATTTATCAAGGCCATTTGGCTCAAAAATACCATCTCTTCTAAGTCATCATCAGCAATCCCCTTGAGATCATCCATGATGAAACATAGATTGTCACTATTACAACCAGCAGAATAACTATCAACACTCACAAAGGCAGGCTCAGAAGTGTTTGTAGAGAAATCAATATGCTCATCATACTGGCTTTCAGATGACGCATATTCTGACTCTTGATGTCCAATCAGGGCAGTGTTCCCTTGGACAAAATCCTCAGTGAGCTTGCCAGATGAAACCAATTTCCTTTTCTGCTCTATCTCTCTCTCAATGTAAGCAGTTTCCCATGAAGTTGGGTGAGAGATAGGCGATCAACATCAGCATTTGAGCGTAGAACAATGGTATGTGTTCCATCTCTCAGGCAGTGATCTTAAAAATCTATGGTTCATCTGACTCCTGGTATATTCATGTTTAACCATTTTCAATTCAGAGATTAAACATGAAAACCGCTCAAATTGTTGAGTCAGAGTCTCACCCTTTCTATGAGAGAAAGTCTCATATTGTTGGGCGAGGATTTCCTGTGTTTGCTAAAACCTCATCAGTACCACCAAATTGTTCTTTGATGGCTTTCCAGAGGTCATGAGCAGACTCACAATGCAGAAGCCCAGAGTAAATCTCATTAGGAATAGCCATAGCCAAATTCCATGGGCTTTTGCATCGATTTCAAACAACTTCTTGTCCTCATCGGAGTATTGCTCCTTCTTCTTTGGAACCAACTGGTTTGTTTCCGGATCATTCACCATTGGCTTATGTGGTCCATGTACCACAGATGTCCAACAACCTGAGCTATGACAGACAGGTGATGGAGCAATCTTCTCTGCAAATGTTATACTCATTCCTCACCAAGATCGGAGGCTTGGTAGAGGATCCAGTATTGAAAGGATCATTAGAAGAAGTAGTCATTGTGGAAAATCAGACAGATTCAAGTAAAAACACAATAAATTTAGCTCAAACCACACAGAACCTCAAATAAAACGGCCAGAAGCGATACACTCTCAATCTCTATAACAGATCCTTGCGAATTTTGCTAATTCGATTAAACTTAGAGCGATTGAACAGTTTCAATGATCAATTGTTAGATCAATCAATGATTAACCTACTCTGATACCATTTGTTAGGATCTCAGCCCTTGGTTTAATCGATTGAACAGATTTAGCAGCGGATTAGCTCAGAATTAGACAAATTCAACAAGAACAATTGATATAAACGAATAAAAGATTTTGTTATAAAGAGAGAAATATCCGACAAAGGAATATTGCATTAGGATTGTCGGCCTCAAAGGCACGTACAGGTGAGTCATCTTTCCTTATAAAGAAAAGAATGACGTAGGCTGATGTCACTTGAAAGTGACATGTAACCGTTTTATAACTACTGATGTTTAACAACTACTGAAGATGTCAACAACTGACATCTTCTTACAAATGTTCCTAAGTGTTAAACATCTCATTTACAACTACTGAAAAACATAAAACTACTGAAACATAAAACATAAAACTACTGATATCACAACTACTGAAGAAGTACTCTTCAGCAGTTGTGACAAACTACTGAGGCTTCAGTACTTGATCTTCAGACTTTGACCTTCAGGCGTTTCATCAGCTGATGACTTCAGTAGATATCATCAGCTGGTCTTCAGTCTTTGTCTTCAGACTTTGTACATCAGTTGTTGATCTTCAGCACTTGTGAACTCTTCAGCTGTTGTACTTCAGTACTTTGGTCTTTCAGCTTCAGCACTTGTGTTCTTCAGCTGTTGTACTTCAGTACTTTGATTCTTCAGCTGTTAAGATCTTCAGCACTTGATCTTCAGCTGTTGTAGTCTTCAGCACTTGTCAAACTACTGATGAGGCTTTCAGCAGTTGTTGTGATACCGTGTGGGACTTAGAGATTTTCTGATCTTGGCTCATTGGTTCTTTTGGTCCAACAGCGAGCACGCATCAACTATATGAACAAATATTGTTCGTTCTCTTTACTATATGCCTTGTCTGTTCTGTAAACTTTTATCTTTATGTTTCACTTTCTGTATGGACCAGTGGCAATCCCAACTATATGCGCGATGGAAAACGGGTGATGGGCCATCTATATCCCTCGAAAGGTCAACATATTCCCAAAAGGGTCACTGTATCCCTCGAAAGGGTTAATTGTGTCCCCCGAAAGGGTCAACTGTATCCCTCGAAAGGGTCAACTATATCCTCCCCGAAAAGGTCAACTATATCCCTCGAAAGGTTCTGTGTACTATGTACAAGGCCAACCCAATCAACCAGGACACGCTGCAAAGGTCCTGCCAATCTGAATTGATTGACCCTGTGTGCATAATATGGGAGCTAACCCGTAGCACAGTTGAGCTAATGACAACATGGTCGTGTACCTCCTATAGGCTTGCAAGACTTGTTAACATTTTCATTAATGTTCCTCTTCTTTTCTTTATTGCTCTTTCACTTTATTATTACGATATACTTTACGTTACGATAATAACATACCACGTAAAGTCACTACTATAAGTAATAATAATAATAGCAATAACAATAATAGGAACAATCATAAGTAATCATATCATGCATGAAACATCATCATTAATAAGCCTTAGTCAACCTCGGTCAAAACCAAAAGCACAAACTCCTAAAAAAATTCTGTAAATTTTTTTAAGTGCTTAGGAGCATGGGAACTATTTGGGCGCAGGAGCCCTGTTCGGGCATTTCATCACTATGTAGGCGCATCAGCCAACACTTAAAATATTTTCACTTAGGGCGCATGAACTATTCAGGCGCATGGGCACTATTTGTGCTATGAACACTTAGACGCATGAGTAATTCGACGCATGGACACTTAGGCGCATGAGCCACTTGGGCGCATGGGCACTATTGGGGCGCATGGCCTACCTTAGTCATCCAGCTAACATTTCTAGATGCATGGGCCACTGTTTAGGCGCATGGGCTGTACTTAAACATTTCTAAGTAATCTTAGGCGCATGGGCTACTTTTCAGGCGCATGGATTACACTTAATCTTTCTAAGGCATTTTCAGGCGCATGAGCCTTATCTAGGCGCATGGACCTTCTGTTCAACATGTTTTCAGTATGTTTTCAACTCAATCATCAAATCCATATGTTCAAAGCTTAATGTGGCTATTCTAAACATGAACAACCTATGAGCATTCAAGAATCGCATTCAATCATGCACAATACATACGGGCATACATACTCAAACATTGAAAAATCATTTAAATACATTTTCAGCCCCAAAGATGTTTGAATACAAGTAAAAATCGGGGTCTAGAACTCACCTGGTGCAACTTGGGTATTCTTCCTTTTTACCCGCTTGCTAGTTCAAAACACCTAGAAACAACATCCAAAAACACACACACCCGAGCACAAACACAACCCATAAGCACACGAACACATAACCGGGATAAAACCATCATAAACATGTAAAAACACGAATTCTTACCTTGAATTCATTCACTTCTTCTTCCACAGCCGAGAGTTTTCTCCTGCTCTCCCTCTCCACTTGGACTGAATTGCCTTTCTTTTATTCTTTATATCATGTCTTTTACAAAAAAATAACCGGGTGTTACAAATAATAGTAGTATAAAAAATAGTAATAATAATAATAGTAGTAATAATAATAGTAATAGTAATATAGTAATAGTAATAATAGTAATAATAATAATAGTAATAATAATAGTAATTAATATAATAGTGATAATAATAATAGTGACAATAATAATAGTGATAATAATAATAGTGATAATAATATTGTGATAATAATAATAGTGATAATAATAATAGTGATAATAATAATAGTGATAACAATAATAGTGATAACAATAATAGTGATAACAATTGTTGATGCATGTATGTCCCTAAATCATGATATGAAATGTAATAGATCATGTTTATCTGATTCTGATGTAATTTGATATGATTAATGAAATGATATTGGTTGTTTGTGATTTGTGATGACTAATATTTCGTTAATGAGTCAATATTGAATTGGTTAATTAGGATAGTGATTGTTTGAATGGTTACACATAATGTTTATTAAGAAATACATTGCAACTTAACATAATGTAGTTTTCATGCTAATGGCTCATGCGAATGGACCACACGCATGAATAACTTCATACGATTGACTCAGTCGCCCGACTGAACCAGGAGACTGGATCAGTCGTATAATTGACATATAAGATTGGCTCAGTCGCACGACTGAACACTCAGTGTAAAGATTCCTGAAGTCTGATGCAACCCAAAACTGCCTAAGTGTTTCAGCAACATGCATTAAGTACTGAAGTGAAGAATGCTTCGGAAGAATTACACAAAGCATTAGAAAATACTCTAAGTGTAATATCTTCCGAAGCCAAGACCAATATCTTCCGAAGCCTAACATGAAGTCTTCCGAAGCTTGAAGAGACAAAGTCTTCCGAAGCTTCAACCTATGAAGACAGATTTCTTCCGAAGACTTTTAGTACACATGCTTTATCTGATGTACTGTTCCATAAAGCACCTTTTCCGCTGCGTCTCTGATAAGTCACCAACTTACAAGAGTTGGTGAAAAGGTCCATGCTTTTGGTAACTGTACATTGAGGTCTTGAGTCTGAAACTTTCCACTTTATGTACTTTATCCTTTTTGTAATGTATAAGGATGTGAGCTATGGCATGTCATAGTCACAAGGTCAAAAGGCAGATATGCCTTTTGATCCTACAATTGATTTTGTTAGTGTCTAGTCAATTGTATCCAGCTGGCTTTCATAGTATAGCCGGCTGTAGGTTGTAGTATAAGTATTCCAAGTTCTTGTATCTTTCTTAATGCTTTGTAACACTTGTAAAAGAACTTGAGAAAGCAATATACTGCTCCCTTGAAAACTATACTCTCTTGTTCTGTCTCTTGCTTTACTTGTGTTCTCTGCATCACCTTTGGTTACCTAGTTCACTGTTTGATTAACGTTTAGTTAATCCTTCTCATTGTGTTGTTGTGTTGTAATTGTGTTCAAGCCCTTGAACGATCCTGCAATTGGTATCAGAGCATTCAGGCTCGTGATATAAGATCTAACCATCTTAAGATCCCTCACACACACAAAAACTAAACTTTTTCAAATGGCTTCCATCTCAAAGACTGATATGGAGACTGGAACCATGAACAAATCCCCATTGATCACTCTTGATGACTTCGACACCTGGTGCATGAGGATGGAAGGCTTCATCAGGTCTCTTGACTCAAGAATGTGGGAATCTGTTGAATATGGACCTTTCATACCTAGCACCCCCTCTGCTACCGGTGCTGGTATGATTCCTAAAGATGTGGCCAACTACTCAGATGAAGATAGGAAAAGAGTAGAGATTGACAGGAAGGCCATGACTGCTCTTCAGACTGCTATCCCAAACTCTGTGTACAGAGGTTTTAAGAAGTGCAAAACAGCTAAACAGCTGTGGGATGCACTGAAGCTGATGTATGAAGGCTCCTCTGAAGCCAAGGAGAACAAGAAAGATCTTCTGAAGCAGCAGTTTGAAAATTTCACCTTTAAAACAGGTGAAACCATGACCCAACAATACTTCAGGTATGTTGAGATTGTGGATACCCTTGTGGATGGAGGAGTTCCTCTTGAGAACAGAGACATTGTAAGGAAGTTCATGTCCTCACTTCCTAGGCAATGGACACACTATTGTGTGGTAATCAAGAGGACTGAGAACCTTAAAACTCTTACTCTGACAGAGTTATATGGGATTCTCAGTGGATACCAGATGGAGATGAACTTACAAGGTTCATCTGGCAACTCTAACAATCAAATGGGTTCAGCCCTTCATGTGGTTGAAAGGGACAGCATAGAACCCCAACATCATCTCCTATGCTACCCTGACAACTCACAAAAGGGTCCTTTCATCACCTTCCCGGAGACACCAAGGGAGAACTTTACTCAAGGAAGCCCATTCCAAGAGACAAGTTCTTCTCAAGCCTTTGTGTCTGCAGATGAAAGCTGTGGAAATTATCTCTTCACTCTTGAAGACCTAGACTGTATCCATCCAGATGACCTGGAATACATGGAGATAGTTCAGCAGATGGCTCTTCTCACTCACAGAGCCAAGAAGTTCTACAAGAGGACAGGAAGAAAATTCCAAGCAATGCTACCAGTGGTAAGTTTGGGCTGGATAAAAGCAAAGTTAAGTGTTACAATTGTAACCTTATGGGTCACTTCGCCAGGGAGTGTAAGGCACCCAGAGCAAATGGGGGTCAAACACAACTCAGACCAAACTACACCAACAATACCCCTCAGGCTGAGAAGACAAAGCAACATGCTGCGGTTGCTGTTGAAGAGGGAGGATTTGACTGGAGTTTTCAGGTGGAGGATGCTTCTCCAAACCAAGCATTGATGGCTGATCATGATGAAGCCAAGGTATTAGAACATCTTTGCTCCCCTGAATGCATTGCTAAAGTAAATAGATACAGGTCCTACAACCTAGAGATGAGATCTGATCTTGAGTCATTAAACATATTAAAATCTGACTTTAGAAAGTCTGAAAATGATTACAAGTTAAAGATAGAAGACTTGGAGAAAACCATTTCAGTACTAAAACATGAACATACAGATTTTAGAACTCAGATCCAAGATCTCATCACTAAGTTGACTAAGTGCCAGGCTGAGCTTGTGATCAGCAAAGCCCTGGCAGAGAAAAGTGTTCTTGAAGAAGAGACCTTCAAGAACATGATATCCTCATCCCTACACAATAAGGTTTGTTATCAAAATAGACAGGGACTGGGATCAAATGAGATAGCTCCTCCACACACAATCTTGTCTGTAAGATCTCCTAGGTGTGGAACTTGTGAAGATGAGCTTCCTCTCATAGATCCAGTAAGTGAGGATGATGAAGAAGTGATAGTGAGGAATCCCTCTGAGAAGAGTGAAGAAGAGGATTCCTCCAAGGGCCACTATCCTTCTGAGGAGAAGAAATTAACTGTGATGACCAAGTCCAAGAGAAAGAACTTGATCAGGAAGAGCAAAAGGAAAGCAAAGAAGGCTCAAGAAATCAAGGCTACCTTTGATGCTAAGCAGAAACAAGTGTTCATCTCTGCAGGTTTCAAAGCAATAAGGACTGAAGACATCCACCAAAGCCTCTTATCCAAGAGTTCTGGTTCATGTTCAAATCATCTCAGTACAAAGAAGAAGACTGAGCTGCTGTGTACCACTGCTGCACAGCCTGGACCATCAAATTCCAAGAACAGTTCACAGCCCAAGGGAACTGTATCTGAATCTACCAAGATGAAGGTGAAAAAGGGATGTGACCAAGGCCAGTCTTGCTCTCAAAAGGAGATTTCTTTGAAGAAGAAATGTTGTGTGTTATGTGTGAAAGTACTTCTCATATTGCCAAGGATTGTCCATACAATCCTAAAAGTACTATCCACATGACCAATACAAAGACTTCAAAGAATCTCAAGAAGTCTCAAGCTTCGGAAGGAAAGTCTGTTTCCTTCGGAAGCTCCAAATCAAAGAAAAGGTAAATGGAAAATTACCTTCGGAAGCAAAGTTGGTCTCGGAAGAAAGGTTTCTTCCGAAGTACTAAAGTCTACTGCAGTGACTGTAGATTCTTCCGAAGTATCAGTCATTAAAACTTGTGAAGCTCCAAAAGCTTCTAAGGTTTTGAAGGTCAAGTCCAAGACTCCAAAGGTGGTGTGGAAGTCTAAGAAAGACCAAATGACTGAGGTTTCTCCATCAACAACAGCCGAAGATCCCCTCTGTACAACCATAGGATCTATTACTGTTGCATTACCTTCTATTACACTTACTGAACCCAAGACAAGTAAGGCTTGGGTTTCCAAATGTAACTAATCATTTTCTTTGTGCAGGAACAGCTCAAGACAAACAAGAATGTCTGGATAATTGACAGTGGCTGTTCCAGGCACATGACAGGCGATAGGTCTTTACTTCATAATTTTGAGAGAATTGATGGAGGACCAGTTGCTTTTGGAGGAAATGAAGGTGGTTACATTTATGGAAGGGGCAAGGTCACAAATGGTAAGCTCAGCATTGAGAAGGTAAACTTTGTTAAGGAGCTTGGGTACAATCTTCTGAGTGTATCTCAATTTTGTGATCAGAGTCATAACATGCTCTTCACTGAGCATGAGTGCATTGTTCTCAACCTGGAGTGGTCATTCCTCATGAGCATATTCTGCTCAGAGCCCCCAGGAAAGGGAACATGTACAAGATGGATTTGCAAGAAACATCTCCCTCTGGAGAAGTTTCATGCTTTCTATCTAAAGCAAATAGTGATGAGTCTTTCCTATGGCATAAAAGAATGTGCCATGTAAACTTTAAGAATATGAATAAATTAATCAAACATGATCTGGTAACTGGAATGCCAAAGAAAGAGTTTACAAGTGATGATCATTGTGTTGCATGCCTGAAAGGGAAGCAACACAAGGTATCTCACAAGCCTAAGGAAAAGAACTCCATCACTACTCCCCTACACTTATTACATATGGATCTCTTTGGCCCCACCAGTGTAATGAGTTTAGGAGGACCTTATACTGTCTAGTGATCACAGATGATTTTACAAGATTCACTTGGGTTTTCTTTCTTAGAACTAAAGATGAGACTCCTGAGATTCTAAAGAATTTCATCTTAAAGATTGAGAATCAATGTGATCACAAGGTCAAAACCATAAGATGTGATCAAGGAACTGAATTCAAGAACCAAATCCTTGATACATTTTGTGATGAAAAGGGTATTACAAGACAATACAGTGCTCCCAGGACTCCTCAGCAAAACGGAGTTGCTGAGAGGAGAAACAGGACACTTATTGAAGCTGCAAGAACTATGTTGTCTGACTCTAAACTGCCTATCACCTTCTGGGCAGAGGCAGTTAATACTGCCTGCTATGTGCAAAACAGAGTCTTAGTAGTTAAGACACATGGTAAGACTCCTTATGAACTTTGGCACAAGAGGAAACCTTTCATTGGTTTTCTCAGGTCATTTGGATGTCCCTGCACCATCTTGAATACCAAAGATCAAGTTGCCAAGTTTGCTGAGAAATCAGACGATGGACACTTCATTGGATACTCTTCTCAAGCTAAAGCTTATAGAGTATACAATCTCAGAACTAGAATCATTGAGGAGTCAGCCAATGTGACTTTCAATGAGCACACTCCCAGTGTGGCTGGTTCTGGTCCGGATTGGCTATTTGATCTTGATTTAGTTACCAACTGTTTTAATAAATCTTGTGAGCATGTTTCAGGATCTGCAGAAAATTTAAATACAGGTGATCCTGATCCAAGATTTGAGCTTGGAAGACCTTCAGCTCCAGTTGGAACTACTTCAGCAAATGAGGTTTCTATCAGCACAACAATGACAAATCCAGCTGATACATCTGGCATGCCTTCAAATTCCAGTTCAGAGGCCTCTCAACCAGATAAAGACATCTCAATTGCAGAAGATAACAATGGTGATGGTGAAAGTGATCAAGAATCTCTTGATGCTAATAACCATACCATAGATGATAACATCAATGATGTCACACACTCATTGGATCAAGTTAATCTTGATAAGTGTGATAATGTGGAGGATCAATCTTCAAGACCAGATCTAAATTTCTCAAATTTGGATCTATCTCAGCAACTTGCTGTGATCCCTCAGCTAAGGATCCACAAGTCTCATCCTACCACAAACATCATTGGAGATGTTATCTCCGGGGTAAAGACAAGAGGGCAAACCCATGAAGCAAATGTTTGTCTTCACTCTTGTTTTCTATCCCAGTTAGAGCCAAAGAAAGTTGAGGAGGCTCTAAAGGATGGAAGTTGGGTTGAAGCTATGCAACAAGAGCTGCTTCAATTCAAAAGACAGAAAGTTTGGAACCTTTGTCCTCTTCCTCATGGGAAGACTACCATTGGAACCAAATGGGTTTTTAGGAATAAAAAGGATGATAGAGGAATCATCATCAAGAACAAGGCTAGACTAGTTGTTCAAGGATACACACAAGAAGAAGGGATTGACTACACTGATGTCTTTGCTCCTGTAGCTAGACTAGAAGCTGTTAGGATATTCCTGGCATTTGCTGCATCCAAGAACTTCAAGGTCTACCAACTTGATGTAAAGTGTGCTTTCTTATATGGAGTGATTGATGAGGAGGTTTATGTCAAACAACCACCTGGTTTTGTAGATCCTGATCATCCTGATTATGTCTGCAAGCTTGACAAAGCTCTCTATGGGCTGCATCAGGCACCCAGGAAGTGGTATGAGACACTGTCTGAGTATCTCTGTAAACATGGTTACAGGAGAGGTACTATAGATGGAACTCTCTTCATCAAAGGACAAGGAAACGACATTCTGCTAGTTCAAGTATATGTGGATGACATCATCTTTGGCTCAACCAATTCAAGGCTCTGCAAAGACTTTGAAAAGCTGATGAAAGATAGATTTGAAATGAGTTCAATGGGAGAACTTAATTTCTTTCTGGGAATTCAAGTGAAGCAGGTTGAAGATGGCATTTTCATAAGTCAGTCAAAGTATATTCAAGATATACTCAAGAGGTTCAACATGACTGATTGTAAGACTGCTAAGACACCCATAGCCAGAAACCACTCCCTTGGTCCAGATCTTGAGGGGGAGTGTGTAGATGAGCACTTATACAGGGCTATGATTGGGTCTCTTATGTATCTTACAGCTAGCAGGCCTGATATCATGTTTGCTACATGTATTTGTGCAAGATATCAAGCTAATCCTAAGATGTCTCACTTAATCACTGTGAAAAGGATTTTAAGATACCTCAAAGGTGCTTCAACACTTGGTTTATGGTATCCAAAGAATTCTAATTTCAATCTGTATGCCTATACAGACAGTGATTATGGTGGTTGCAACATGACTGCAAAGTCTACATCTGGGGGATGTCAATTCCTTGGTGGAAGGGTTGTCTCATGGCAATGCAAGAAACAAACCTGTGTCTGCATCAACTGCTGAGGCTGAATACATTGCTGCTGCAAGCTGCTGTGCTCAAGTGCTTTGGATTCAAAATCAGATGCTAGACTACGGATTTAACTTCAAAGAGACTCCTATCCACATAGACAACAACAGTGCTATCTCTATCACTGAGAACCCTGTGCAGCACTCAAGGACCAAACACATCAACATCAGGTATCATTTAATAAGAGATAACTATGAAAAGGGGTTAATTAAACTAGTCAAAGTTCACACAGATGAACAATATGCTGATCTGTTCACAAAAGCTTTTGATGAACAGAGATTTAAGTATCTGATATCAGCTATTGGGATGATTAACTTTGAGTAGATTTTTCTTAAAACTAATTCTAATTATTTCTTCTTAAAATATGTGTGTCCTAAGTTGTCTAGTTCATCACTTTCATAAGCTCATGTTTTCTTGAATGAAAAAAACTCTTTTTGAAGACTTTCCTTGGATTCTTGAAAATTTTCTGATACTTCGGAAGATAACATTTTACCTTCGGAAGAAAAATATGTCTTCAAAATAAATGACTGTCTAAGAAATTTTACCTTCGGAAGAAGTCAAAATTTATCTTCCGAAGCTTAAAATTCTTAACTTAGACACTTATTCATTTTTAAGGACTTTTTCCTTCCGAAGCAAAAATTACTTTCGGAAGCTTTGTTCATTCTTATACAAAGCATCCAAAAGTTTATTTCTCTTCCGAAGCATAAATCTTTAAGACTCTCAGGAAAATTCTTCCGAAGTCACTTTAGCTTCGGAAGCTTTTTCAATCAAACTTCCGAAGACAAATTACTTTCGGAAGCTTTTCGAATTCCAAGAAAACTACTTTTTGAGCAAAAAGGTAAACTACTTTTTCAGAGGTGGGACCGACATACGGATTTCAAAGTTTATCCTCTTCATTAAACTTTATCTGAAATCCTTCTCTCTCATATAAACCCAACGGTTTCCCCCCTCTTCTATCATCTGCTTTTCTTCCATACCTAAAACCCAAAGCTTTCTCTCTGAAATTTCCTTCCCATTCTTTTCTCTTCATCTCTGAGCTACCTCACAATGGCTGACCTTACACACAGAAATGATCCTCACTTTGCCATGCAGCTACACAGACAACACAATCAGGTTGCTCTGTTATGCTCTGACAAAGATCCTCATTTCTCAGAGGTTTGCCGTTTCTTGTCTTTGTCTCACTACTTCACCTCCCTAACCATTGATCCTCCTCTATATGAGGATCATTTGCTTGAATTCTGGAAGACCTGCCAAGAGTCATTATGGATGGGGAGAAGGCACTGTCTGCCACAGTGCAGGGGAGAACAATTTTCATCACTCCGGCCATCATCAACCGACATCTTCAGCTGGATGATGAAGCAGGTGAAGTGTTCTTCCCAAAAGAAGCGGTTAATCATTCCTTCGAGCAGATGGGCTATGAAGGAGATTTCTCTGTAAAGACCTTCAGGAAAGGGAAGGTCTCATCCCAGTGGAAATACCTGCTCCATGTGGTTATCCACAGCTTATCAAACAAGCATGGTGGATGGGACCAGATTCCTGAGGATCTCTCCTTTATAGTTCATGGGATGGTTCAGGGGGTCAAGTTCAGGTATTCACAATTTGTTTATACTAATTTACTTGCAAACTTAGACTCCTTAGAATATTACATGTTTCCTAGATATGTTCAACACATTCTTAACTGTGAACTGGGCTCACAGTTGAGGGAAACAGGCAATATTCTTAAACTGGGACAGATGAAGCCCGGCATCTTTAAATTATGAAGAAGCCAACTGTAGGCTTCTCAGGGGTAGAAACAGCCCTAGTCCCAAAAATGTTAGAGCTCATTGCTCAAGGTGACAACATAGCAGTCCAAGCTAGTGTTGAACCCACACCTACTGCTCTCCTACCCTCTTCACAACCTCCAATATTCATCACCTACAAAAGAAAATCCCAACGAACCCCTGCTCAGGCTATTGAGTCTGTGCAGGCCCCCAAATACTCAACCTTACAGGAAGAAGTGGACTCCAGAGCTCCCACTTCTCCTGAGGAGCAAACCACTCCCATTACTTTACCTATCAGGGCTGAGGTTCCTCAAGCTCAACCTGATGAGCTCATTAGCCCAACAACTGTAAGCCTTCACTCTGAGTCTCAACACTCAGTGAACAACCTTCAGGGGATAGCTACCATCCCCAGCCTTTGGATCTAAACCAACCAATTCCCAACCTATCCTTTTACACTGATGAAGACTTAGGATTCAGTGAGTACCATGAGTCTCTCTTCTCCTCCCCTACTCAAAGAGAGATGAGTACCTCTGACTCTCCTCAGTCTATCCCTCATCAGTCACCTATTACTGAGGTGGACACATCTGAACCTGTTCAGGATGTCCATGGAAGAGGCTCTCACTTTTGAAAGTGATTACATCATTAAGACCTCAACCATGGCAACTCAGCCCATTGGCATCTTAACTGAGGTTGCCAGTGAGCAGAGGAAAACCAGCAGCCAAGAAACTCAAGCTGGTGGTGAGAGAAGGGACTTTGGTCCAATCCTCTCATCCCCCAGTGATTCTTCTGATGAAGATGAGGGGAATTTGAGACTAAAGGTACAAAAATTGTCACAAACATGCACCTATCTAGTCTCTAAGGTTAGTCACTTGGAATCTCAGGTGACTACCCTGCAAAACAGGGTCAATGATCAGCAACTCCAGATTTCATATCTGCAGGAAAAACTAGCTGAGAGACCTTTAAGGAGAGCTCAACCAGGAACACAAGAACCTGTGGAAGTGACTGATTTATCCTCCAGCTCACCTATGCAAGTGGGTGATGCTACCAAAAAGGGGGAGAAAGTTATCACAACCACAGAACCTGGGAGTTCTTCAAAGAGAATGGACATAGAGGACTCACCATCCTCACTTGCTGTTGTGCATTCTCAGCAACTTCCTCAAGTTCACATTAATGTGGACTCTATAGACTCTCTCATCAGGAGTCTCTTTGAGGAAGGTATACCAAGGGCTGTCTCATCTCCACCACATGGAACTGGCAACTACATCATCAGATGGAGGTATGATGATGACAGAAGAGCCCTCATACTTCACAGAGTTCAAGGTCAACAAGAAGTCTTTCAGTTCCAAAGCCTGAGCTTCTATGAAGGACTGGATTTAGTCAACATGCCACTTGTCAATCCAAGCAAATCTAGACAAGCTGACAGGCTGGCTCAAAGATCCAAGACAGGATCCTTGCAGAGTTCTCTCTAAGAAGGAGACTTAGGCAATCAGGCAATGTCATCGGTCAACTGGATGCTGAGGTGGACCCTAAGATTAGTTTCATAGGGGAAACCTTGGCTGAAGGCCCAGTGGCAGAACCTGAGACCCTTGTCTCACCATCAACAACTGCTGCAGAGGTCCAAACTCCATCTGAGACACCTGCTGGTGAAGGTGTCTCTCAGCCTCTCTCTGGCCAGAGCATGGAAGCTACACCAAGCAATGAAGGCCAAGCCTCAATCCACCCTGAGTCACAAAGGTCTGTTGGTGACAAAGGGAAAAGGATAATGACTCCTGAGGAAATTGAGGAGGAAGAGAGAGAGAGAAAAGGAGGCTAAGGGGAGAAAGTTCTTCTGGGTCATCAAAATTCATGCAAGCTGCAATCAGGGCTGCCCCCAGACCAAATACTCAAATGATGAACAAAGGCAGTCAGGATTAATTTTTACAGACCAGGAACTATGATGTTGATGAAATCATCTCCCTCCCCTTAGAAGAGTTGAATGAACTGGCTGACATGGAAGTGTCAAGAGAGATAAAGGAGAAAGAGGATGCAAGGTTACTTCTCAAATTCAAAGAGGAGAGGAGACAGAAAAGACTTCACAAGCATACTCCCACTCTCTCTCCAGTTCAAGAAAGTCCTGCACAGGAAGATGTGGCTCCACAAGAACCTCAGGTAGATAAAGAAGAGGATAGAATCAAAATGATAAACTACCTGAGTGCCACAGGCTTCTATCAGGCAAATACACTTCTTCCCTGTCCTATGACTTCATTGAGTTCGAGTACTTAAAGCAACTTGAGCTTGAGTTAGTCAAAGAAAGAAAAACAACCAAAAGGAAGCTAAGGGAAGAAGCTGCAAAGTCAAGAGCCATCATTCAAAAGAATGCAAAGAAGTCTGCTGACAGACAAAGAATGATGAGCTTCTTGAAGTCATATGGATTCTCCGGAAGGAGACTTGGTCCCATGTCTCTATCTACAATGGATGAGCATATAAGGGTAATCAAGCAGAAGATTAAAAGTGGTGAACTCATTGATTTGCACTCTCTTCCAAGTCAAGTCCCACCTGAAGTGGAGGTCAAGTTTGAACAACCAGAGACACCTGAACCAGAACCTCCAGCTGAGCCTCAGCAAACTTCATCTTCTGATCCAAGACAGGGTCAAACTCCCTCTCCTTCTGAACCTGTGAGGGAGGAACACCCAACTGAGAAAGACACTGATGATCAACATGGTGCTGCAGACCAGTCTTCTCAGTTAAAGACATTAAAGAGGAAGAAGAAAATGGCCTCTAAACCAAAGACTAAAAAGAAGAAGCCAAAGTCATCTACCTCTACACCCCAGGCTGAATCAGATCAACCTGAGGAAGTGCATGATGAGGCAGCCCAATCAACTCCTATGCAAGTGGCTCCTCTAGCAACGAGACACCCATCTTATCCTGGACTTACTCTACCAATCCAGAAAGATGGAATGTTATCAGAGATCAAGGTGTTGAAAATGTCTACTCATGGCAAGACATAATCAACTTACCTCTGCATGATCTCTTTGAAATGAGAAGATACTATGAGAGTCTTGATGATCCTGACCATCAAATGAAGAAAGGATGGTCTTGATTATTCTGAAGACTACAAACATTTAAAGATCTTCTAAGTGTTTTGGTAGCATCAGCCTAGGGGGAGTTTGTAAGGATTCCTGAAGTCTGATGCAACCCAAAACTGCCTAAGTGTTTCAGCAACATGCACTAAGTACTGAAGTGAAGAATGCTTCGGAAGAATTACACAAAGCATTAGAAAATACTCTAAGTGTAATATCTTCCGAAGCCAAGACCAATATCTTCCGAAGCCTAACATGAAGTCTTCCGAAGCTTGAAGAGACAAAGTCTTCCGAAGCTTCAACCTATGAAGACAGATTTCTTCCGAACTTTTAGTACACATGCTTTATCTGATGTACTGTTCCATAAAGCACCTTTTCCGCTGCGTCTCTGATAAGTCACCAACTTACAAGAGTTGGTGAAAAGGTCCATGCTTTTGGTAACTGTACATTGAGGTCTTGAGTCTGAAACTTTCCACTTTATGTACTTTATCCTTTTTGTAATGTATAAGGATGTGAGCTATGGCATGTCATAGTCACAAGGTCAAAAGGCAGATATGCCTTTTGATCCTACAATTGATTTTGTTAGTGTCTAGTCAATTGTATCCAGCTGGCTTTCATAGTATAGCCGCTGTAGGTTGTAGTATAAGTATTCCAAGTTCTTGTATCTTTTTAATGCTTTGTAACACTTGTAAAAGAACTTGAGAAAGCAATATACTGCTCCCTTGAAAATATACTCTCTTGTTCTGTCTCTTGCTTTACTTGTGTTCTCTGCATCACCTTTGGTTACCTAGTTCACTGTTTGATTAACGTTTAGTTAATCTTCTCATTGTGTTGTTGTGTTGTAATTGTGTTCAAGCCCTTGAACGATCCTGCACCTCAGTCATGCGATGGATCAACCGCATGGTTCAATCGCACGACTGAACCATGCTTATGGTCCAGTCCCCGAATGAACAATACTAACCTATAAATACAATCCAATTCATGGAAAAATAGGAGAGCATTCATTCATTACGATTTCAGACGTACCCTAGCCTTCTAGAAGCCTCCCAATTCGTTCTCCAAGTTCATAGAACACTTTAGATCGTTTCCAATCGATTCTAACGTTAGTTTCAATTCTTTATTGATTCTTCGTGTATTCTCACTGATTGGATCGCCAATCAAATAGGATTCCGCACTATTGATCTAGTTTACACGCTAATCACTAGGTATTCGTTAAATAACTGGTCCCAACAAGTGGTATCAGAGCTTTGGCTCTTGATTACGTGTGATTCAATCAAGAATGATAAAAAGCTTGTGTTTTTGCACTAAAAAACGCATCTTTTGTGTCAAAAGTGATCTTGGATGTTCCCTGCTCATCAAAGTTTGGTTTCTAGGGACTTAGGCGATTAGACCTGCGAAAGTTCGAATTTTTACGTTAAAACACGTTAACCTAGAAATTTTCGCAAAACAACAGCTTGAGTCGCACGAGTGAGCCATTCGCACGACTGGACCTCATTCGCATTGCTCAGACGCACGATTGGACATAGTCGCATCTCTATTCGTACGATTGAAGCATTTGTTCGCAATGCTCATACACATCAGCTTCATTCGCACGACTGAACCAATAGCTTAGTTCAGCCGCACGATTGAACCATTCGCATAGTTCATTCACACGGATAGCCGGATCACATCCTTCAGTCACACTAGTTGACAGTTTGTTTAAGTGTACTTAAAGTTATTCGCCATGGAAGATCAAATGTCAGCCTTTACTGCTGGGAAGGGATCTAGGATCCATAACCTGTTGTTACTTGAGAGTGAGGTGGGTAATCATAATAAACCACCAAAGCTTTTAACATTAGATGAGTTTCCCCACTGGAAACAACATTTTGAGATCTACCTCAATGGAGTGGATCTGAATCTGTGGGAAGCTATCGAGATTAGGTATAGTACGCCGGTGGGAGCAGATGGAGTAAAGCTAACCTTAGGAGGGATGACAGACGCGCAGAAAGTCAAATATAGTGCAGAGAAGAGGGTTTATGCATTGATTACACAGTCTATCCCTAAAGACATTTTCCACCAGTACTCAGAGAATAAGCAGTCCAAGAAACTATAGGATGAGCTGGAAAAGAGGTACGACGGGAATGCTTCGTTGAAGGCAATCAAGGCTAAGGAGTTAAAGAAGGAATTTGATAACTTCTCATCGGTGGGAAACGAGAGTTTGGACGATGTTATAGATAGATTCTACCATCTGATGAGTGAACTACATACACATGGGGTGGCTACTACCATGGAAGAGAAAGTTGCTAACTTTGCAGACAGATTGCCGGAAAAGTGGGCTTCATTCGTGTCTAACCTGAGACAGAATGGAATGCTGACAAGCTGGATATAAATGACTTCATTCTAAAGCTGCGAGAAGAAGCACTTAGGATGAAGTACAGAGCTCAGAAGTCTTCGTATACTCAGAATCCAGCTTTGTACAATGCCACGCCTTAAGCTAAGACATCTGGAGCACCTCTCCAGACTGTATTTGTGTCTAGCTCATCGGGTCCTTCACATGCTTCTCCTTCAGGATCAGACACATCGGGGTCTTCTTGTACCCATCATATTGGATCTGAAACAAATGCTACTAGACCGAATACCGAGAACCTTGGTAATGTGACGGTAGAAGTAGCTCGAGAACACATGGATCTTTTGGCTGCAGTTGTTCATTCTTATGATGGACTTGTTGCTGGGAAGATTGGAAACTGTCATCTGGCAGACGAGGACTACGAGCAGGTGGACGAAATGGAGCTTGAGAGAATGGACATAATGTGGGCCTTAGCTAGTGCTGTCCGGAGGGCAAAGAAGTTTGTGAAAAAGACCGGACAGAACTTGGTAGTACTAAGGATACCACATTTGGCTTTGACAAGAGCAAAGTGACCTGCTTTAACTGTGGAGAGAAGGGGCACTTCAAGAGAGAATGTGTTAAGCCAAAGAAGACGGGTAACGGGAACCCATTCTCGTCCTTCACTCGTCAAGACAAGCAAGCTACTAGTTCTACTTCATCAAGCAAGGATCCAAAAGCCTTGACTGCTCATGATGATGAAGGACAGGACTGGAGCTTTAGGTTTGTCTCTCCAGGGGAATCAAACATTGCAAGTGTAGAAGACATTGACGATGATTCCGCAAGTGAAGGAGATCTAGCAGTTGATATAGCGATGTCTAATATGAAGAGACAACTGCAACTAAGGTCAGCTACAAGCCTAAAGAGGAGACTACCAAAGCAAGGATAGAAAAGACAGAATCACCAGAACCAGAGACATCTGATGCTGCGTTGATGGCTAACTCTTTTGAACCAACTAAGGTAAGTACCACTGACCAAAAGTTTAATAATCATGCTTGTTCTGATTGTAATACATTTAGAAATAGCATAGATGAGAAATTTGCTAGGTTATTAGATCATAATGATAACTTGGTAAAAGATTTACAACTGTGCACTGAGGCGAATAGAGTATTAAAACAAAATGAGCATAGTTACAAAGAAAAGATAGACCTTTTGACTAAACAGCTTAGGGAAACTAAAGTAGTTGCATTTAACCAAGCTAATGACATTAGGTACTATCTAAACTCCCTAGAAGACACTAAGAAGCAAAAGGCAGTTATAGAAGTAGAAGTAAACTCATTAAAACAGAAACTGCACAATTGGACAAGTTCATCACACATAGTCCAACACTTAGTGAGAGAAAGAAACAATGGGGAGGGTTTGGGTTACAAAGTGGTTCCACCACCACCTGAGACCTTGATGAACACTAAGAGTAGACCTGTAAATGAAAATCCCATCAAGGATCATGTGGTGTCTACTCCTCTTGTTAGTGATCTAGATTTCTCATGTTCAAACATTGAATCTAGAAACAAACAAAAGGAGGCCACTTCAAAGGCAAATGGTAAATTGCCTTGTGTTAATCTGGAAAAAGAGTTTGAAAAGTTAACTTAAAGTCAGGGTCAAACAGAGTCAAATCAGAACCTAAAAGGACTTCAATAGTCAAAAACCAGTTAACCAAAAGGAAAAGATATTAAACATGTTAAAACAGTTAACTCTGTTAAACAAAAAAAACATCAAAAGAACCAGAGTCAAATCTAAAGTAAGTGATGTTACTAGAGTGTCACACACGTCTCCACAAAGAAAGTTTAATCATAAAGTTGATAGCAGTCATGCTACAACTATGGAAATGTGGACACATTGCTTCCTATTGCCTTTATTATCAGACACCTAGGAAAAAGATTGAACTTCAGGACTCAAAACCTAGGTCTTCTAAGAGGAGTTCTTTAACTCCACCTAGAAGAACTAGTGCACATAAAGTTCAACCCGTTAGCCAGTCGACAGTGTATCACAAACAGGCATTGCACAAATCTGGCTTATGGAAAGAGAAGTCAACCTCTGTGTCTGATGATGATGACAAGAAGGAACCTGGGCTACCCTCACTCTCTAAGGGTCAATGGGTTGAATTTATGATGTGTGATGCCTCTGGGAAACCCAAGCCAGTAAAGGCTTGGGTTCCTAACCTAAACTAATCCTTTACATTGTATGTGCATCGCTACAGTGCTGAAATTAACACGTGGATTGTAGACAGCGGAGCATCCAGCACATGACAGGAAACAGGCTCTTTTATCTAACGTCAAGCAAATAAAAGGAGGGCATGTTTCGTTTGCTGGAAACAAGGGAGGATATATCACAGCTCAGGGAGAAGTGGAAATCAGAAAGTTAAGTTTGATAAGGTGAACTATGTTCAACAACTCCAAATAACTTACTTTCTGTTTCCCAAATCTACGATAAGGGATTTAAAGTCATCTTCGACAACAAGAAGTGTTACGTACTCAAGAAAGATTACGTGATCCCAGAAGACCAAGTTTTGATGACTACTTCAAGATATAAGACCTTTATGTTTTGGATCTGTCAATAGCTGCTACAACGGATCAGGAGGTTTAGTGTTTTCTATCTAAAGCTACTGAGAAGGATTCCATCTCCTGGCATAGGAGAATGGGACTATTAGTCAAAAAAGATGAATCACTTGATTCAGAAGGATCTAGTGAGAGGAGTTAATGTCATGAACTTCCAGCTTCCTGATTTTTGTGTAGCTTGCAAGAAAGGCAAACAGACGAAGAAGTCTCATAAGGAAAAGAAAATTCATTCAATAGAACTTCCTCTTGAACTTCTTCACATGGATCTGTTTGGTCCAGTCAGTACAAAGAGCATAGCAGGCGACTTGTACTGTTTTGTGGTTACTGATGACTACTCAAGGTTCTCTTGGGTAATGTTTTTGAAGTCCAAATCAGAAACATTTGAGTCTTTCAAGGAGTTAGTAACCACACTGGAATCTCTCTACAAGCTGAAGGTTAGACAAGTACGCTCAGACAACGGGACGAATTAAGAACCTGGATGGAGGCTTACTGCAAGGAAAAGGGAATTGTACATCAATTCACTTCTGCCTACACGCCTCAGATGAATGGCGTTGCTGAGAGAAAGAAAACAAGCTTGATTGAGACAGCACGGACTATGCTGGCAGACTCGAAACTGCCTATCCAATTTTGGAATGAGGCAGTTGCTAATGCATGTTATACACTGAATCGAGTTCTGATTGTCAAGCGTCACAGAAAGACATGTTACGAGCTACTACAAACACGCAAACCGAATCTGGAGTATCTCGAACCATTTGGCGCGCCGTGCACACTTCTGAAGAAAACACAAGGAGTAATTCAGCGAGAAGGCAGATGAAGGAATCTTCTAGGATACAACATTCCGAACAAGAGGGTTTACAACACTCAACGGGTCTAGTAGAAGTGTGGTGTAATGTTGACGTTCAGCGATATACCACACCACCTACTGGCAAGGACCCTGCCTATTTCTTCGACTATGATGGATTCTTCAAGTCCTTCAACATCTCTCTCTCTCCCTCGTATGACGAGTTAGCTACACGGATGATGTATGATATCTTGAATAAACCAACATCAAGCTCACTGGGAGGATCATCTACTCAGTCAGGGGGAGTAGTCGACGACAGTGACTCCTCCTCTAAAGATGAAGCTGAAGAAGATGACCAGAACAATCAGGAGGAACAGGTTCCAGTCCCTGAAAGTCCACAAGCATCTACCAGTGATGCACCTTTGACTTCGGAGCCTCAAACTCCAACTACCTCAGATGCAGAACCAAATGCTCATAATCTTGGCTCTGAGGTAGTTGTTCCTACTACTCCAGGATCATGACTAAACGTCTATCATCCCCTAGACAATGTCATTGGGGATGTCAGATCAGGAGTACAAACCCGAAATCAGCTATACTCAGCTGATTACACCTCCGCTATGGAAAAGGGATATATTCATGATGGTACTTATCGGTGTTTTGTCTCACAGTTTGAGCCAAAATACGTCAGTGATGCACTAAATGATGAGGCATGGGTGAGTGCTATGCAAGAAGAACTTCTTCAGTTCAAGAAGTTAGGTGTATGGACTCTGGTTGATAGACCTAAAGGTGCTAAGGTCATTGGCACCAAATGGGTTTTGAAATGCAAGAAGGATGACCAAGGGTCATTATCAATAAACAAGGCTCGATTGGTGGTTCAAGGATTCGCCAAGTCGAGGGAATTGACTATATTGAAGTGTTTGCACCCGTGGCAAGGATGGAAGCCATTCGCATCTTCCTTGCCTATGCATCGTACATGAAGATTAAAGTCTACCAATTAGATGTGAAGAGTGCATTCCTTCACGGGGAAATCAGAGAAACAGTCTTTGTCAGTCAACCCGAGGGATTTGAAGATCCTTATCATCCAGATAGAGTTTACAAACTCGACAAGGCTTTATACGGGCTTCATCAAGCTCCAAGAGATTGGTATGAGAAACTCTCGACTCATCTTGTGAAACACGGCTTTCGCAGGGGAGTCATTGACTGCACACTGTTCATCAAAGAAAAAGGTGGCGACCTACTACTCGTACAGATCTATGTCGATGACATAATTTTCGGTTCAAAGAATGAAGAGTTATGCAAAGAATTTGAAGTAGTTATGAAGAAAGAATTTGAGATGAGTGCTATGGGGGAGATGAAGTTCTTTCTCGGGTTACAGGTGGATCAGACTCCAAATGGGATATTTCTACATGAGACCAAGTATGTAGGAGACATTATCAATCGTTTTGACATGGAGAATGCTTCTGCTGCTGGAACTCCACTTGCTACGAATCACGATATAGCACTTGATGAAAATGGAGATCTTGTAGATGCCACAATGTACTGAGGAATGATTGGATCCCTCATGCATCTCACTGCCTCAAGACCTGATATCATGTATGCTACATGTTTATGTTTTAGATATCAGGCTAAGCCTAAGGTCAACGATCTGATCGGGGTCAAGAGGATATTTCATTATCTGAAGGGTACACCCACACTTGGGTTGTGGTATCCTCATGATGATGACTTTGAACTCACGGCGTATAGTGACTCGAATTACGGGGGCTGCAAGATGAATTACAAGTCTACATCAGCAGGGTGTCAATTCTTTGGGAGAAGATTAATTACCTGGCAGTGTAAGAAGCAGACATCGGTTGCATTGTCATCTGTGAAGCCGAATACGTTGCTGCTGCAAGTTGCTGTTCACAAATCATATCGATTCAACAGCAAATGCGGGATTACATTTAAAGTTCTCTTCTACTCCTATTTTTGTGGATAACTCTACTGCAATTGCAGTAACTAAAAATCTGGTCCAACATCATAAGACCAAACATACCGATATTAAATACCATTTCATAAGAGATTGTTTTGAAAAGAACTTCATTGATGTGGTAAAAATTAATACTAATTTTCAATGCGCTGACCTCTATACTAAAGCCTTTGATAAACCACGTTTTCAATATTTGCTAGAGGTCAACGACGTTAAAAAGAAAAGTGAGGTTATTCCTCATGATGATCATGTGTAGTCCGGTGTAGTTTAGTTAATTTTTCATTTTATTTTATTTTATTTGGTTAATTTAGTCTGTTTAAAATTAAACTCATGTTATTCTACTGTTTATTAAAATCCTAAAATAATTAAACCAGTTATGATGTTAGTATTTTAGGGGGAGAATAAGTCAGTAAGTAACATTATCTTAAAACAAAAGACGAGGGAGAAGGAGTGGAAAGCTGATATAAGGTAGATCGTATCTGTGATACCGATTCAACCCTTTGGAATATGATAGTACACAGGAACAATCAAGAGGGACTTTAAGGAACAAATCAAGAGGGACTTAAAAATTTAATTCAGAAATGATGCAAAATTCAAAGTATACGTCTGTGTAGTCTAAGAGATATAAAAAGGAAGATGATAGAAAAACTGGTAACTCCTAAGGTAACACAACGAGAGTAGACCTAGAGGTTGCTAGATCACAATTGATATGTCGGTAGATTCAACACAATAGATGATTAGACCAACTGGTGATCTCAAGATCAATCAAGTTGTTCAACTGACAGTGGGCTTCCATCTTATCACTGGTTAACACAATCAACAATATTCCAATAAGGGGTAATGAGCATGTAAACGCCACAAATGTGTGCGGATGACCATAAATAGAGGAAAGCATGAAAAAAATGAAAGAAAAATGCTATCAAGCTAATGACTTATGTTGTTGGTGCATTTTGTGCAAAATAAAATTAAGCTGCTCTAACAAGGAGTAGGTTGTGTGCCTCTCTGCTGTGCGATGGCACTGACCTGAGGATAAGCATAACCTAGATATTCTAGATTCATTGTTGTTTTCCGCCTCTCTGCTATGCGATGGCACTGACCTGAGGATTGGCTTCTCTTTGAAAGCTCTAAGAATAGTCTCTTCTTGTAAAATACCCGTAGACCGCTCAAAAGCTCCTGAGGAATGTTGATTACCATATAAGTGTGGGATCCACAAATGTTAGTTGAAATAATTAAACCTAAATCTATCACCAGTCTGTGTCAAAAGTCTGTGTATGGATTTAAGAGGACAAACATATTGACAATCATTGTGGCTGCAATTCTTGAAAGTTCAAATCAATGTGGTAATCTAATAGTTCCAGTATGATTTCCTAAAAGTTGCTAACGACTCTGGATGAAAACCAAGAATAGAGCATCAAAAGATTTTGACAACAAGTCCCAAATGATTTGACTTGCCTGTATGATTCCAAAATTGAATTGGTCCAGGTGTGGTCAATCTAAGTTGAAGCTGCCTATTCCGGAACCAAATCCCGTAGACTTCCATCTTAGGATTTATCCCTCACAAAAAGCCAAAAACAAGTTTTTATTTTTGTACGTTAGTTTAGTTTTTTTTATTCACTTAGTCCTTTAATTTTGTTTGTTTGCCGGACTACATCATGAAAATCGATAAGGGATCAACTCACTAAAAGGTCATGTCTGAGATGACCACATGAATTTTCAAGTTTAAAGCAGTCACGTCTGAGGTGACAAAGTGTTTAAAAGAGTCATTTCTGAGGTGACTAAATTGGTTAAAATGATCATGTCTGAGATGATCAAAAACTCATAATTTTTATTTCAAAAGTTAAAAGGGTCTTAAAAGTAAAATGTTCAAAATGGCAGAAAATTTACTAAGTGTGACCCATTCGCACGATTGGACCATGAATATGGACCAACCATGCGAATGGATCCCATTCGCATAACTAGACATGAAATTAGTCATTCACCCGAAGGCGTATAAGAATGATCCATTCGACCGAATGACAGGGTGCGAATGAGTCAGTCGACAGACTGAGACTCAGTCGGTTAACTGAGGGTGCGAATGAAAGGGCACGAATGAGTCAGTCGACCGACTGAGACTCAGTCGGCCAACCGAAAGCGATTGACTGGGCCAATCGCAGGACTGAACCTCAGTCGCCCGAATGAACTGAGCGAATGAGGCCAGTCGGCCGATTGAACTTAGGTTCAGTATTTAAAGGGCCTCGGTCGATCGCGTTTTACTCATCACTCCCAATCGCACCCAAATCGCATTTCTTCCCGTTACTCTGCCAAAATTTCTAGAGATCGTGTGTTCACATTGCTGTTGATTTTCTGACGTTCGATTGATGATTATACAGGTACATTGCAGTTAAATCTTACCGAAATCAGAAGATCTTGAATCCAAATATGTGATATTCGAATGAAACAAGAACCGGACTGAAAAATGCCCTAATAACCTACATAAACTAAGCAAAATGTTAAAATTAAGTTTAATAGGTTATTAGTGACAACATGGCGAGTCTAATGGACCATTAAACCATGTTAAAATACTTGAATTGGTCAAGATTCGAACCACAGGCGACTGAACAGTGGGACAAGCGACTGGTCGTCCGGATTAACTCCAATCGCACGATTGAATGTTGCGACTGGGTCAATCGGCCGACTGAACCATGCGAATGAGTTCAGTCGGCCGACAAAACCAATCGCAGACTCAGTCAGCAGATTGAACTCAGTCGCAAGTGTCATTCATCCGAACGAGCTCAGTTGCACGAAAGAACAAACGACTGACTCCAGTCGTATGATTCATTCGCACGAATGAATCGGAATGAATTTAAACATTACACTTAGAACTGAATTTTGATGTATTATGTATAATGATTCTGTGTCTTGTGTTTCAGAAAAATGGCTGATAGATGGTTCATTAATCCAAAGAACAACATATGTGCTCACTTGGATCATACTACTGGAACGGGGCCGAGTTCACAGAGATGATAGCCTTCCTTAGACGCTCCCGGATACATAACGCTATATCTACACCTTGCACGCCCTACAGGTCATTACACCAGGCATTCTGGGAGAATGCCTCAGTTGATCGCTCTCGTGAGCCGTACAGTATACGGAGCTCCATTCTGGGTCATGATATCGAGGTTACTGCTGCTGATTTCTAGAGAGTTCTTGAATTTGGGGACGATAAGAATCACCCCACCAAATTACATCCACTAACTGTGAGAGGCTGCTTCCTCAGAATCAAGTACGCGGGGACATAAACTCGGGTGTGCTCAATAGAGCAACATGTGCCCCCAGTACAAATACTTGGCGCAGGTGATCCTAAAGTGAATTGCTTCGAGGAGGGGTGGGTTCGATGATCTATCAGATCAGATTCAAAATTCCTTCGTGGCACTGGTGCTGAACCACCCTTTCAGCTTTTCGAGTATGATCTTTTCTTATTTGATACAGAACCTCGAAGCAAAAGGGAAGGAAGGATTTTGTATGTACCCCAGGTTTCTACAACTAATCTTCAACGAAAAGCTGCCACTTCTCCCAAAGGAGAGTCATGATGCAGTTACTTTGGAAATTATGGATGACACGACCTTGGGTCGGATGAGGGTGTATAGGGGCAAACAAGTGAAGCCCCAAGTGAAGAGGTTGATTGGCCATTTGGCAAACGAGAAATATATGGCACCGGGGAGACGAAAATGGCGTCATGATGATAGTGACTCGGATTCTGAGCCTATTGGTCTACCAGTTGATGACGACGATGATGACGACAGTGGTGATGGTGGAGATACAGGCCCCATTCCATCTACGGCCACTACCACTGATATACCATCTCCACCATCCACCCACGATGAAACTGAGTCTGCTGGTTTCTATTAGGATTTTGTTCCTGATGAGAGGGAAGAGGAGTCTGAAGATGAGCCCTTGACACGTACTATGGGAAGCAAGGTTGTTCCCACAGAACAGGGCTAAGGGCAGTTGGTGAACGTCCAAGAGACTCAGGAGAGACAGCCACTGATCCGAGTTATGCACCGGAGTCAGCCAGCAGGGTTGTAGGGGGAGCATCCACCTCAACGGGAACGAGGAGGAAAGGATGGCTCAACCCCATGGTCAGAAGAAGAATAAAAGACGTCTCACCTTCGTTACCTCCACAACCACATCTGCCACCACCACTACCACTGCTCCACAATCATACCATCCACCACATAGCCACCACATCTGCCACCACCACAACCACTTCCACAGCCACAGCCACCACAGCCACCACAGCTACTACTACCACCACCACACCTCCCACCACGGTATAGATTCCATCTACCACCATATCTTTCACTCCCACTCACCTCCACCATTTCACAGACCCATCTTCACTACAGCCACCACCACCACCGCTACCCACCAAGCTGGATCCTCAGCCCATCCACTCATACATATGTATCACCTCTACCTCCAATTGGGGTAGAGGAACAGCTGTCTGCACTCAACAGGATGGTGATGCACCTATTAGCAGCTGATGAGGAGAAGGCGGCTCAGATCCACCAGCTTGCTGATCTTACTGCTGCTCAGTCTCACCAGATAGAAGAGCAGGCTAGAGTGATAAAGGAGCAGGCCAACAGATGGCTGCTTAGAGCCATGAGATAGCCCAACTCCAAGCTCATAGTGTCACATCAAACAAGAAGATAGAGGAGTTGGAGAAGGCGAAGAAGACGATCATGTTAAAGTTAAGGGATCTAAGGAGAGCCCTTGAAGATCAAAGAGGGAGACGGAGATGATGATGATGATGAAGTTGATGATGAGGATATGAGATAGAGAGGATGAGGGGACAGAAGAAGAAAGGACAGAGGAGAAGGATGATGATGATGATACATCAGGAGAGATGCAGCTGCATCGGCCTCTGCTTCAGGTCAAGAAAGGAGGTCCAAGAACATACAAGACCAACCAGCTTCTTCCTCGCTCCACCAAGTGACGAGACGATAATACAGGACGAAAGTAATGATTAGATGTTTATGTACTTAATTACTTTTGTATTTGAATCATGTATCGAAATCTATGTATTAATGCTTAAATTAATTTAATGCATTTCTGTTTTGATTAATTACTAATGGTTGATATGTTGAATGTGTAAATCAAACAGATCCAAATTACCAAAGGGATGAGTTTGATGTTGCTCCCCTTCAGCAGTCAAGACTCAGCTAACAATGATTCTTGATCTGCAAGGGATTGTAAGGAGGTCGGTGAGTTATACCCTTGAAGAAGGGGAAATAATTCACGACCTATCAAACGAGCAACTCGCAAAGATTTTCAAGCTCAATCCAGATGAGATAGTGAAGGATGCTCCGACATGCAACTCGACTAGTGACGAAGAGCTCAACGGTGTCAATGAAATCGAGATTGAAGATGTCACTGCCGAGCACTACCCTCAGTATGCTGACAATGAGGGAAATGTAGTGCCCAATCTGGGTGAATCCCTCGTCAGCGATACTTTTGAGGTGTTAGACAAGATGGAGCAAGAGTCGGAGAAAGTAGAGGAAACGTCCCAAGCCTCAAATGATGATGTTGATATCCGAAAGGCTGAGTGGGCTGCGTGTTTTGAAGAAGTTAGAGCCCAACGCGCTGCACCGAAACAGGATGCCTACACCAAACTCTACAGAGTCAAGAAACATCATAAGGTGACTGGCAGGATCATAGCGTGGGTGTATTTAGAGGATCTTAACATATATGCAGTTAAGAGGGAAAAGGGCATAGAGTACTTTAGATTCCCACATGATCTGAAGACTCTACCAGGTTTTGAGCTCAACCAGCTGGCCAAACTAAAGCTTTTGTATGCTGACCCAAAGAAGATGTCAGGCTAGTTCGAGGCTGCCCTAAAGAAGGAGTACCACACCAGGTGGGTTAACTTCAGACCCCAACAGCCTACAAGGTATATCAGAAGGTCTGAGGTTGATGCCATTACGGAAAGCCGAAGATAGTGTTGAAGTGGAGTCCTCCACGCATAATGTCAAGAATCCAACTCAGGGAAATGCCACAGGACTTCATTCCACACTTTAAGTGGTGGTACTATGATTGGAGAACAACAAAAGTGGTCATAGTCCTAAACAAAGAGGGCCAAATGGATACGATCAGGGTATTCGACCCAATGTAGCTTACCAACTTGTCAGCAATGATGTCTACACGCTATACAAGTGCCACTGTTCTATGATACGCAAGATATTGTACAAGCCCTCCAATTCCAAAATGTCATAAGACTCTGCTTCACGTTTGAGATTCACGCGGGAGTCACAAAAGAGGACAAGTACAAGAATATGAGGAGGTGATGTAGAAAACAATACATTAGAGAGATCTAGGTCAAGGGGGAGTTTGTTGATGCATGTATGTCCCTAGATCATGATATGAAATGTAATAGATCATGTTTATCTGATCTGATGTAATTTGATATGATTAATGAATGATATTGGTTGTTGTGATTTGTGATGACTAATATTTCGTTAATGAGTCGATATTGAATTGGTTAATTAGGATAGTGATTGTTTGAATGGTTACACATAATGCTTATTAAGAAATACATCCAACTTAACATAATGTAGTTTTCATGCTAATGGCTTATGCGAATGGACCACACGCATGAATAACTTCATACGATTGACTCAGTCGCACGACTGAACCAGAGACTGGATCAGTCGTATAATTGACACATAAGATTGGCTCAGTCGCACGATTGAACACTGATCAACCGCATGGTTCAATCGCACGACTGAACCATGCTTATGGTCCAGTCACCCGAATGAACAATACTAACCTATAAATACAATCCAATTCATGGAAAAATAGGAGAGCATTCATTCATTACGATTTTAGACGTACCCTAGCCATCCAGAAGCCTCCCAATTCGTTCTCCAAGTTCATAGAACACTTTAGATCGATTTCCAATCGATTTCTAATGTTAGTTTCAATTCTTTGTTGATTCTTCGTGTGTTCTCACTTATTGGATCGCCAATCAAATAGGATTCCGCACTATTTGATCTGGTTTACACGCTAATCACTAGGTATTTCGTTCAAATAACCGGTCCCAACAACAATAATAGTGATAACAATAATAGTGATAACAATAATAGTGATAACAATAATAGTGATAACAATAATAGTGATAAAAATAATAGTGATACTAATAATAGTGATACTAATAATAGTGATACTAATAATAGTGATAGTAATAATAGTGATAGTAAATAGTGATAGTAATATATGATAGTAATAATAGTAATAGTAATAACATTAATAGTAATAATATATAATAATAATAAAAATAAAATAACAACAATAATAATAACAATAATAATAATAACAATATATAATACAATAATAATAATAGTAATAATAATAATAGTAGTAATAATAATAAAAGTAATAATAATAATAGTAATAATAATAATAGTAATAATAATAGTAATAATAATAGTAATAATAATGTGACATCCGGTAAATTTCCGTTACCAAACTCCGTTAGTCCCTTTAAGTCTTGCATACACGTGTCGTAAACACACACTAGTTGTCGTTTAACGTTGGTGACATAATAATAATGAACAATGTTAAATTAATGATAATCTAATTGATTATGTGATTATTGTGTTATGTTTATGTGTTTGCATGTTTTAAATGTTAATTAGAAAATTAATCGCGTAACGCGAAAACGTGCCTATTTATTCGTATGTCTTGTGTTTTTATAAAGATAAAATGTATAATGATTTTCATTAGTTTATATCTTTATATTATTAAGTTAAAAACACTTTACAAAGAGTTTAAAGTCTAGTTTTTATAAAATACCAAAACACAAGGGCTTAAAGGGTAAATATGGACATTAAAATTAAACAAAACACTCCTAACCCTAATTCCCCCCATTCGGCCGCAACCATCACCCTCTCCCCCTCTCCACTTGCGATCTCAACCTAGACAAGCATCAAAGCATCGGTTTTGGTCGATTTCAAGGATTACAACACGTAGGAATCATCAATTGCAAGTTAACACACGTTTAAAGGTTAGATTTTTACAAGTTTTCGTGGGTTTTTCATGGGGGCCGAACCCTAATTCGATTTTGTATCATCATGGGGTCGAAATTGATGTTGTTTTATGATGTTAATATGTTAGTTGGATTGAATACATGTTGTTTAACGTTGATTATGCATGAATTGTATGTTTTTAATGGATTGATCATGAACTTTGATTCTAGGCAAACCCTAGTTCGAAATTGATGAGATTATGGATGATTGATGATTGTTTGATGAATGTTTGATGATTAGTAGGTTGTATGAATGTTAGGATATATTGATCTTGCAAGAAATTGATGAATTGAAGTTGGTGTTCATAGGTTACTAATAATAGTAACTTTATTTTCATGACATGATGATCTAGTGATGGATTGATGTTTTTGATGTATTCATGATGATAATTAGATGCTAGATTGTTGATATGAATGCTAGAAATCTTAGAACGAATGTTGTTGTTCATATCTTGCCAAAAGTGGAAATTTTTGTTCATGATGATTGTTAGATTATGATGATTAGGCATTGTTGATCATGTCTAAAGGTTGTTATGAGCTTGAGATGGTATAATTGTAATGAATTCATGAATACATTGAGTGTTTGATAGATGTTGGAATGTACTTTCCCAAAAGGGAAACTTTATTTGCACAACGTTTGAAGGATGATAGTTTGAACATGTTTGGGATGTTAGGAGCATGTTAGTAAGTTCATGGATGAATTATATTGTGATAGAAAATGTTAAAATAGTTGTATGGGATGCTTGGATAATCATGGGTGATGTTTGGACTTTGCTGAGCATATATGATGTTGATGTTGGTTAGTAGCTAAGACATCATGTTTGGGGACTGGAAACTGATTGTTGTGGTGTATGTTGAATGCAATGACATGGTTAATGAGTATGAATGTGATCATCATACACACATGCGAATCTGAGGCCCCTACTTAGTAGGATTGGAAAAGTTTAGGATGTGAAGTCGTGAGTGGCTTCACATGGCATGTAGTAAGTGGTTTGATCTTTGTGTGACATGTTAGTTGTGTTATAACTTGTGTGATACTATGAATGTCTAGATTCGCATGACTTCTATCACTAAATAGATCGTATGTATGCTATATTGTCTAGATTCAAATAGATCGTATCTATTGAACATTGTCACGACCTGTTAAGTTGTGACAGGAGGCAACAAGGTAACACAATCAGCTTCAATTGCAAAATCACTATGAGTTAATATTTACTGTTAATGGACTAGCTATCTGTTACAATGCACTACTTTTATATCTCTATTATTAAACTGTTTATGTTTGAATATCTCTTGAACTCACCAACCATTGTGTTGAAATTTTAGTATGCTATTCTCAGGTCATTAGCTTGCTTGCCATAGGAGCATTACATGGTTCACTTGCATTCTAAGACTCGGTCTTCAAGACATCTTTATTGTTTTAAATGATTAATGTTTACTCTCTTGGGTTGGCGCATGTTTTGCCATAGTATACATTTTTGTTTTTTTTTGGTTTGCTTTACAAAATGCTTCCACACAGTTTAAAGTTTATACTTTGGTTGATTTTATTTAATTATGGCATATAGAGTCGTTTTGTGTAACTATTAACTATGATCCTGGTTTGTTCACACGCCTCGCAGTAAAACTCCGCGCGTGGATTTTGAGGGTGTGACAGATTGGTATCAGAGCCATGGGTTATAGGGAACTAGGTTGCATACACACTAGACTATAACCGCACACAGTTAGTTAGTTACATGTGCCTTATTCTCATCTACTATTACTCATTAGCATACACGTCACAATCTCTGCAACATGGCATCATCATCGAGAGCTCTGGGTAAGCGGCCTGAATCACCTTCACGATCTGAATCCCCGCCTCCCGCACTGTACCTGACAATGAATGTTGTGGTTGTGATGATTCATTATTTCTTTTATTTACTGTTTACTGTGCTTCAACGAGATAAATGTGTTTGATGTTAATCATTACTGTAATTGTGAATGTAAAGTGAAACCCGTGGACGTGGACGTGGTCGTGGACGCGGACGTGGACGTGGCACTAGAGAACAGGGCGGTGGTGCTATTAACATGACCCCCGCAGAATTAGCTGCTCTAATTAATGAGCATGTTCAGGCGACAGTGGCTGCTGCCCACGCGGGTCAGCCAGCAGGTAAACAATGATAGAAAGATAAATCTGATATCCTACATAACTGTATGGGATGTCTGATTAGTGTGTGTTGTGTTAAAACAGGACCATCGGTGTGTACCTACAAGTCCTTTATGGACTGTAAACCACACACCTACAGCGGTACACAGGGTGTTGTAGGGCTGGTATGATGGTTCGAGAAGACTGAGTTTGTTTTCTCTAAATGCAACTATCCACCTGTTGATCAAGTGAAGTATGCCACCGGGACTTTAGAGGGTGCTGCTCTATCTTGGTGGAATGCGCAAGTCCAGATGCTAGGACAACCGATGGCGAATGGACTTCCATGGGATGAGTTCAAAGCAATGATGACTGAGGAGTACTGTCCTCGCAATGAAGTGCCGAAGCTAGAGATGGAGTTCTAGGAACTGAAGATGCAGGGCTCGGAAATCGAGGCCTACACCACCAGAACCCATGAACTAGCAACTTTGTGCCTGGGAATGGTGAATGAGGTGCATAAGAGGGTGGAGCATTACATACGGGGATTAGTACCCGAAATCCAAAGTATGGTAACTGCTTCCAACCTAACCACAATTCAACAAGCCATCCAGCTAGCTCATAAGCTAGCTGACCAAGCCGTGGAGCAGGACATCTACCCAAGCGGGGCGCTGTGGCAAGCGTGCACGACAACAAAAGAAAGTGGGATAATGCCAACGACACCAAAGCATCATCATCTTCTAGCGGTCAACCTCAACCTCAACAGCAACAACAACCAGTTTAGCAGCAATGGAGGTTCGACAATAACCGTAACTTCAACCAAACAGCTGCAAATAATCAAGGACCCAGTGGTTATGGCGGTAGACATCCGAAGTGCACTCGGTGTAATTACCATCATGTGGGATAGTGTGATAACTTCAAGTGTCAACGCTGTGGAAAAATTGGACACGCTGCTAAGGATTGTCATGGTGAGCTGGTAAGGAGGCCACAACAACCTCAAGAAACTCCCAAAGGTTGTTTTGAATGTGGGAAAGGGCATTACAGGCGAAAGTGCCCACAACTACGGAGAAATGGTAATGGCAATAACAACACAACAACAACAATGGTAATAACAACAATGGTGGAAATGTTCTGGTAATGGCGGCAATAAAGATGGAGCCAAGGGGAGAGCCTTCGTCATTGGCTCAGGTGAGGCTCTAATGATCCCACAACTATTACTGGTAGGTTCTCTGTTAATGGTTGTTTTGCTACGGTACTATTCGAAACTGGAGCCGATAGGAGTTTTGTGTCCTTAAAGTTCTGTAGTCCTTTAAGTGATATACCCTCTGCTTTAGAATCTAAATACACCATGGAATTAGCCGATGGTAAACAGATCCATGTAACGCATATCCTTAAAGACTGTAAGATAGAACTTGCTGGTCATACTTTCGCTAAAGATCTTATGCCTGTTACGCTGGGGAGTTTTGATGTGGTGATAGGCATGGATGGCTCTCTAGCAAACAAGTGGAAGTCATATGTCATGAGAAGACCATACGAATCCCTATTGGTGACAACATCCTTACTGTCAGAGGTGATAGGAGTGGTGCTGTGATAGGCATCATCTCATACATGAAAGCTCAAAAGTTATTACGAAGGGTCGTGCGGCTATTCTAGCACTCATAACTGATAAGCAAACAAAAGAAAGGAGAATGGAGGATATTCCCATAGTGCGAGACTTTCCAGAGGTGTTTCCAGAGGATCTTCCTGGATTACGACCTCACCGCCAAGTGGAATTCCAAATTGATTGACTCCCGGCGCAGCCCCGATTGCTAGGGCACCTTATCGATTAGCACCGAATGAACTACAAGAGTTGTCATCACAACTTTAGGAGCTTTTAGATAAGGGCTTTATTCGACCTAGCACATCACCTTGGGGAGCTCCTGTTCTCTTTGTTAAAAAGAAGGATGGCACATTCTGATGTGCATCGGTTATAGAGAGTTAAACAAAGTAACAGTCAAGAACCGATACCCTTTACCTGGTATCGACGACTTGTTTGATCAGCTTCAGGGATCAAGCTATTATTCGAAGATTGACTTAAGATCGGGTTATCATCAACTTAGAGTTCGAGAAGAAGACATTCCCAAGACTGCATTTTGTACTCGTTATGGTCATTATGAGTTCTTGGTCATGCCTTTTGGGTTGACTAATGCACCTGCTGTGTTCATGGACCTCATGAACCACGTGTGCAAACCCTATCTTGATCAGTTTGTCATTGTGTTTATCGATGATATACTGATATATTCTAGGACCAAGGAGGATCATGAAGAGCACTTACGAATGATCTTAGAACTATTGAAAATGAGCAGCTATATGCCAAATTCTCAAAGTGTGACTTTTGGATAAGAGAAGTGCAATTTCTAGGTCATATTGTTAATAAGAAAAGGATACATGTTGATCATGCCAAAATTGAGGCGATAAAGAATTGGACTACACCCAAAACGCCGAGCGAGATAAGACAATTTCTGGGATTAGCAGGATATTACCAACGATTCATAGAAGGATTTTCTAAGATCGCACAACCTCTCACGGCCTTGACTCACAAAGAACGACATACGAATGGAGTGAGAGCCAAGAATCAGCTTTTCAATTATTCAAACAAAAGCTCTATACTGCCCCGATATTAGCATTACCAGAGGGAACGGATGACTTTGTGGTGTATTGCGATGCATCCATTCAAGGATTGGGTAGTGTCTTGATGCAACGAGATAAGGTGATAGCCTACGCCTCGAGACAACTAAAGGTTCATGAGAAGAACTATACCACCCATGACTTAGAATTGGGTGTAGTGGTTTTTGCCTTAAAGATCTGGAGACATTACTTGTACGGTACCAAGTGCACTATCTACACCGATCACAAGAGTCTTCACATATCTTCGAGCAAAAATAGTTGAATATGAGGCAACGACGTTGGGTGGAACTACTAAATGACTATGATTGCGCTATTAAGTATCATCCGGGAAAGGCGAATGTAGTTGCTCATGCCCTAAGTAGGAAGGAAACAGCCTGATGGTTGCGAGCTTTACAACTTACTATCAGTACCCAACTGCCCGAACAAGTTAAGGAGGCGCAGATAGAAGCTTTAAAAGCAGAAAATGTTGGTTCTGAGTCGTTAAGGGGAATGGATAAACAACTGCTGGTGAACGGATGAATTCGGTATTTCATGGATAGACTTTGGGTGCCTGTTTATGCAAAATCTAAGAGATTTAGTTATGAGCGAGGCACACAAATCTAAGTATTCTATACATCCTGGATCCGAAAAGATGTATCATGACCTAAAGGCGTACTACTGGTGGCCTAACATGAAAGCGGATGTAGCTACGTATGTGAGCAAGTGTTTGACCTGCTCGAAAGTAAAAGTGGAATATCAAAAACCATCTGGACTGCTACAACAACCTGAGATACCAATGTGGAAATGGGAACAGATCTCCATGGATTTTATTACTAAGTTACCCCGAACTAATACTGGTTGTGACACGATATGGGTTATTGTGGATCGATTAACAAAGTCTGCTCACTTCCTTGCAATTAGGGAAATGGATAAGATGGAGAAATTAACTCGACTGTACCTTAAAGAGATCGTTTCAAGACACGGTGTACCGATCTCAATTATTTCCGACTGCGACACTTGTTTCACGTCACATTTCTGGCAATCGTTGCAGAAATCTTTGGGTACACGATTGGATATGAGTACTGCATATCACCCACAGACGGATGGCCAGAGTGAGGGTACCATACAGACGTTCGAGGATTTGCTACGTGCTTGTGTGATTGACTTCGGGAATAATTGGGAAATTCACCTACCATTGGTGGAATTTTCTTATAACAACAGTTATCATACTAGCATACAGGCAGCACCTTTCGAGGCGCTGTATGGGAGAAAATGTAGATCACCAGTTTGCTGGGCAGAAATTGGTGATAGTCAGCTAACAGGTACCGAGTTAATTCATGAGACAACCGAGAAGATTGTGCAGATATGAAACCGTATGGCTGCAGCGCGAGATAGACAAAAGAGTTATGTTGATAAGAGGCATAAACCTTTAGAGTTTTAGGTTGGTGACAAGGTTTTGTTGAAAGTCTCACCATGGAAAGGCGTAGTTCGGTTAGGTAAGCGAGGGAAACTAAATCCGAGGCACATTGGACCATTTGAAATAGTGGAAAGAATAGGTCCAGTTGCCTATCGACTAGCCCTACCTGATTCGCTAAGTGGAATCCATGATGTATTTCACGTGACAAACCAGAAGAAGTGCATAACCGATGAAACAATGGTCGTACCACTAGAAGAAGTTCAAGTGGATGAACAATTGCGTTTTATTGAAGAACCAGTCGAGGTGACGGACCGTGAGGTGAAAACTTAAGCAAAGCAAGATACCCATTGTCAAAATCCGTTTGAATTCGCGACGTGGACCGGAATTCACGGGAACGAGAAGATCAAATGAAGCTTAAGTACCCTCAACTATTCGAAGGACGATGCCAGCAGACGAAGGTATTGATTTAAATTTCGAGACGAAATTTCTTTCAACATGGGGATGATGTGACAACTCATCCAAAACTCACTCGATTTCGATTTCTATGTGCCAATGTAGTAGACCAGTGATGGAACACTCTCACCATGTAATGCAATTTTGGGGACGAAAATTCTTTCAACATGGGGATAATGTGACATCCGGTAAATTTCTGTTACCAAACTCTGTTAGTCTCGTTAAGTCTTGCATACACGTGTCGTAAACACACACTAGTTGTCGTTTAACGTTGGTGACCTAATAACAATTAACAATGCTAAATTAATGATAATCTAATTGATGATGTGATTATTGTGTTATGTTTATGTGTTTGCATGTTTTAAATGTTAATTAGAAAATTAATCGCGTAACGCGAAAACGTGCCTATTTATTCGTATGTCTTGTGTTTTTATAAAGATAAAATATATAATGATTTTCATTAGTTTATATCTTTATATATTAAGTTAAAAACACTTTACAAAGAGTTTAAAGTCTAGTTTTTATAAAATACCAAACACAAGGGCTTAAAGGGTAAATATGGAAATTAAAATAAACAAAACCTCCTAACCCTAATTCCCCCCCCCATTCGGCCGCAACCATCACCCTCTCCCCCTCTCCACTTGCGATCTCAACCTAGAACAAGCATCAAAGCATCAGTTTTGGTCGATTTCAAGGATTACAACACGTAGGAATCATCAATTGCAACTTAACACACGTTTAAAGGTTAGATTTTTACAAGTTTTCATGGGTTTTTCATAGGGGCCGAACCCTAATTCGATTTTGTATCATCATGGGGTCGAAATTGATGTTGTTTGATGATGTTAATATGTTAGTTGGATTGAATACATGTTGTTTAACGTTGATTATGCATGAATTGTATGTTTTTAATGGATTGAATATGAACTTTGATTCTAGGCAAACCCTAGTTCAAAATTGATGAGATTATGGATGATTGATGATTGTTTGATGAATGTATGATGATTAGTAGGTTGTATGAATGTTAGGATAAATTGATCTTGCAAGAAATTGATTAATTGAAGTGGGTGTTCATAGGTTACTAATAATAGTAACTTTATTTTCATGACATGATGATCTAGTGATGGATTGATGTTTTTGATGTATTCATGATGATAATTAGATGCTAGATTGTTGATATGAATGCTAGAAATCTTAGAATGAATGTTGTTGTTCATATCTTGCCAAAAGTGGAAACTTTTGTTCATGATGATTGTTAGATTATGATGATTAGGCATTGTTGATCATGTCTAGATCTTGTTATGAGCTTGAGATGATATAATGGTAATGAATTCATGAATACATTGATTGTTTGATAGATGTTGGAATGTACTTTCCCAAAAGGGAAAATTATTTGCACAACGTTTGAAGGATGATAGTTTGAACATGTTTGGATGTTAGGAGCATGTTAGTAAGTTCATGGATGAATTCTATTATGATAGAACATGTTAAATTAGTTGTATGGGATGCTTGGATAATCATGGGTGATGTTTGGACTTTGATGAGCATATATGATGTTGATGTTGGTTAGTAGCTAAGACATCATGTTTGGGGACTGGAAACTGATTGTTGTGGTGTATGTTGAATGCAATGAACATGGTTAATGAATATGAATGTGATCATCATACACGCGTGCGAATCTGAGGCCCCTACTTAGTAGGATTGGCAAGGTTTAGGATGCGAAGTCGTGAGTGGCTTCACATGGCATGTGGTGCGTGATTTGATCTTTGTGTGGTATGTAGTCGTGTTATAACTAGTGGACATGTTAATGTTCTAGATTCGCATGACTTGTATCATACTTGGTTTTATGATGATCTAAGTGATACACGCGGATAATATAGCATACATATGATCTATTTGAATGTTAACCATGCATGATATATGTGTATGATTGCTTGAATGGTTTACAACACATAAAGGCACCAACGGGTCAAACGGTCAACTGGGTCAAACGTGTCTGTTTTTTTGAAACCTTGAGTCCTGGTTGTAGTGTACTTAGGGTTTCACATGTTCTCTGTTTTCACGTACTCACGTATTTATATGATCTAGGTAACCTCTAAAGGTTGTCTGTCCATTCTGTCTGTCAAGTAAAACTCTAAGTGTCTATCACGCGTATCAGGTGAGTTCATGCCACACTCTTTACTTAATCTCTTTTGGGGGAGATAGCATACTGGTAAATCACAAACGCTTTATATATTCAAGTTGTGTATAATATTAATATAGTGTTGATATCATGGAAAAGTCCTCATACTTTCAATTTGTTAATATTGAATAGCGGGGAATTTGGGTAGTACTACTAGGTCTGACGAGCCCCACCTGTGTGACTCGAGGTCAACCGGGTGCAATTTGTCCTATTGAACATTATCACGACCTGTTAAGTTGTGAAAGGAGGCAACAACGTAACACAATCAGCTTCAATTGAGAAATCACTATGAGTTAATATATACTGTTAATGGACTAGCTATCCGTTACAATGCACTACTTTTATATCTCTATTATTAACTGTTTATGTTTGAATATCTCTTGAACTCACCAACCATTTTATTGACATTTTAGTATGCTATTCTCAGGTCATTAGCTTGCTTGCCATAGGAGCACTACATGGTTCACTTGCATTCTAAGACTCGGTCTTCAAGACATCTTTATTGTTTTAAATGATTAATGTTTACTCTATTGTGTTGGCGCATGTTTTGCCATAGTATTGTTGATGCATGTATGTCCCTAGATCATGATTTGAAATGTAATGACTCTTGTCTGTCTGAGTATGATGTAATTTGTATTGATTAATGAAATGACATAATTGTTTGTTACTTATGATGTTTAATATTTCATTAATGAGTCGTGATTGAATTGATTGGGTTTATGATTGTTTGAATGGTTGCACATTATGTTATATTAATTAAAACATTCAAACTTAACTTAATGAAGTTCTCATGCGAATTAACCATACGCATGAATAACTTCACACGATTGACTCAGTCGCACGACTGAACCAGGAGACTGGATCAGTCGTACGATTGTAACATAAGATTGGCTCAGTCGCACGACTGAACACTCAGTCGTACGAATGAATCACCGCATGGTTCAATCGCACGACTGAACCAAACTAATGGTTCGTTCGCACGATTGAATAATACCAACCTATAAATACAACTCAATTCGTGAAAAAAAGAGGACTCTCAATCAATTACGATTCCAGACGTACCCTAGCCGTCCAGAAACCTCTCAATTCGTTCTCCAAGTTCATAGAACACATTAGATCGATTCCCATCGATTTCTAACGTTAGTTTCAATTCTTGATTGATTCTTCGTGTGTTCTCACTGATTGGATCGCCAATCAAATAGGATTCCGCACTATTTGATCTGGTTTACACGTTAATCTCTAGGTATTTCGGTCAAATACCAGGTCCTAACAAGTGGTATCAGAGCTTTGACTCTTGATTACGTGTTGATTCAATCAAGATTGCATAAAAGTTTGTGTTTTTGCACTAAAAACGCAATCTTTGGCATCAAAAGTGATCTTGGAAGTTCCCTGCTCATCGAAGTTTGGTTTCTACGGACTTAGGCGATTAGAACTTGTGAAATTTCGAATCTTTACGGCTGAAACCCGTCAAACCTAGAAATTTTCGCAAAACAGCAGCTTCAGTCGCACGAGTGACTCATTCGCACGACTGGACTCCATTCGCATTGCTCATACGCCGATTGGACATAGTCACCCTCATTCGGCCGACTGAACCGTTCGTTCGCATAGCTCATACGCACCAGATTCATTCGCCCGACTGAACCAATCGCCCAGTTCAGCCGCACGATTGAACCAGTCGCAGAGTTCATACGCACGATTAGATCATTCGCATCCTTCAGTCGCATCAGTGAAAGTTTGTTTGATTAGATTCTAAGTTTATTAGTCATGGAAGATCAGATGTCAGCCTTTACTACTGGGAAGGACTCAAGGATACAGAACCTTCTGTTGCTTGAGAGTGAGGTGGGTAATCACAATAACCACCAAAGCTTTTGACTTTAGATGAGTTTCCCCACTGGAAACAACGTTTTGAGATCTACCTTAATGGAGTAGATCCTAATCTGTGGGAAGCCATTGAGATCGGTTATAGTACACCGGTGGGAGCTGATGGAGTTAAGCTAACATTAGCGGGATGACAGACGCACAGAAAATAAAGTACAATGCAGAGAAAAGAGTTTATGCATTGATCACTCAGTCTATCCCCAAAGACATATTCCACCAGTATTCAGAGAACAAGCATTCCAAGAAACTGTGGATGAGCTAGAGAAGAGATATGATGGGAATGCGTCATTGAAGGCAATCAAGGCAAAGGAGTTAAAGAAGGAATTCGATAACTTCTCATCGATTGGTAATGAAAGTTTAGACGAAGTCATAGACAGATTCTACCACTTGATGAGCGAATTGCATACACATGGAGTGGAAACGACTATGGAAGAGAAAGTAAGCAACTTCGCAGACGGATTGCCTGATAAGTGGGCTACATTCGTGTCTAACCTGAGACAGAATGGAATGCTTGTAAAGTGGATATAAATGACTTCATTCTTAAGTTGCGAGAAGAAGCACTAAGGATGAAGTATAGAGCTCAGAAGTCTTCGTACACACAAAATCCAGCTTTATACAACGCCACGCCTCAAGCTAAGACATCTGGAGCACCACTCCAGACTGCTTTTGTGTCTAGCTCGTCAGGTCCTTCACATGCTTCTCCTTCTGGATCAGACACGTCTGGGTCGTCATGTACCCTTATATGGATCAGAAGCAAGTGCTACCAAACTGAAGATCGAGAACCTCGGTAATGTGACCGTAGAAGTAGCTCGAGAGCATATGGATCTTTTAGCAGCAGTGGTTCATTCATATGATGGACTTGTTGCCGGGAAGATTGGAAACTGCCATTTGGCAGATGAGGACTACGAGCAGGTGGATGAAATGGAGCTTGAGAGGATGGATATAATGTGGGCCTTAGCTAGCCTGTCCGAAGGGCGAAGTTTGTTAAGAAGACTGGACAGAACTTGATAGCTACTAAGGATACCACATTTGGCTTTGACAAGAGCAAAGTGACCTGCTTCAACTGTGGAGAGAAGGGGCACTTCAAAAGAGAATGTGTCAAGCCAAAGAAGACGGGTAATGGGAACCCGTTCTCGTCCTTTACTCGCCAAGACAAGCAAGCCTCCAGTTCTACTTCATCAAACAAGGATCCAAAAGCCTTGACTGCTCATGATGATGAAGGACAGGATTGGAGTTTTAGGTTTGTCTCACCAGGAGAATCTAACATTGCCAGTGTTGAGGATATTGATGATGATTCTGCGAGTGAAGGTGATCTAGCAGTTGAGATAGCAATGTCACATAGTGAAGAACAACTGCAGCCGAGGTCAGTTACAAGCCAATGAGGAGATTTCCACGTCAGAGACAGAAAAGTCAGAATCACCAGAACCAGAGACATCTGATGCTGCACTGATGGCTAACTCTTCTGAACCAACTCAGGTAAGTACTACTGACCAAATGTTTAATAATCATGCTTGTTCTGATTGTGATACTTTTAGGAATAGCATAGATGAAATTTTGCTAGGTTATTAGATCATAATGATAACTTAGTAAAAGATTTACGACTGTGCACTGAGGCTAATAGAGTACTAAAACAAAAGAGCATAGTTATAAGAAAAGATAGACCTATTGACTAAACAACTTAGGGAAACCGAAGTAGTGGCCTTTAACCAAAAATGACATTAGGTACTATCTAAACTCCCTAGAAGACTAAGAAGCAAAAGGCAGTTCTAGAAGTAGAAGTTAATTCATTAAAACAGAAACTGCATAGTTGGACTAGTTCTTCACACATAGTTCAACACTTAGTGAGAGAAAGGAATAACGGGGAGGGATTAGGCTACAAAGTGGTTCCACCACCACCTGAGACCTTGATGAACACTAAGTCTAGACCAGTATAATAACCCCATCAAGGATCATGTGGTGATTACTCCTCTATTACTGATCCAGACACCTCATGTTCATCTACTGAATCTGGACAGAAACAAAAGGAGGCCACTTCAAAGGCAAAGGGTAAATTGCCTTGTGTTAATCTGGAAAATGAATTTGAAAAAGTTAACTTAAAGTCAGGGTCAAACAGAGTCAAATCAGAACCTAAAAGGACTTCAAATGTTACTTTTCACATGCTTCAGTCAAAAACCAGTTAACCAAAAAGTGAACATGTTAAATGTTAAAACAGTAATTTTGTTAAATTAAACAGAGAAAACATCAAACATACAAGAGTCAAAACCTAAAGTGATTGATGTTACTAGAGTGTCACGCACTTCTCCACAAAGAAAGTCTACTCATAAAGTTGATAGCAGGTCATGCTACAACTGTGGAGAATGTGGACACATTGCTTCCTATTGTCCTTTCTATCAGACACCTAGGAAGAAGATTGATCTTCAGGACTCTAGACCTAGGTCTTCTAAGAGGAGTTCTCTAACTCCACCTAGAAGAGCTAGTGAACCTAAAGTCCAACCTGTAAGCCATACGACTGTTTATCATAAACAGGCATTGCACAAATCTGGCTTATGGAAAGAAAAGTCAACCTACGTGTCTGATACTGATGACAAGAAGGAACCTGAGCTACCCTCACCCTCTAAGGGTCAATGGGTGGAGTTTATGATGTGTGATGCCTCTGGGAAACCCAAGACAGTAAAGCTTGGGTTCCTAACCTAAACTAATTCATTTACTTTGTATGTGCAGGGTGTTCGATACAGTGCTGAGACTAACACGTGGATTATAGACAGCGGAGCATCCAGGCACATGACAGGAAATAGAGCCCTTTTATCAAACGTCAAACAAATAAAAGGAGGGCATGTTTCCTTTGCAGGAAACAAAGGAGGCTATATCACAGCTCAGGGAGAAGTGGGAAATCAGAAAGTTAAGTTTGATAAGGTGAACTACGTTCAACAACTTCAGAACAACTTACTTTCTGTTTCCCAAATCTGTGATAAAGGATTTAAAGTCATCTTCGACAACAAGAAGTGTTACATGCTGAAGAAAGAATATATGATCCCAGAGGACCAAGTTCTAATGACTGCTTCAAGATATAAAGACCTTTATGTCTTGGATCTGTCAACAGCTGCTACAACGATCATGAGGTTCAGTGCTTTCTATCTAAAGCTACTGAGAAGGATTCAATCTCCTGGCATAGGAGAATGGGACACATTAGTCAAAGGAAGATGAATCATTTGATTCAGAAGGATTTAGTGAGAGGAGTAAATGTCAAGAACTTCCAACTTCCTGACTTTTGTGTAGCTTGCAAGAAAGGCAAACAGACAAAGAAGTCTCATAAGGAAAAGAAAGTTCATTCAATAGAACTTCCTCTTGAGCTTCTTCACATGGATCTGTTTGGTCCAGTTAGTACAAGGAGCATTGCAGGCGACGTGTACTGTTTTGTGGTCACTGATGACTACTCAAGGTTCACTTGGGTAATGTTTCTGAAATCCAAATCAGAAACATTGGAGACATTCAAGGAATTAGTAACCACACTGGAATCTCTCTACAAGCTAAAAGTTAGACAAGTACGCTCAGACAACGGGACAGAATTCAAGAATCAAGGGATGGAGGCATACTGCAAGGAAAGGGAATTGTGCATCAATTCACTTCTGCTTACACACCTCAGATGAATGGCGTTGCTGAGAGAAAGAACAGGAGTTTGATAGAGACAGCACGGACTATGCTGGCAGACTCGAAACTGCCTATCCAATTCTGGAATGAGGCGGTGGCAAATGCGTGTTATACACTGAATCGAGTCCTAATAGTCAAGCGCCACGGAAAGACATGTTATGAGCTACTACAAAGACGCAAACCGAATTTGGAGTATCTTGAACCTTTTGGCGCGCCGTGTACACTTCTGAAGAGACACAAGAAGGCAAATTCAGCGAGAAGGCAGATGAAGGAATTTTTCTAGGATACAACATACCGAACAAGCGAGTTTACAATAACTCAACGGGTCTTGTAGAAGTGTGGTGTAATGTCGACGTTCAGAGATATACCACACCACCTACAGGCAAAGGACCTGCATACTTCTTCGATTATGATGGATTCTTCAAGTCCTTCAACATCCCTCTCTCTCCCTCGGATGATGAGTTAGCTACTAGGATGATGTATGATATTCTAAATACACCATCTAGCACCCAGGAGAATCATCTACTCAGTCAGGGGGGTAGTCGATGACAGTGACTCCTCCTCTGAAGATGAAACTGAAGCAGATGACCAGAACAGTCAGGAGGAACAGGTTCCAGTTCCTGAAAGTCCACAAGCATCCATGAGTGATGCACCTTCGACTTCGGAACCTCAAACTCCATCTTCCTCAGATGCAGAACAAAATGTTCACAATCTCGGTTCTGAGGTGGCTGTGCCTACTACTCCAGGATCACGACTAAACGTCTATCATCCCCTTGACAATGTTATTGGGGATGTCAGATCAGGAGTACAACCCGAAATCAGCTATACTCAGCTGATTACGCCTCAGTTATGGAGAAAGGTTACATTCATGATGGTGCTTATCGATGTTTTGTTTCGCAGGTTGAGCCAAAATATATCAGTGAAGCACTAAATGATGAGGCGTGGGTGAGTGCCATGCAAGAAGAACTTCTGCAGTTAAGAAGTTAGGTGTATGGACTCTGGTTGATAGACCTAAAGTGCTAAAGTCATTGGCACCAAATGGGTACTAAAATGCAAGAAGGATGACCAAGGAGTCATTATCAGGAACAAAGCTCGACTGGTGGTTCAAGGTTTTCACCAAGTCGAGGGGATTGACTATAATGAGGTGTTTGCACCCGTGGCAAGGATGGAAGCTATTCGTATCTTCCTTGCCTATGCATCGTACATGAAGATTAAAGTCTACCAATTAGATGTGAAGAGTGCATTCCTTCATGGGGAAATCAGGGAAACAGTCTATGTAAGTCAACCCGAGGGATTTGAAGACCCTTATCATCGGGATAGAGTTTACAAGCTCGACAAAGCTTTATATGGGCTTCATCAAGCTCCTCGAGCTTGGTATGAGAAACTCTCGACTCATCTTGTGAAACACGGCTTTCGCAGGGGAGTCATTGACTGTACACTGTTTATTAAAGAAAAGGATGGCGACCTACTGCTTGTACAGATATATGTTGATGACATAATCTTCGGGTCAAAGAACGAAGAGTTATGCAAAGAGTTTGAAGCAGTGATGAAGAAAGAGTTTGAGATGAGTGCTATGGGGGAGATGAAGTTCTTTCTCGGGTTACAGGTGGATCAAACACCTAATGGGATCTTTCTACATCAGACCAAGTATGTAGGAGACATTCTCAGTCGCTTTGACATGGAGAATGCTTCTGCTGCTGGGACTCCACTTGCTACGAATCATGATATAGCACCTAGAGAATGGATCTGAGAATGGAGATCTTGTAGATGCCACTATGTACCGAGGAATGATTGATCCCTCATGTATCTCACTGCCTCAAGACCTGATATTATGTATGCTACATGTCTATGTTCTAGATATCAGGCTAAACCAAAGGTCAACCATCTGATCGGGGTCAAGAGGATTTTTCGTTATCTGAAGGGTACACCCACACTTGGATTGTGGTATCCTCATGATGATGACTTTGAGCTTACCACGTATAGTGACTCGGATTACGGGGGATGCAAGATGAACTACAAGTCTACATCAGCGGGGTGTCAATTCTTTGGGAGAAGATTAGTTACCTGGCAGTGTAAGAAGCAGACATCGGTTGCATTGTCAACCTGTGAAGCCGAATATGTTGCTGCTGCAAGTTGCTGTTCACAAATCATTTGGATTCAACAGCAAATGCGGGATTACGGTTTAAAATTCTCATCTACTCCTATTTTTGTTGATAACTCTGCTGCAATTGCAGTAACTAAAAATCCGGTTCAACATCCTAAGACCAAACACATCGGTATTAAATACCACTTCATAAGAGACTGTTGAAAAGACTTAATTGATGTGGTTAAAATAACTGATTTTCAACGCGCTGACCTCTACTAAAGCCTTTGATAAACCACGTTTTCAATATTTGCTAGAGGTCAACGGCGTTAAAAAGAAAAGTGAGGTAATTCCTGATGATAATAATGTGTAGTCCGATGTAGTTTAGTTAAAGTTTATTTTATTTTATGTTATCTGTTTTATTTTCGTCTGTTATATTTAAACTCATGTTATTTTGCTGTTTATTAAAATCCAAAATAATTAAACCAGAAATGATTTTAGTATTTTAGGGGGAGAATATGTCAGCAAGTTAACATTAAAAAAATAATAAATAAAATAAAAATGAGGGAGAAGGGGTAACTAGCTGAAATAAGGTAGATTGTGTCTGTGATACCGATTCAATACCTTTGGAAAATGATAGTACACAGGAACAAATCAAGAGGGACTTTAAAATTTTAAGTTTTGAAAAGATGCAAAAGTTCAAAGTATAAGTCTGTGTAGTCTAAGCAATATAAAAAAGGGAAGATGATAGAAAACTGGCAACTCCTAAGGTGACACAAAGAAAGTAGACTTAGAGGCTGCTAGACCACAAATGATATGTTGGTAGATTCAACACAATAGACAATTAGACCTGATTGGTGATCTCAAGATCAAACTAAGTTGTTCAACTGACTGTGGATTCCATCTTATCACTGGTTAACACAATCAAATATATTCCAATAAGGGGTAATGAGCATTTAAATGCCACAATGTGTGCGGATGACCATAATTAGAGCAAAGCAAGAAAAAAATGAAAGACAAATGCAATAAAGCTAATGACTTATGTTGTTGGTGCATATTGTGTAAAATAAAATAAGCTGCTCTAACAAGGAGATAGGTTGTGTGCCTCTCTGCTGTGCGATGGCACTGACCTGAGGATAAGCATAACCTAGATATTCTAGAATTCATTGTTGTTTGCCGCCTCTCTGCTGTGCGATGGCACTGACCTGAGGACAGGCTTCTCTTTGAAAGCTCTAAGAATAGTCTCTTCTTGTAATAATACCCGTAGACCGCTCAAAAGCTTCTGAGGAATGTTGATTACCATATAAGTGTGGGATCCACAAATGTTAGTTGAAATAATTAAACCTAAATCAGTCACCAGTCTGCGTCAAAAGTCTGTGTATGGATTTAAGTGGACAAACATACTGACAATCTTAGTGGCTACATTCTCAAGAGTTCAAATCAATGTGAAAATCTAAGAGTTCCAGTATGATTTCCTTAAGTTGCTAACGACTCTGGATGAACACCGAGAATTTAAGCATCAAAAAGTTTTAATAACAAGTCCCAAATGATTTGACTTACCTGTATGATTCCAAAATTGAATTGGTCCAGATATGATCAATCTAAGTTGAAGTTGTCTACTCCCGAACAAATCCCGTAGATATCAATCTCTGGATTTATCTCTCAAAAAAGCCAAAAATAAGTTTGTTTATGAAATTAGTTTAAGGTTTTAAATAGTTAGTTTTTTAATTTTAATTGTAGGCGTGTGTCGGGCTACATCAGGAAAATCAGAAGGAATCAAATCACTAAAAGGGTCATGTCTGAGATGACCATATGTGCTTTGAAAGTTTAAAATAGTCACGTTTGAGGTGACAAAGTGTTTTTAAAGGGTCACGTCTGAGGTGACTAAAGTGTTTAAAAGGATCACGTCTGAGGTGATCAAAATGTTTTCAAATAAAATGATCATGTCTGAGATGATCAAAGGCTCATAACGTTAATTTCAATTAATTTAAAAGGGCTTAAATGTAAATTGGTATAAATGGCAGAAAATTAACTAAGTGTGACCCATTCGCACGATTGGACCATGAGAATGGACCAACCATGCGAATGGCTTCCACTAACACGAATGGCTCATCAGAATAGCCCATTCGACCGATTGGAAGAGGGTGAATGAGTCAGTCGACCGATTGAAACTCATTCGGTCAACTGAACATGCGAATGAAAGGCACGACTGAGCCAGTCGACCGACTGAATCTCAGTCGGTCAAGTGCATGCGACTGGTTGGGCTAATCGTACGATTGAGCCTGAGTCGCCCGAATGAACTGGGAGACTGAGGCCAGTCGGCCGACTGAGCCCAGCTTCAGTATTTAAAGGGCTCTGTCGATCGCATTTCACTCATCACTCCCAAATCGCCCTTAAATCGCACTCCCTACCGTTACACTGCCAAAATTTTATTAGCCCTAGTTTATCATTGCTTTTGATTCACTAACGTTCGCCATTCATTATACAGGTAGATTGAAGTCTTGTTTCATTGAAATCAGAAGGATTGAACCATAATGTGGTGAAATTCGAACGAAAACAAGAAACAGACAGAACGCGACCTAATAACCTACTTAAACTATGCAAAATGTTAAATTAAGGTTAATAGGTTATTAGTAACAAGAATGCGAGTATATTGAACCGGTAATCCATGTTAAATCACTTGTATTGATCAAGACTCGAACCACAGGCGACTGAACAACTGAGACAGGCGACTGGTCGTCCGGATGAACTTCAATCGCACGATTGAATCTGGCGATTGGGTCATTCGGCCGAATGAACCATACGATTGATCTCAGTCGGCCGACTGAACCATTCGCAGACTCAGTCAGCAGACTGAACCCAATCGCATGTCACATTGACCAGAATGAGTCCAGTCGCATGAAAGAACAGACGACTGACTTCAGTCGCATGATTCATTCGCACGAATGAATCAGAATGACTTTCAACTTTACACTTAGAACAGAATTTTTCATGTCTTATGTACTAATGGTTCTATGTCTTGTGTGTTTCAGGTAAATGGCAGAAAGGTGGTCCATAAATCCAAAGCACAACATCTGTGCTCATTTGGATCACACCACCAGAACGGGGGCCGAGTTTACTGACATTATAGCCTTTCTGAGACGGTCCGGATTCATAAGGCTATCTCCACGCCTTGCACGCCATATAGATCACTCCATCAGGCATTCTGGGAGAATGCCTCGGTGGACCGCTCTCGTGAGCCGTACTGTATTAGGAGCTCTATATTGGGCCATGATATTGAGATCTCTGCTGCCGACATTCAGAGGGTCCTAGAGTTTGGGGACGACACTGATCATCCTACTAGACTACATCCGTTGACAGTGAGAGGATGCTTCCTGAGGATAAAGTACGCTGGGGATATCAACTCAGGTGTGCTCAACAAGAGCAACCTGAGCCCCCAGTACAAGTACTTAGCACACGTGATCCTCAAGTGTGTTGCATCGAGGAGGGTGGGTTGACGACCTCTCAGACCAGATTCAAAATGCCTACGTGGCACTGGTTCTGAACCACCCCTTCAGTTTTTCCAGCATGATATTCTCCTACTTAGTGGAGAACTTGGAGGCCAAGGGTAAAGAGGGGTTTTGTATGTACCCCAGATTCTTACAGCTCGTCTTCAACGAGAAGCTGCCACAGTTGCCCAAAGAGAATCATGACGCAGTGGCCTTAGAGATTATGGATGATACTACTCTGGGCAGATGAGAGTTTACAGGGGAAAGCAGGTAAAGCCCCAAGTGAAGAGACTGATTGGCACCTGGCCAACGAGAGGTATGTGGCGCCTGGCAGACGCAAATGGCGTCATGATGACAGCGACTCCGATGATGAGAGGTTGCTCCTACCAGATATGGATTCTGATGATGATGATAGCGGCAACGCCGGGATGATATGCCTGCTACACACAGAGGCACTGAGTCAGATGTTATTTCCCCGGGGTCTGACACTGCCGGAGAGGTTGCTGAGACGGCCGGTTTCCATCAGGGTTCATTGTTGGTGATCAGGAGGAGGAGGAGTCGGATGAGGAGCCCCTCACTAGGACTGTGGGAAGCAAAGTTGTTCCCACAGAACACGGGCTTAGGGTGGTTGGTGAACACCCTCGGGACTCCACTGAGAGAGAGACTGACCCAAGCTATGCTCCGGGTTCAGTGGGCAGAGCTGCAGGGGGAGCATCCACTTCCACCGGGACTAGGAGGAAGAGGATGGCTCACCCCACGGACTGAAGAAGAAGAAGCGTCGCCTGACCTTCGTTACCACTGCTACCACTACTTCCACCACCACAGCCACCACTACCACCTCCACTGACATACCACCCATCACCACAGCCACCACATCCACTACTGCTACCACAGCCACCACCTTACCTACCACCACTGTATCCTTCCCATCCACCACCATACCATTCACACCTACATCACCAGCACCTGCTTACCGACCCATATTCACCACTGCTACTACCACCACCACCTCACATCATGCCGGACCTTCACCCAGCCATCACATGTATATATCTACTCTACCTCACATCAGGGTAGAGGAGCAGCTGTCGGCGCTTAACCGTATGGTGATGCGCCTGCTAGCTGCAGATGAAGAGAAAGCGGCGCAGATTCGCCAGTTGACCGATCTGACTGCTGCCCAGTCTCAGCAGTTGGCAGAGCAGGCTCGGGTGATAGATCAGCACCCAGCTAATCGATGCTAGGAGAGTCGAGATGTCCCAACTCCAGGACCAGCAGGCCCAATCAGCCAAACGTATAGAGGAGTTGGAGACGACCAACAAGACGATTATGCTGAGGTTAAGGGGTCAAAGGATGAGCCTTTGAAAGAAAGGAGGTTGATGGGGATGATGGAGATGGTCATGATGAAATGATGATGACGATGAGGAAGATGATGAGGATGAAGAAGAGACAGAGGAAGAAAGGACAGAAGGTAGAGATGATGATGACGAAGCAGAAGGAGGGGATGCGGCTGCATCGGCCTCTGCTTCTGGTCAAGAGCGAAGATCGAAGAATCGACAGGATCAGCCATCTACCACTTCTGCTCCTCCGAGCGACGAGCCCAGGATTCAAGACAAAAGTACAGATTAGATGTCTTATGTATTTATTTATTTTGTGTTTGAATCACGGAATGAAAACATGTGTTGAATGTTTATATATTAAGTTGATATAATTCTGTTTGATTACTTACTAATGGTTTATGTGTTGAATGTTTAAATCAAACAGATCCAAACTTTCAAAGGGATGAGTTTGACATTGCTCCCCTTCAACAGGTCAAGACTCAACTAACCATGACTCTTGATCTGCAAGGGATTGTAAGAAGGTCTGTGAGTTATACCCCTGAAGAAGGGGAAATAATTCATGACCTATCTAACGAGCAACTGGCAGAGATGTTCAGACTCAATCCTGATGAAATTGTCAAGGATGCTCCAACAGTTGATTCAACCAGTGATGAAGAACTAAATGACGTTGATGAAGTTGAGGTTGAAGATATTACTGCAGAGAGTACCCTCAGTACGCTGACAACGAGGGTAATGTGGTCCCCAATCTGGGTGAGTCCCTAGTCATGATATGTTTGAGGTACTAGACAAGATGGAGCAGGAAACAGGAAAGACCGAAGGAACAACCCAAGCCTCAAATGATGACGTAGACATTCGAAAGGCTGAGTGGGCTGCCTGTTTTGAAGAAGTTAGAGCCCAGCGTGCTGCACCAAAGAAAGATGCCTACACCAAGCTCTACAGAGTCAAGAAACACTATAAGGTGTCAGGCAGGATTATTGCATGGGCTTATTTTGATGACCTTAACGCGTATGCAGTTAAGAGGGAACAGGGCATAGAGTACTTCAGATTTCCACATGATCTGAAGACTCTACTGGTTTTGAGCTCAACCAGCTGGCTAAGCTAAAGCTGCTGTATGCTGACCCACGAAAAATGTCAGGCTGGTTCGAGGCTGCCCTGAAGAAGGAGTACCACACCAGATGGGTTAACTTCAGACCACAACAGCCTACGAGGTATATAAGAAGGTTGAGGTTGATGCCAGTACTGGCAAGCCCAAGATTGTGTTGAAGTGGAGTCCTCCGCGCACTATGTTGAGAATCCCTCTCAGGGAAATGCCACAGGACTTCACTCCACACTTCAAATGGTGGTACTATGATTGGAGAACTGCTGAAGCTGTCATAGTTCTAAATAAAGAGGGCCAAATGGATACTATCAGGGTATTCGACCCGATGTGGCTAACCAACTTGTCTGCTAATGATGTCTATACATTATACAAGTGGCCACTGTTCTATGACACACAAGACATTGTACAAGCCCTTCAGTTCCAAAACGTTATACGACTTTGCTTTGCGTTTGAGATTCACGCAAGAGTCACTAAGGAGGAGAAGTACAAGAAGTATAAGGAGGTTATGCAGAAGACAAGAGATTAGATAGATCTAGGTCCAAGGGGGAGTTTGTTGATGCATGTATGTCCCTAGATCATGATTTGAAATGTAACGAATCTTGTCTGTCTAAGTATGATGTAATTTTTATTGATTAATGAAATGACATAAATTGTTTGTTACTTGTGATGTTTAATATTTCATTAATGAGTCATTATTGAATTGATTGGGTTTATGATTGTTTGAATGGTTGCAGATTATGTTATATTAATTAAAACATTCAAACTTAACTTAATGAAGTTCTCATGCGAATGAACCATACGCATGAATAACTTCACACGATTGACTCAGTCGCACGACTGAACCAGGAGACTGGATCAGTCGTACGATTGTAACATAAGATTGGCTCAGTCGCACGACTGAACACTCAGTCGTACGAATGAATCAACCGCATGGTTCAATCGCACGACTGAACCAGACTAATGGTTCAGTCGCACGATTGAATAATACCAACCTATAAATACAACTCAATTCGTGAAAAAGAGCGACTCTTAATCAATTACGATTCCAGACGTACCCTAGCCGTCCAGAAACCTCTCAATTCGTTCTCCAAGTTCATAAAACACATTAGATCGATTCCCAATCGATTTCTAACGTTAGTTTCAATTCTTGATTGATTCTTCGTGTGTTCTCACTGATTGGATCGCCAATCAAATAGGATTCCGCACTATTTGATCTGGTTTACACGTTAATCTCTAGGTATTTCGGTCAAATACCAGGTCCTAACAAGTATACATATTAGTTTTTTTGGTTTGTTTTACAAAACGCTTCCGCACAGTTTCAAGTTTATACTTTCGTTAATTTTATTTTAATTATGGCATATAGAGTCGTTATGTGTAACTATTGACTGTGATCCTGGTTTGTTCACACGCCTCGCGGTAAAACTCCGCACGTGGATTTTGTGGGTGTGACAAATAATAATGGTAATAATAATAATAGTAATAATAATAATAGTAATTAATAATAGTAGTAATAGTAACATAGTAATAGTAACAATAGTAATAGTAACAATAGTTATAGTAACAATAGTAATAGTAACAATAGTAATAGTAACAATAGTAATAGTAACAATAGTAATAGTAACAATAGTAATAGTACAATAGTAATAGTAACAATAGTAATAGTAACAATAGTAATAGTGACAATAGTAATAGTGACAATAGTAATAGTGACAATAGTAATAGTGACAATAGTAATAGTGACAATAGTAATAGAACAATAGTAATAGTACAATAGTAATAGTAACAATGGTAATAGTAACAATGGTAATAGTAACAATGGTAATAGTAACAATGGTAATAGTAACAATAGTAATATTAATAATATTAATAGTAACAATAGTAATAGTAATAATAGTAATAGTAATAATAATAATAGTAACAATGATAATAATAACAATAATAATAAGAACAATAATAATAGTAATAATATAAAATTAATAATAATACTACTACTACTAATAATAATAATATAATAATAATAATAATAATAATAATAATAATAATCATAATAATAATAATCATAATAATAATAATAATATAATAATAATAATAATAGTAACAATAATAATAGTAATAATAATAATAGTAATAATAATAGTAATAACAATAATAGTAATATAATAAAATAATAATAATAATAATCAATAATAATAATAATCATAATAATAACAATAATCACAATAATAATCATAATCATAATAATAATAATAATTATAATCATAATAATAATCATAATCATAATAATAATCGTAATAATAATCATAATCGTAATAATAATAATAATCATAATCATAATAACAATCATAATAATAATCATAATCATAATGATAATAATAATAATAATAATAATAATAATAATATAATAACAATAATAATAAGAACAATAATAATAATAATAATAATAATAATAGTAATAATAATAATACTAATAATAATACTAATAATAATAATAATAATAGTAATAATATTAATAATAATAATAATACTAATAATAATAATACTAATAATAATAATAATACTAATAATACTAATATAATAATAATAGTAATAATAAAAATAATAATACTAATAATAATAATACTAATAATAAGAATAATACTAATAATACTAATAATAATAATAATACTAATAATAATAACAATAGTAATAATAATAATAGTAATAATAATAATAGTAATAATAATAATAGTAATAGTAATAATAGTAATAGTAATAATAGTAATAGTAATAATAGTAATAGTAATAATAGTAATAATAATAGTAGTAATAATAATAATAGTAATAATAATAATAGTAATAATAATAATAGTAATAATAATAATAGTAATAATAATAATAGTGTAACATCTGGTTATTTTAAAAGCCAAGATAAAAAGAATAAAAGCAAGAAAGACATAAGGTCCAAATGGAGGGACCAAAAGTGTCCAAAATGACAACACTTTAGAAAAGTTGATGATAAGGCGGCATGGCCGCCCATCACCTTTTCTACACCCAATTTTCGGTCATTTTAGAGAGAGAAACAGAGGAAAAAGAGCAGAATTCGGTTTTGAAGAAGAAGAAAACAAGAAATTGAATTCAAGGTAAGAATTCGTGGTTTTTTCATACTTATGACGGGTTTTGTCCCGGGTATGTGTTTGTATGCTTATGGGTTGTGTTTGTGCTCGGGTTTGTGCGTTTTTGGTGTTGTTTTTAGGTGTTTTGAACTCTTTGCGAGCGGGTTAAAAGTAAGAACACCCAAGTTGCACCAGGTGAGTTCTAGATCCTTGTTTTTACATGTTTTAAACTATCTTTGGAGCTGAAAATGTATTAAAATGATTTTAAAAAGTTTATATGTGAATACCCGTATGTAATGTGTATGTTGGATGTGAGTTTTGGATGGTTTCTAGGGTACTCATGTTAGAATAGCCATATTATGCTTAGAACAGATGGATTCGATGGTTAGGATTGAAAATATCCTAGAAACATGTTTACAGAATGCTCATGCGCCTAGATAGGTGTTCATACGTCTGAAATTCCCTTAGAAAGAATTAAGTGTAAGTCATGCGCCTAAACAGTAGCTCATGCGCCCAAAATTTACCTTAGAAATGTTTGTTCTACTCATTCACCTGAACAGTGGCCCATGCGCCTAGAAATGTTATTCGGACTACTAGGGGTAGGGCCATGCGCCCTAATAGTACCCATGCGCCTAAGTGGCCCATGCGCCTAAGTGTTCATGCATCCGAATAGTATCCATGCGTCTAGATTGGGCTGGAATTTACTAAGTGTTCAGACGTCTAGAAGTCCCCATGCGCCAGAAAGTGGCCCATGCACATAAGTGTTCCCCATGCGCCTTAATAGTTTCCATGCACCTGCATAGTGCCCATGCGCTTAGGACTTAGAATATTTTTCTGATTTTTGGGGAAAATGTGTAAAGTAGGTTTTGACCTGGGAAATTCCCGGGGGACTATAAGTTGACTTTTGGGGTCATAGATGGTATGATGGGCATGTTATGGATGATGATGATGGTGATGATGTTGCATGAATATGCATGATGTTTGTTATGTATGTATGATGCCTTGTGATGATGTATGTATGGTATGTTATGTTATGTTCCTATGATGATGAATGATTATCCTTCCATGGCTTTACGTGTTATATTAATGAATGAACCGAAAGTATTATGTAACATAAAGTGAAAGATAATGAAAGAGGAACATGATGAATGAATGCATGCATAACGAATGAATGAACATAAAAAGTCTTGCAACCAAACGTATGGAGGTTCACACCCGGTGAATGGTGTTAGCTCAACTGTGTGCGGGTTAGCTACCCCGGAAGGATGAATACTGGGGTCCAATCCTTGTTATTGACCATATGTATGGGATCCTTGCCGCTTGCCTCAGGTACTGGTGTCAGCTTCGTGCATAATGTTGAGGTCTATGAAAGATCTCAGGTCCAGTAACCAGATTCGTGCACAATGTTCGGGGTATAGCATATGGCATTGATCCGGAATGAAAAGAAAAGATGAACGGTGAATGTACTTGCCTCAGGTACAGGAGTCAGCTTCATGCACAATGTTCGGGGTCTATGATAGACCTCAGGCCCAGTAACCAGCTTCATGCACAATGTTCGGGGTATTGTACATGACACAAGATATAATGAATGAACGAAGGTTAACGAACGTAATGAAAGATAATAACGATGTTATCCGTATGTACGTATGATGCATTATTTTGCAAAAGTTTTTAGGATGAAATGAAATGCCATGTGGTTTATGTTTTCCGCTGCAATGTTTTGATGAATAAATGTAATGTATATGTTTTACGTGCGATGAATCACCAGCTGTAATGAAATGTATATTTTGCAAATGTTTTGATCAACTAAAAGTGAAGGAGTAGGACATTCCTAAAACAGCTTTTCGCACGCGCTACAGTCACTATGAGTTCCTCGTTATGTCGTTTGGATTGACCAATGCGCCAGCTGCTTTTATGGATCTGATGAATCGAGTGTGTCGGCCAATGTTAGATAAATCGGTGATTGTGTTCATTGATGGCATCCTGATTTATTCGAAGAGTGAGATTGAGCATGCCGGTCACATTCGGGAGGTTCTAGAGACGCTAAGAAGGGAGAAGTTGTATGCAAAATTCTCCAAGTGTGCGTTTTGGTTACGCGAAGTTCAGTTCTTAGGTCCTGTGGTGAATCCCGATGGGATTATGGTGGACCAGGCTAAGGTAGAGGCAATGACGTAATGGAAGTCTCCAAGACGCCATCTGACATTCGTAGTTTCTTGGGTTTGGCGGGCTACTATAGGAGATTTATCCAAGACTTCTCTAAGATTGCTTCTCCACTGACTAAGTTGACCCGAAAGGATGTAAAGTATGTATGGGGTCAGGCTCAGGAGAAGGCATTCGAGGAGTTGAAGGCGAGGTTGACTCAAGCTCCTGTCTTGTCATTACCCGATGGAAGCGAAGATTTTGGTGGTGTATTCGGATGCTTCTTACTTGGGGTTGGGGTGTGTGTTAATGCAAAAAGGAAAAGTTATAGCCTACACATCTCGACAGCTGAAGGTTCATGAGGTCAACTACCCAACTCATGACTTGGAACTAGTGGTCGTGGTCTTTGCACTAAAGATTTGGAGGCACTATCTGTATGGAACAAAGTGCACCATCTTCACCGACCACAAGAGCTTGAAGTACTTCTTCGAGCAAAAAGATTGGAACATGAGGCAGAGGCGATGGTTGGAGCTTATAAAGGTTTATGATTGCAAGATCCATTACCATCGGGCAAAGCCAACGTGGTGGTCGATGCTCTTAGCCGGAAGGAGAGGCCCGAGCCGATTCGGGTGAAGGCATACTACCTAATCATGACCTCTGACATAATGAAGCAAGTCAAGGAGTTTCAGGATGAGGCATTAAAAGAATATCATCTAAACTTTGAAAGAATGAGATGTCTGGTTGGGGAATTGAGTGAAAACACACTGGTGTTAAAACTCAATTGGGACGGGTGTGGATTCCTTGTTTTGCGAATCTACGTGAGAAGATTATGGACGAAGCTCACAAGACCCGATACTCTATCCATCCGGTGCCACAAAGATGTACCAAGATATGAAGAAGGATTATTGGTGGTCGGGTATGAAGCGTGACGTGGTGGAGTATGTGAGCAAATGCCTTACTTGTTGCAAGTGAAGGCGGAACATCAAAAGCCTTATGGGAAGATCCAACCTTTGGATATACCGGAATGGAAGTGGGAGCACATCACCATGGATTTCATTACGAAGTTGCCGCATACTCCGAAAGGATACGATGCCATATGGGTGATTGTTGACCGCTTAGCGAAGAGTGCTCACTTCCTACCGATCCGTGAGACATATTCATCTGAGAGGTTGGCTGACCTGTTCATCAAGGAGATTGTAACTCGTCATGGTGTACCGGTGTCCATTGTGTCTGATCGTGACACCGGGTTTACGTCTAAATTCTGGAAGAAATTCCACGATGCCATGGAGACGAGGTTACATATTAGCACGACTTATCATCCCTAACCTGATGGTCAGTCAGAAATGACCATTCAGACATTGGAAGACATGCTTCGGGCATGTGTGATTGACTTTGGAGGAAGTTGGGACGACCACTTACCGTTAGCTGAATTCTTGTACAACAATAGTTATCATGCCAGCATTGGTATGCCACCATACGAGATGCTATACGGTAGGAGACGCAGAACACCGGTTTGTTGGGGTGACATTGGTCAGAAAGAGATGGGAAGCGTCGAGGTAATCGAGGCTACGACCGAGAAGCTGGAGAGGATCAAAGCCTTCATGAAGGCAAATAAAGATAGACAAAAGTCGTATGCCGATAAACGACATAGACCAATTGAGTTCGAGGTGGGTGATCGGGTCATGTTGAAGGTCTCACCTTGGAAAGGAATTATCCGATTCAGGAAACGAGGTAAGCTAAGTCCGAGGTATGTAGGCCCTTTCCGAATCATTGCTCGAGTGGGAGAGGTGGCCTATAGATTGGAGCTGCCAGATGAGTTAAGTGGAATTCACCTGACATTCCATGTATCTCATTTGAGAATGTGTATAGCTGATAAAGGCATGATTGTTCCACTAGAGAACATTGAAGTTGATGAAAGGCTCAACTATGTAGAGCAACCAGTGGCAATCATTGATCGTAAAGAGAAGAGACTGAGGAATAAAGTGGTTCCTTTTGTGCGTGTGCAGTGGAAGCACAAGAAGGGATCCGAGTCTACATGGGAGACAGAGGAGGAGATGAGGCAGCATTATCATCATCTGTTCGAGGAATAACAGGTTTCGGGAATGAAACCTATATAAGGGGGTGGGACTTGTAACACCCGGTTATTTTTAAAAGCCGAGAAAAAAAGAATAAAAGTAAGAAAGGCAATAAGGTCCAAGTGGAGGGACCAAAAGTTTCCAAAAGGACAAAACTTTAGAAAAGTTGGTGATAAAGGCGAGCCGCCCATCACCTTTTCTACACCCAATTTTCGGTCATTTTAGAGAGAGAAACAAGGGAAGAAGAGCAGAATTCGGTTTTGAAGAAGAAGAAAAGAAGAAATCGAATTCAAGGTAAGAATTCATGGTGTTTGCATACTTATGATAGGTTTTGTCCCGGTTATGTGTTTGAATGCTTATGGGTTGTGTTTGTGCTCGGGTGTGTGCGTTTTTGGTGTTGTTTTTAGGTGTTTTGAACTCTTTGCAAGCGGGTTAAAAGGAAGAACACCCAAGTTGCACCAGGTGAGTTCTAGACCCCTGTTTTTACATGTTTTAAACTATCTTTGGGGCTGAAAAGTATTAAAATGATTTTACAAAGTTTATATGTGAATACCCGTATGTAATGGGTATGTTGGATGTTAGTTTTGGATGGTTTGTAGGCTACTCATGTTTAGAATAGCCACATCATGCTTAGAACAGATGGATTCGATGGTTAGGATTGAAAATATCCTAGAAACATGTTTACAAAATGCTCATGCGCCTAGATAGGTGTTCATACGTTTGAAATTGCCTTAGAAAGAACTAAGTGTAAGTCATGCGCCTAAACAGTTACTCATGCGCCCAAAATTTACCTTAAAAATGTTTGTTCTGCTCATGCACCTGAACAGTGGCCCATGCGCCTAGAAATGTTAGTCGGATGACTAGGGGCAGGGCCATGCGCCCCAATAGTACCCATGCACCCAAGTGGCCCATGCGCCTAAGTGTTCATGCGTCTGAATAGTATCCATGCGCCTAGATTGGGCTGGAATTTACTAAGTGTTCAGATTTCTAGAAGTCCCTATGCGCCTGAAAGTGGCCCATGCGCCTAAGTGTTCCCCATGCACCTGAATAGTGTCCATGCGCCTAGGACTTAGAATATTTTTCTGATTTTTGGGGAAAATGTGTAAAGTAGGTTTTGACCTGGGAAATTCCTGGGAGACTATAAGCTGACTTTAGGGGTCATAGATGGTATGATGGGCATGTTATGGATAATGATGATGGTGATGATGTTGCATGAATATGCATGATGTATGTTATGTATGTATGATGCCCTGTGATGAAGTATGTATGGTGTGTTATGTTATGTTCTATGATGATGAATGATTATCCTTCCATGGCTTTACGTGTTATATTAATGAATGAACCGAAAGTATTATGTTAGCTACAGTGAAAGATAATGAAAGAGGAACGTGATGAATGAATGCATGCATTAATGAATGAATGAACGTAAAAAGTCTTGTAAGCAAAGTATGGAGGTTCACACCCAGTGAAGGGTGTTAGCTCAACTGTGTGCGGGTTAGCTACCCCAGAACGATGCAGACTAGGGTCCAATCCTTGTGATTGACCATATGTATGAGATCCTTGCCGCTTGCCTCAGGTACTGGAGTGAGCTTCGTGCACAATGTTCGGGGTCTATGAAAGACCTCAGGCCCAGTAACCAGCTTCATGCACAATGTTCGGGGTATAGCATATGGCATTTATCCGGAATGAAAAGAAAAGATGAACGGTGAATGTACGTGCCTCAGGTACTGGAGTCAGCTTCGTGCACAATGTTCGGGGTCTATGATAGACCTCAGGCCCAGTAACTAGCTTCGTGCACAATGTTCGGGGTATTGTACATGTCACAAGATGTAATGAATGAACGAAGGTTAACGAACGTAATGAAAGATAATAACGATGTTATCTGTATGTACGTATGATGCATTATTTTGCAAAAGTTTTTAGGATGAAATAAAATGCCATGTGGTTTATGTTTTCCGCTGCAATGTTTTGATGAATAAATGTAAAGTATATGTTTTACATGCAATGAATCCAGCTGTAAGCGTCCCGGGAACGGGACCTTACAAATAGTAATAATAATAATAGTAATAATAATAGTAGTAATAATAATAATAGTAATAATAATAGTAATAAAAATAATAGTAATAATAATAGTAATAATAATAATAGTATTAATAATAATAATAAGAAAAAAAAAAATAATAATATAATAATAATAATAATAATAATAATAATAATTTTAATAATAATAGTAATCATAATAATCATAATAATAATAATAATCATAATAATCATAATAATAATATAATAATAATCATAATAATAATAATAATCATAATAATAATCATAATAATAATAATAATAATAATCATAATCCTAATAATAGTCATAATCATAATAATAATAATAATAATAATAATAATAATAATAATAATAATAATAATAATAATAATAATCATAATAATAATAATAATCATAATCATAATAATAATCATAATCATAATAATAAAATAATAATAATAATAATAACAATAATGATATTAAGAACAATATTTATAATAATAATAATAATACTAATAATAATATTAATAATAATAATAATAACAATAATAATAAGAAGAATAAGAAAAATAATAACAACAATAATAATAATAACAACAACAATAATAATAATAAGAACAATAATAATAATAAGAACAATAATAATAATAAGAACAATAATAATAATGATAATACTAATAGTAATAATGATAATACTAATAATACTAATAATAATATACTAATAATAATAATAATACTAATAATAATAATAATACTAATAATAATATATAATAATAATAATAGTAATAATAGTAATAGTAATAATAGTAATAGTAATAATAATAATAGTAATAATAACAATAGTAATAATAACAATAGTAATAATAACATTAGTAATAATAGTAATAGTAATAATAGTAATAGTAGTAATAGTAATAGTAGTAATAGTAACATAATAATAATAGTAACATAATAATAACAGTAGTAATAATAACAGTAGTAATAATAACAGTAGTAATAATAACAGTAGTAATAATAACAGTAGTAATAATAACAGTAGTAATAATAACAGTAGTAATAATAACAGTAGTAATAATAACAGTAGTAATAATAACAGTAGTAATAATAACAGTAGTAATAATAACAGTAGTAATAATAACAGTAGTAATAATAACAGTAGTAATAATAACAGTAGTAATAATAACAGTAGTAATAATAACAGTAATAATAATAACAGTAGTAATAATAACAGTAGTAATAATAACAGTAGTAATAATAATAGTAGTAATAATAATAGTAGTAATAATAATAGTAATAATAAAAATAGTAATAATAATAATAGTAATAATAATAGTGTAACACCCGGTTATTTTTAAAATACAAGAAATAAAGAATAAAAGAAGAAAGACAATTCAGTCGAAGTGGAAGGAATTAAAGTGTAAAAAGGTACAAAAAAAATCTTTGAAAAGTTGGTGTAAAGGTGGCCATGGCCGCCCACCCTAATTTCACATCACCATTTGTTTGGTTCTAGGGAGAGAGAGAGCAGAAGATAACTCTCAGCTAGTGAAAGAAGAAGAAGAAGTGAACGAATTCAAGGTAGAATTCGTGGTTTTTTATGTGTTTATGACGGGTTTTATCCCGGTTATGTGTTTATGTGCTTATGGGTTGTGTTTGTGCTCGGGTGTGTGTGTTTTTGGATGTTGTTTCTAGGTGTTTTGAACTCATAGCAAGCAGGTAAAAGGAAGAACACCCAAGTTGCACCAGGTGAGTTCTAGACCCTGATTTTTACTTGTTTTCAAACATCTTTGGGGCTGAAAATGTATTTAAATGATTTTCAAATGTTTGAGTATGTATGCCTGTATGTATTGTGCATGAATGAATGTGATTCTTGAATGCTTATAGGTTATTCATGTTTAGAATAGCCACATTAAGCTTAGAACAGATGGGTTTGATATTTGGGTTGAATACATACCGGAAACATGTTGAACAGAAGGTCCATGCGCCTAGATAAGGCTCATGCGCTTGAAAATGCCTTAGAAAAGAATTAAGTGTAATCCATGCTCCTAAATAGTAGCCCATGCGCCTAAGATTGCCTTAGAAATGATTAAGTACAGCCCATGCGCCTGAACAGTGGCCCAGGCGCCTGAACAGTGGCCAGGCGCCTGAACAGTGGCCCATGCGCCTAGAAATGTTAGCCAGATGACTAAGTGTAGGGCCATGCACCCCAATAGTGCCCATGCGCCCAAGTGGCTCATGCGCCTAAGTGTCCATGCGTCCGAATTACTCATGTGTCTAAGTTTAATGTGCACAAATAATGCTCATGCGTCTAAATAGTTCATGCGCCTGAATAGTTCATGCGCCTAAAGTGAAAATGCTTAAGTGTTTGCTGATGCGCCTACATAGTGATGAAATGCCCGAACAGGGCTCATGCGCCCAAAGAGTTCCCATGCGCCAAAGCACTTAGAAATTTTTACAGAATTTTCAGGGAGTCTGTGCTTTAGGGTTTTGAGCAAGGTTGACTAAGGGCTTATTAATGATGATGTTTCATGCATGATATGATTACTTATAATTGTTCCTTATTATTGTTATTGCTATTATTATTATTACTTATAGTATATGACTTTACGTGGTATGTTACTATCGTAACGTAAAGTATATCGTAATAATAAAGTGAAAGAGCAATAAAGAAAAGAAGAGGAACATTAATGAAAATGTTAACAAATCTTGCAAGCTTACAGGAGATACACGACCATGTTGTCGTTAGCTCAACTGTGCCGCGGGTTAGCTACCCTATTATGCACACATGGTCAATCAATTGAGATTGGCAGGACCTTTGCAGCATGCCCTGGGTGATTGGGTTGGCCTTGTACATAGTACACAGAACCCTTTCGAGTGATATAGTTGACCCTTTTGGGGGATACAGTTAACCCTTTCGGGGTATATAGTTTACCCTTTCGAGGGATACAATTGACCCTTTCGAGGGATATAGATGGCCCATCACCCGTTTTCCATCGCGCATATAGTTGGGGTATTGCTCACTGGTCCATATAGAAAGTGAAACATAAAGATAAAAGTTTATAAAACAGACAAGGCCTACAGTAAAAAGAACGAACAATATTTGTTCATATAGTTGATGCGTGCTCACATATACAGTATAGAGTTGTATTTTATGGAAAAGAGTATTTTCTTATACAACATATAGAGAGTATTTTATTACTTATAAAACTAGAGCTCACTCAGCAATGCTGACTTTTATACATTTTCAGTTGGCAGGTAATTATTGCTGAGGATGGCACGAGGGTGAAGCTATTTGGTAGGGAAAGACTGACATCCATTCGCATTTTATGTCGTTGTTGTTTTGTAATGCATATAAGCAAGTCTTTTGTAAACAGTCAATGATAATGTATTGCTTAACAACAGTGTTTTAAATAAAGTGAATGGCTTTGATAAATTATTTCTGCTGCTTAAGCTTGTTTAATTGTAATGTTTAATGTTTTAATTGCTATGATTGACCAACTGCGAGGTTTCCAGGAACGGGGCCTTACAAGTTAGTATCAGAGCTCAAGTTTAAGAGAATTGGGTTAAATAAACTTTTAAAACCTAAACTTAAACTCAAAATGGGACAAATGGAGGGATGTCAGCCCGAGTAGCTACGTGCCATCAGATATGTCTTTTCCTAATGATTAATCGGTATTATGTGCGCATGCTATTTGATTATGTGCTCTTAGTAGATTTAGATTCTAACCAAGTAAGGATAGTAGATGCTTGGGGTATGAAGAGTAAAGTAAGTTGCTAATCACAACTGGCCACTGTAATTAGGGACTTCCTATACTTGACATAAATTGAGTATTACCTTGAATGACCGTGTTAGTGTTTGAATCTTAGTGTGCTTATAGAGGATGGCTGGAGGTAGATCTTCAAAGGCCTCTCGTGGTGGAGGTCACGGTGTTGCTTCGAGACCCTAGAAAGGGAGACCCAGAGTCAAGAAAGTGGTTCATGAATAACCAGAGACCCCTCATCCGGAGGGTGGCGACGAGAGCACCAATCTGAGTGCCTCAGTAAAGGAGGCTGTGGTAGAAGTGGTTCACCAGGTCATGTAGACGATTCTACCGTCTATGGTGACCGAAGTGATCAAGGCAGTTAGAGAGGGAGAGAGAAAGGAAAGTGGTGGACCTACGGGTGAAAGAAGACAGCCCAAGACTGAGACGGTTCCATCCGATGATGAGGATGAAGAAGAAGAGCATGCGCCGGAAGCGACCCGAGGCTGCAACTACGGGGTGTTTATGAGATGCAAGCCCCCTATTTTCGATGGGAATAGCACGGCAGCAGCTGCTCACTGGTGGGTACAGGAGATGGAGGTTGTCCTTGATATTAGTGAGTGTGTGAAGATCAAAAGGTGAAATTTTCTACCCACTCCTTTGTGGAATCGGCCTTGTGCTGGTGGGACAACATTGTCCAAGCCGAGGGTAGTAGGGCCATTGGAAGAATGAGATGGCCTGAACTGAAGAAGCTAGTGATTGAGGAATTTTGTCCTCATAGAGAGATGGACAAGGTAGAAAGAGACTTCCTGCAGCTGGAGGCGGGAACGATGACACACCAGTAATACACCACCAAATTCAATGAAATGGCATGGTTGGTGCCCGATCAAGTGACACCATTGTCACGAAAGATTAAAAGATACATCCAGGGGCTGCCGACGGATATCCGTAGGCATATGATTGCCGCTCGGCCGAGCACTTTCAGGTCGGCGGTTGACTTGGCTGGCAGATTATACAATGAACGCGAGGTGGTGGTGGCTGAGGTGGATAAGAAGGATGGTGGTAGGTGGAACTGGAATGGGAAATGGTTTGGACGTGGTAGAACTGCTCCAAACAAGAAGGTGGCAAAGGTGGGTGATCGACGTGTGGTCACATCTGGATCGGGGCTGAGGAGGTGTGACAAATGTGGAAGGGAGCATACTGGTAAGTGCAGAAAGGGGATGAACGTATGCTTCAGGTGTGGTCAGCCTGGCCACATCGCTAGAGACTGTAAGAAGCCGAGGGTAGAGAGCTCTGGGGCAGAGAAGAAGAAACCGGAGGAAGAAGGGTAGAGGGCAGGTGCTAGAGCTTACACCATGACCCGGGAGGAAGCCAGAGCTGATCCCGATATTGTGTCAGGTATGTTTCAGGTAAACCAAACTTGTGCCTCTATATTGTTTGATTCTGGTGCTAGTACGAGTTTTATTTCTACTACCTTCTGCGCTAAGTTGCCTGTTATCAGTAGAAAGGTCAGTGCACCATTTGATGTAGAAACTGCTATTGGTAAGTCTACTAGAATTACTGATGTGATAGAGGACTGTGCCATAAAACTAGAAGGTCATAGGTTTGCTGCTAGGTTACATGTGATACCCCTAGGTGGATTTGATGTAGTACTAGGGATGGACTAGCTAGCAACCTATGAAGCAAATATTGTGTCCCGCAAGAAGATGATTCGATTAGTTGCGTCCGATGGGAGTTTGGTTACTATTTATGGAGATCGCGTCACGACGATTCCAAAAGTGATTTCGATGGCGGTGGCGGGAAAGTGCATGAGGCGTGGATGTAGTCCCTACTTGGCCTACGTGAAGGATGTGGACGCGCCAACACCACAACTATCCGATGTACTGGTTGTGTGTGACTTTCCAGACGTATTCCCGGAAGACTTACTCGGCGTGCCACCGGATCGCGAGATTGAGTTCCAAATTGACTTGATACCCGGTGCTCAACCCGTTGCCAAAGCACCGTATCGATTAGCTCCCACAGAAATGAAAGAACTCATGGAACAGTTGCAAGAGCTGCTCGATAAGGGGTTCATTAGGCCGAGTATCTCTCCCTGGGGTGCTCCGGTCCTGTTTGTGAAGAAGAAAGACAATAGTATGAGGATGTGTATTGACTACCAAGAGCTGAACAAGTTAACGGTGAAGAACCGATACCCCCTACCAAGGATAGATGATCTGTTTGACCAGCTCCAAGGTGCCAGTTGGGTTTCAAGGATAGATCTTCAATCTGGTTACCATCAGCTGAAGGTAAAGGAGCAGGATATCCCTAAAACAACTTTTCGCACGCGCTACGGTCACTATGAATTCCTTGTTATGTCATTTTGTCTGTCCAATGCGCCAGCTGCTTTTATGGACTTGATGAATCGAGTGTGTCGGCTAATGTTAGATAAATCAGTGATTGTGTTTATTGATGATATCCTGATTTATTCAAGGAGCAAGGAGGAGCATGCCGATCACATTCAGGAGGTGTTAGAGACCTTAAGAAGGGAGAAGTTGTATGCCAAATTCTCCAAATGTGCATTCTGGTTACGCGAAGTTCAATTCTTAGGTCACGTGATAAACCCAGAGGGGATTTTGGTAGACCCTGCTAAGGTGGAGGCTATGATGCAATGGAAGTCTCCAAGGACGCTATCCGAGATTCGTAGTTTCTTGGCGTTGGCGGGTTATTATCGAAGGTTCATTTAGGACTTTTCCAAGATCGCTTCTCCACTGACCAAGTTGACCCGAAAGGATGTAAAGTTTTCGTGGGGTCAAGCTTAAGAACAGGCGTTCGAGGAGCTAAAGGTAAGGTTGACTCGAGCTTCTGTCTTGTCGTTACCCGAAGGAAGCAAGGATTTGGTAGTATACTCAAATGCTTCTTACTTAGGGTTGGGGTGCGTATTAATGCAAAGGGGGAAGGTTATAGCCTATGCATCCCGACAGCTGAAAGTTCATGAGGTCAGCTACCCTACTCATGACCTGGAGCTAGCTGTCGTGGTCTTTGCACTAAAGATTTGGAGGCACTATCTGTACGGGATGAAGTGCACCATTTTCACGGACCACAAGTGCTTGAAGTACTTCTTTGAGCACAAAGATCTGAACATGAGGTAAAGACGATGGTTGGAGCTCATAAAGGATTATGATTGTGAGATCCATTACCATCCGGGCAAAGCCACGTGGTAGCCGATGCTCTTAGCCGGAAGGAGAGGCCCGAGCCGATTCGGGTGAAAGCATACCAAATAATCATGACCTCTGATGTAATGAAGCAAGTCAAGGAGTTTCAGGGTGAGGCATTAAAAGAAGATCATCTAAACTCTGAAAGAATGAGAGGTCTGGTCGGGGAATTGGGTGAAAACACACTTGGTGTTAAAACTCGATTTGGACGGGTGTGGATTCCTCATCTCGGGGATATACGTGTGAGAATTATGGATGAAGCTCCTAAGACTCGATACTCCATTCATCCTGGTGCTACAAAGATGTATCAAGACATGAAGAAAGATTATTGGTGGCCGGTTATGAAATGTGACGTGGCGGAGTACGATGCCATATGGGTGATTGTTGACCGCTTGACGAAGAGTGCTCACTTCCTACCGATCCGTGAGACATATTCATCCGAGAGGTTGGCTGAATTGTTCATCAAGGAGATTGTAACTCGTCATGGTGTGCCGGTGTCCATTGTGTCTGATCGTGACACCCGGTTTACGTCTAAATTCTGGAAGAAAGTCCACGATGCCATGGGGACGAGGTTACATATTAGCACGGCTTATCATCCCCAAACTGATGGTCAATCAGAATGGACCATTCAGACTTTGGAAGACATGCTTCGGGCATGTGTAATCGATTTTGGTGGAAGTTGGGACGACCACTTACCGTTAGCCGAATTCTCATAGAACAACAGCTATCATGCTAGCATTGGTATGCCACCATATGAGATGCTATATGGTAGGAGATGCATAACACCCGTTTGTCGGGGTGACATTGGTCAGAAAGAGTTGGGAAACGTCAAGGTAATCGAGGCTACGACTGAGAAGCTCGAAAAGATTAAAGCCTTCATGAAGGCAGCCAAGATAGACAGAAGTCGTATGCTGATAAACGACGTAGACCAGTTGAGTTCCAGGTGGGTGACCGGATTATGTTGAAGATCTCACCTTTGAAGGGTATTATCAGATTCAGGAAGCAGGGCAAGTTGAGCCCAAGGTATATAGGCCCTTTCCGAATCATCACTCGAGTAGGAGAGGTGGCCTATAGATTGGAGTTGCCAGATGAGTTAAGTGGAATTCACCCAACATTCCATGTATCTCATTTGAGAAAGTGCTTAGTTGATGAAGACATGATTGTTCCATTGGAGGACATTGAAGTTGATGAAAGGCTCAATTATGTAGAGCAACCGGTGGCAATCATCGATCGTAAAGAGAAGAGGCTGAGAAATAAAGTGGTTCCTCTTGTGCGTGTACAGTGGAAGCACAGGAAGGGATCCGAGTCTACATGGGAGAATGAGGAGGAGATGAAGCAGCATTATCCTAGTTTGTTTGAGGAATAATAGGTTTCGGGGAAGAAACCTATATAAGGGGGTGGACTTGTAACATCCGGTTATTTTTAAAAGACAAGAAGTAAAGAATAAAAGAAAGAAGGCAATTCAGTCCAAATGAAGGGACTAAAAGTGTAAAAAAGGACAAAAAAATCTTTGAAAAGTTGGTGTAAAGGTGCGCATGGCCGCCCACCCTCATTTCCCATCACTATTTCTTTGGTTCTAGAGAGAGCAGAAGAGAACTCTTGGCTAGTGAAAGAAGAAGAAGCGAACGAATTCAAGGTAAGAATTCATGGTTTTTTTATGTTTTTATGACGGGTTTTATCCCGGTTATGCGTTTATGTGCTTATGGGTTGTGTTTGTGCTCGGGTGTGTGTGTTTTTGGATGTTGTTTCTAGGTGTTTTGAACTCATAGCAAGCGGGTAAAAGGTAGAACACCGAAGTTGCACCAGGTGAGTTCTAGACCCTGGTTTTTACTTGTTTTCAAACATATTTGGGGCAGAAAATGTATTTAAATGATTTTCAAATGTTTGAGTATGTATGCCCGTATGTATTGTCCATGACTGAATGTGATTCTTGAATGCTTATAGGTTATTCATGTTTAGAATAGCCACATTAAGCTTAGAACAGATGTATTTGATGATTGGGTTGAAAACATACCGGAAGCATGTTGAACAGAAGGTCCATGCGCCTAGATAAGGCTCATGCGCCTGAAAATGCCTTAGAAAAGAATTAAGTGTAATCCATGCTCCTAAACAGTAGCCCATGTGCCTAAGATTACCTTAGAAATGATTAAGTATAGCCATGTGCCTGAACAGTGGCCCATGCGCCTGAACAGTGGCCCATGCACCTAGAAATGCTAGCCGGACGACTAAGTGTAGGGCCATGCGCCCCAATAGTGCCCATGCGCCTAAGTGGCTCATGCGCGTAAGTGTCCATGCGTCCGAATTACTCATGCGTCAAAGTTTCATACGCAAAAATAGTGCCCATGCGCCTGAATTGTTCATGCGCCTAAAGTGAAAATGCTTAAGTGTAGGCTGATGCGCCTATATAGTGACGAAACGCCCGAACAGGGCTCATGCGCCTCAATAGTTCCCATGCGCCTAAGCACTTAGAAATTTATACAGAATTTTCTGGGAGTCTGTGCTTTTGGGGTTTGACTGAGGTTGACTAAGTGCTTATTAATGATGATGTTTCATGCATGATATGATTACTTATAATTGTTCCTTATTATTGTTATTGCTATTATTATTACTTATAGTATATGACTTTACGTGGTATGTTATTATCGTAACGTAAAGTATATCGTAATAATAAAGTGAAAGAGCAATAAAGAAAAGAAGAGGAACATTAATGAAAATGTTAACAAGTCTTGCAAGCTTACAGGAGATACACGACCATGTTGTCGTTAGCTCAACTGTGCTGCAGGTTAGCTACCCTATTATGCACACAGGGTCAATCAATTGAGATTGGCAGGACCTTTGCAACATGCCCCGGGTGATTGGTTGGCCTTGTACATAGTACACAGAACCCTTTCGAGGATATAGTTGACCCTTTTGGGGGATACAGTTGACCCTTCGGGGGATATAGTTGACCCTTTCGAGGGATACAGTTGACCCTTTCGAGAGATATAGATGGCCCATCATCCATTTTCCATCGCGCTTATAGTTGGGGTATTGCTCACTGGTCCATACAGAAAGTGAAACATAAAGATAAAAGTTTACAGAACAGACAAGGCATACAGTAAAGAGAACGAACAATATTTGTTCATATAGTTTATGCATGCTCGCTGTGACATCCGGTAAATTTCCGTTACCAAACTCCGTTAGTTCCGTTAAGTCTTGTATGCACGTGTCGTGAACACACACTAGTTGTTGTTTAACGTTGGTGACCTAATAATAATGGATAATGTTATTTTAGTGTGAATCTAATTGATTATGTGATTATTGTGTTATCTTTATGTGTTTACACGTTTTTAAAAGGTTAATTAGAAAATTAATTGCGTAACGCGGAAACGTGCCTATTTATTCGTATGTCTTGTGTTTTTATAAAGATAAGATATAATGATTCTCATAAGTTTATATCTTTATATTTTGAAGTTAAAAACACTTTACAAAGAGTTTAAAACCTAGTTTTTATAAAATATATATTACAAGGGCTAAAAGGGTAAATATGTAAATTAAAATTAAATAAAACAACTCCAAACCCTAGCCCACCCTCCTTCGGCCGCGACCTCACCATCACACCTCTCTCTCTTGCGAATTCAACCAAGAACAACCTAGTACCTGCGATTTTGGTTCGATTACAAGGCAAACAACTCGTGGGAATCATCAATTGCAAGCTATAACACGTTGAAAGGTTAGATTTTCAAGTTTTTGTGAGTTGTTCATGATGGCCGAACCCTAGTTGCGAAATTGGCCCTCATGGGGTCGAATTTGATGTTGTTTGATGATGTTAGTATGTTAGTTGGATTGATTACATGTTGTTTAACGTTGATTGTGCATGAATTCTATGTTTTTAGTGGATTGATCATGAACTTTGATTATGAAGCAAACCCTAGTTCGAAAATGGCATGATTATGCATGATGGATGATTTTTGATGAATGTATGATGATTAGTAGGTTGTATGAATGTTAAGATACATTGATTTTCCAAGAAATTGGTGAATTGAGGTTGATGTTCATAGGTTACTAATAATAGTAACTTTATTTTCATGTAATGATGATCTAGTGATGGATTGATGTTATGGATGTGTTCATGATGATGATTAGATGTTAGATTGTTGTTATGAGTGCTAAAAATATTTGAATGGATGTTGTTGTTCATAGCTTGCCAAAAGTAGAAACTTTTGTTTATGAAGATTGTTAGATTATGGTGTTTAGGTATTGTTGATCATGTCTAAACATTGTTATGAGCTTGAGATGGTATAATTATGATGAATTCATGAATACATTGAGTGGTTGATGGATTTTGGAATATGCTTTCCCAAAAGGTAAACTTTATTTATACAAAATGTGAAAGATGATAGTTTGAACATGGTTGGGATGTTAGGAGCATGTTGGTATGATCATGGATGAATTCAAAGGTGATGAAACATGTTAAAATAGTTGTAAGGGATGTTTTGGATAATCATGAATGTTATTTGGACATTTATGATCATGTATGATTTGGATGTTGATTAGTAGTAAGATATCATGTTTGGGATTGGTAATTGATTGTTGTGATGTTGTAGAATGCAATGCATATGGTTAATAAATATGGTTATGATCATCATACACGCGTGCGAATCTGAGGCCCCTACTTAGTAGGATTGGCAGGGTTTAGGATGGGAAGTCGTGAGTGGCTTCTGAGTGGTTTGATCTTTGTATGACATGTTAGTTGTGTTATAACTAGTGAATATGTTAATGTTCTAGATTCGCATGACTTGTATGGTACTTGGTTGTATGATGATCTAAGTGATACACCTGGTTAATATAGCATACATATGATCTATTTGAATGTTAACTATGTATGATATATGTGTATGATTACTTGAATGGTTTACAACACATAAAGTCACCAACGGGTCAAACGGATCAACTAGGTCAAACATGTCTGTTTTTCTGAAATCTTGAGTCCTTGGTTGTAGTGTACTTAGGGTTTCACATGTTCTTTGATTACACGTACTCATGCACTTATATTATCTAGGTAACCTCTGAAGGTTGTCTGTCTATTCTGTTTGACAAGTCAAACTCTGTGTATCTATACGCATATCAGGTGAGTTTATGCCCCACTCTTTATTTAATCTCTTTTGGGGGAGATAGCATACTGGTAAATTACAAACGCTTTATATATTCAAGTTGTGTATGATATTATATAGTGTTGACATCCGGTAAACTTCCGTTACCAAACTCCGTTAGTTCCGTTAAGTCTTGTATACACGTGTCGTGAGCACACACTAGTTGTCGTTTAACGTTGGTGACATAATAATAATGGGTAATGTTAATTTGGTGTGAATCTAAGTGATTATGTGAATATTGGGTTATGTTTAGGTGTTTACACATTTATAAAAGGTTAATTAGAAAATTAATCACGTAACGCGGAAACGTGCCTATTTATTCGTATGTCTTGTGTTTTTATAAAGATAAGATATATAATGATTTTCATAAGTTTATATCTTTATATTATGAGGTTAAAAACACTTTACAAAGAGTTTAAAGCTTAGTTTTTATAAAATACAAATTACAAGGGTTAAAAGGGTAAATGTGTAAATTAAACTAAACAAAACAAACCCAAACCCTAATCACCCACCCTTCGGCCGCAAACACTCCCCAAACACCCCTCCCTTTTGCGAATTCAATAAAGAACAAGTTAGAAAGCACCAATTTGATTCGATTTCAAGGATTACAACACATAGGACGCATCAATTTCAAGCAATTACACGTTAAAGGTTAGGTTTTTCAAGTTTTTGTGAGTTGTTCATGGTGGCCGAACCTGGGTGCGAAATTGACCCTCATTAGGTCGAATTGGATGTTGTTTGATGATGTTAGTATGTTAGTTAGATTGTATACATGTTAGTTAACGTCGATTATGCAAGAATTATATGTTTTTGATGGATTGATCATGAACTTTGGTTGTATGCAAACCCTAATTCGAAAATGGCTTGATTATGTGAAGTTGATGATTGTTTGATGAATGTATGATGATTAATAGGTTGTATGGATGTTAGGATACATTGATTTTGCAAGAAATTGGTGAATTGGAATTGGTGTTCATAGGTTACTAATAATAGTAACTTATTTGCATGTAATGTTGAACTATGGATGATATGATGTTATGGATGTGTTCATGGTGATAATTAGATGTTAGATTGTTGTTATGATGATTGGAAATTCAAGAACACATGTTATAGTTCATACATTACTAAAGATAGTAACTTTTTAGGATATGAATTGATGAGTTATGATGTTTGAATGTTGTTGGTCATGCTTTGATGAAGATATGAGTTTGAATTGGTATGTTATTGATGAATCCATGAGTATATTGGGTATTTGATAGAATTTGGGATGTGCTTTCCCAAAAGGGAAACTTTATTTACGCAAAATGTGAAAGATGGTAGTTTGAACATATTTGGGATGTTAGGAGCATGTTAGTATGATCATGGATGAATTCTAATGTGGTAGAATATGATAATTTGGTTGTATGTGATGTTGGGATAGTCATGAATGATATTTGGACACTTAGTAGTAGGACATCATGTTTGGGACTGGTAATTGATTGTTGGAATGTTGTTGAATGCAAAGCATATTGATAATGAATATAGTTATGATCATCATACACGCGTGCGAATCTGAGGACCCTACTTAGTAGGATTGGCAGGGTTTAGGATGTGAAGTCGTGAGTGGCTTCACATCGCATGTGGTGAATGGTTGATCTTTGTGTGACATGTTAGTTGTGTTATAACTAGTGATATGTTAATGTTCTAGATTCGCATGACCTGTATGATACTTGGTTGTATGATGATCTAAGTGTTACACCTGGATGATATAGCATACGTATGATCTGTTTGAATGATAACATGTATGATACATGTGTATGATTACTTGAATGGTTTACAACACATAAAGTCACCAACGGGTCAAACGGGTCAACTAGGTCAAACATTGTCTGTTTTGTTTGAAATATTGAGTCCTTGGTTGTAGTGTATTTAGGGTTTCACATGTTCTTTGATTACACGTACTCATGCACTTATATGATCTAGGTAACCTCTGAAGGTTGTCTGTCTATTCCGTTTACCAAGTCAAACCCTAGTTATCTATATGCATATCAGGTGAGTTCATGCCCCACTCTTTATTTAATCTCTTTTGGGGGAGATAGCATGTTGGTAAATCACAAACGCTTTATATATTCAAGTTGTGTATAATATTATATAGTGTTGATATCATGGAAAAGTCCTCACACTTTCGAATTTTTAATATTAAATAGCAGGGAAATTTGGGTAGTACTACTGGGTCTGACGAGCCCCACCTGTGTGACTCGAGGTCAACCGGGTGCAATTTATCCTATGAACATTGTCACGACCTGTTAAGTCGTGGCAGGAGGCAACAACGTAACACAGTCAGCTTCAATTGCGAAATCACTATGAAATAATATTTACTATTAACGGACTAGCTATCTGTTATAATGCACTACTTTTATATCGCTATTATTAAACTGTTTATGTTTGAATATCTCTTGAACTCACCAACCATTGTGTTGACATTTTTAGTATGCTATTCTCAGGTCATTAGCTTGCTTGCCATGGGAGCACTGCATTCTAAGACACGATCTTCAAGACAATTTTAGTATTTTAATAATTATGGTTTACTCTTTTGGGTTGGCACCTGTTTTTTGCCATAGTTATACTTTCATTGCCTTGGGTTGTTTTCAAAACGCTTCCGCATTGTTTAAAGTTTGTATTTTGGTTGATTTTGTTTAAATTATGGCATATAGAGTCGTTCTGAGTAACTATTGACTGTGATCCTGGTTTGTTCACATGCCTCGCGGTAAAACTCCGCAAGTGGATTTTGAGGGTGTGACAGATTGGTATCAGAGCCATTGGTTATAGGGAACTAGGTTGCATACACACTAGACTATAACCGCACACAGTTAATTAGTTACCTGTGCCTTATTCTCATCTACTGTATACTCATTGGCATACACGTCACACTCTCTGCAGCATGGCATCGTCTTCGAGAGCTCCGGGTAAACGACCCGAATCACCTACACGATCTGAATCCCCACCTCCTGCACCTGTACCTGATGATGGATTCGATTGGCCCCGACTGGCTTATCCCCGAGAGGAGATTGACTGGGATCAACCATTTGCATTGATGAAGCGCGACCCTCCGCGAGACAGGCGTTCCTATCCTAGGTTTGTTGACCATATCATGTTTAGGGAGCGCGTACCTGTTCCAAAGCCAAGGACTAGGAACAATGTCAATCAACTCATGCCTTCACTCCCACGAACGGCGCAGTCCAACGAGCAACTGATTGCTGCACTAATGGCTGCACTGGATACTGAACAGCATCGCGTAAGGCGACTCACGGGTGATGTCTGTACACTACAGCAAGAGGTGTACAACCTGAGACACCAATTGGATGAACTCGAGGAAGAACATGGGAAGACTCTGAACGGTTGTCAACATATGCAAGATGGTGTTATGGCACTCCAAGGACGGTGACTGCTCGTGAACAGCGGGACGCCGTAGCCGATAATAGGATTGCCATTTTAGAGGCCAGCTAGAGGCACTTCAGATTGCTATAGCTCCTGCTCCTGCAGCAGACCCTGAGGATGAGGAGGATCCCGAGGAAGAGGAACCGGAGGAGATGGAGGATGATAGTGATAGGTCAGATGTTGTCGATTGACTTCTTTATATGACTTAGACTACGTAGTGTTTTCTTTTGAAACCTATGTGGGAAGGGTTGTTTCCCCACACGAACGACAAACTTCAATTTTGACATTGCTAAATACATTGTGACTCATTTGCAATTTATTTACTTTGGCTATTATTTTTGTTATGAATGTTGTGGTTGTGATGATACGTTATTTCTTTTTTTTACTGTTTTCTACGCTTCAATGAGTTAAATATGTTTGATGTTACTCATTATTGTATTTGTGAATGTAAATTGAAAAGAATGGACGCCCGTGGACGTGGACGTGGTCGTGGACGCGGACGTGGACGTGGCACCGGAGAATAGGGTGGTGGTGCTATTAACATGACTCCCGCAGAATTGGGTGCTCTAATTAATGGGCATGTTCAGGCGGCAGTAGCTGCCGCCCACGCGGGTCAGCCAGCAGGTAAACAATGACAGAAAGACAAATCTGGTATCCTTTATAACAGTAGGGGATGTCTGATTAATGTGTGTTGTGTTAAAACAGGACCACCAGTGTGTACATACAAGTCCTTCATGGACTGTAAACCACACGCCTACAGCGGTACAGAGGGTGCTGTAGGGCTTGTACGCTGGTTCGAGAAGACTGAGTCCGTTTTCTCCATGTAACTATCCACCAGTGGATCAAGTAAAGTATGCCACCGGGACTTTAGAGGGTGCTGCATTGTCTTGGTGGAACGCGCAAGTCCAGATGCTTGGACAAGCGATGGCGAATGGACTTCCATGGGATGAGTTCAAAGCAATGATGACCAAGGAGTACTGTCCTCGCAGCGAAGTACAGAAGTTAGAATGGAGTTCTGGCAACTGAAAATGCAGGGCTCGGAAATTGAGGCTTACACCACCAGAACCATGAATTAGCAACTTTGTGCCCGGGAATGGTGAATGAGGTGCATAAAAGGATAGAGCATTACATATGGGGATTGGTACCTGAAATCCAGAGTATGGTAACTGCTTCCAGTCCAGCCACAATTCAGCAAGCCACCCAGCTAGCTCACAGGCTAACTGACCAAGCCGTGGAGCAAGGACATCTACCCAAATGGGGCGCTGTGGCAAGCGTGCCCGACAAAAAAAGAAAGTGGGACAATGCCAACAACACCAAAGCATCATCATCTTCCAGTGGTCAACCTCAATCTCAGCAGCAACAACAACCGGTTCAGCAGCAACGGAGGTTTGACAATAACAGTAACTCCAACCAGACGCCTGCAAATAATCAAGGACCCAGTGGTTATGGTGGGAGACACCCGAAGTGTACTCGGTGTAATTACCATCATGTGGGAAGGTGTGATAGCTTCAAGTGTCAACGTTGTGGAAAAATTGGACACGCTGCGAAGGATTGTCGTGGTGAACTGATGAGGAGGCCACAACAACCTCAAGAAACTCCCAAGGGTTGTTTTGAATGTGGGAAAGAAGGGCATTACAAGCGAAACTGCCCACAACTAAGGAGGAACGGAAATGGCAACAACAACAACAACAACACCAACAACCACGGTAACAACAACAACAATGGTAATAATAACAACAATGGTGGAAATGGCACTGGAAATGGCGGCAATAAAGATGGAGCCAAGGGGAGAGCTTTCGTCATTGGCTCACGTGAGGCTCTAAATGATCCCACAACTATTATTTGTAGATTCCCTGTTAATGGTTGTTTTGCTACGGTACTATTTGATACTGGAGCCGATAGGAGTTTTGTGTCCTTAAAATTCTGTAGTCTTTTAAGTGATATACCCTCTGCTTTAGAATCTAAATACACTATGGAATTAGCCAACGGTAAACAAATCCATGTAACGCATATCCTTAAAGATTGTAAGATAGAACTTGCTGGTCATACTTTCGCTATAGATCTCATGCCTGTTACGCTGGGGAGTTTTAATGTTGTGATAGGCATGGATTGGCTCTCTAGCAAGCAAGCGGAAGTCATATGTCACGAGATAAATCATACGGATCCCGGTTGGTGATCAAATTCTTAAAGTCAAAGGTGATAGGAGTGGTGCTGTGATAGGCATCATCTCATATATGAAACCTCAAAAGTTGTTACGAAAGGGCCGTGTGGCTATCCTAGCACTTGTAACCGATAAGCAAAAGGAAGAAAAGAGAATGGAGGATATTCCCGTAGTACGCGACTTTCCGAAGTGTTCCCAGAGGATCTCCTGGATTACCACCTCACCGCCAAGTGGAATTCCAGATTGAGTTGACTCCCGGCGCAACTCCGATTGCTAGGGCACCTTATCGATTAGCACCAAACGAACTACAGGAGTTGTCATCACAACTTCAGGAGCTTTTGGATAAGGGTTTTATTCGACCTAGTACATCACCTTGGGGAGCTCCTGTTCTCTTTGTTAAGAAGAAGGATGGCACATTCCGATGTGCATCGATTATAGAGAGTTAAACAAAGTAACAGTCAAGAACCGATACCCTTTACCTCGTATCGACGACTTGTTCGATCAGCTTCAAGGATCAAGCTATTACTCGAAGATTGACTTGAGATCTGGTTATCATCAACTCAGAGTTCGAGAAGAAGACATTCCCAAGACTGCATTTCATACTCGTTATGGTCATTATGAGTTCTTGGTCATGCCTTTTGGGTTGACTAATGCACCTGCTGTGTTCATGGACCTCATGAACCGCGTGTGCAAACCTTATCTGGATCAGTTTGTCATAGTGTTCATCGATGATATACTGATATACTCTAGGACCAAGGAGGAGCATGAAGAGCACTTACGAATGATCTTGGAACTGTTGAAAAATGAGCAGCTGTATGCTAAATTCTCAAAGTGTGACTTTTGGATAAGAGAAGTACAATTCTTAGGTCACATTGTTAATGAGAATGGAATACACGTTGATCCTACCAAAATTGAGGCGATAAAGAATTGGACTACACCCAAAACGCCAAGCAAGATAAGACAATTTCTAGGATTAGCAGGATATTACCGCCGATTCATAGAAGGATTTTCTAAGATCGCACAACCTCTCACAACCTTGACTCACAAAGGAACGACATACAAATGGACTGAGAGTCAAGAATCAGCTTTCCAATTACTAAAACAAAAACTCTGTACTGCCCCGATATTAGCATTACCAGAGGGAACGGATGACTTTGTGGTGTATTGCGATGCATCCATTCAAGGATTGGGTTGTGTCTTGATGCAACAAGATAAGGTGATAGCCTACGCCTCGAGACAACTAAAGGTTCATGAGAAGAACTATACTACCCATGACTTAGAATTGGGTGCAGTAATTTTTGCCTTAAAGATCTGGAGACATTACTTGTACGGTACCAAGTGCACAATCTACACCGATCACAAGAGTCTTCAACATATCTTTGAACAAAAAGAGTTGAATATGAGGCAGCGACGTTGGGTGGAACTACTAAATGATTATGACTGCGCAATTAAGTATCATCCGGGAAAGGCGAACGTAGTTGCCGATGCTTTAAGCAGAAAGCAAACAGCTAAACCCCAACGGGTGCGAGCTTTACAGCTTACTATCAGTACCCAACTACCCGAACAAGTTAAGGAGGCACAGATAGAAGCTTTAAAAGCAGAAAATATTGATTTTGAGTCGTTAAGGGGAATGGATAAACAACTAGTGGTGAAAGAGGATGGAATTCGGTATTTCATGGATAGACTTTGGGTGCCTGTTCATGGAAATTTGAGAGATTTAGTTATGAGCGAGGCACACAAATCTAAGTATTCTATACATCCTGGATCCGACAAGATGTATCATGACCTAAAGGCTCACTATTGGTGGCCCAACATGAAAGCGGATGTAGGTACGTATGTGAGCAAGTGTTTGACCTGCTCGAAGATAAAAGTAGAATATCAAAAACCATCCGGACTGTTACAACAACCCGAGATTCCAATGTGGAAATGGGAACAAATCTCCATGGATTTTATTACTAAGCTACCCCGGACTAGTACTGGTTGTGACACGATATGGGTTATTGTGGATCGATTGACAAAGTCTGCTCATTTCCTTGCAATAAGGAAACCGACAAGATGGAGAAATTAACTCGCCTGTACCCCAAGGAGATCGTTTCGAGACACGGTGTACCGATCTCAATTATCTCTGACCGTGACGCTCGTTTCACGTCACATTTCTGGCAATCATTGCAGAAATCTTTGGGTACACGTTTGGATATGAGTACTGCATATCATCCACAGACGGATGGTCAGAGTGAGCGTACTATACAGACGTTGGAAGATATGCTACGTGCTTGTGTGATTGACTTCGAGAATAACTGGTAAATTCACCTGCCATTGGTGGAGTTTTCTTATAACAACAGTTATCATGCTAGCATACAGGCAGCACCTTACGAGGCGCTGTATGGGAGAAAGTGTAGATCACCGGTTTGCTGGGCAGAGATTGGTGATAGTCAGATAACAGGTCCTGAGTTGATTCATGTGACAACGGAGAAGATTGTGCAGATACGGAACCGTATGGCTGCATCGCGAGACAGGCAAAAGAGTTATGCTGACAAAAGACGGAAACCTTTAGAGTTTCACGTTAGTGACAAGGTTTTGTTGAAAGTCTCACCATGGAAAGGCGTAGTTCGGTTTGGCAAACGAGGAAACTAAATCCGAGGTACGTTGGACCATTTGAGATAGTGGAAAGAATATGTCCAGTAGCCTATCGATTAGCCCTACCTGATTCGCTAAGTGGAATTCATGATGTATTTCACGTGTCAAACCTGAAGAAGTGCATAACTGATGAAACGACGGTCGTACCACTAGAAGAATTCAAGTGGATGAACAATTGCGTTTTATTGAAGAACCAGTTGAGGTGATGGACCGTGAGGTGAAAACACTTAAGCAAAGCAAGATACCTATTGTTAAAATCCGTTGGAATTCGCGACGTGGACTGGAATTCACATGGGAACGGGAAGATCAAATGAAGCTTAAGTACCCTCAACTATTCAAAGGGACGATGCCAGCAGACGAAGGTATTGGTTAAATTTCACGACGAAATTTCTTTCAACATGGGGATGACGTGACAACTCATCCAAAACTCACTCGATTTCGATTTCTGTGTGCCGATGCAGTAGACCAGTGATGGAACACTCTCACCATGTAACTAATTTTCGGGATGAAAATTTTTTCAACATGGGGATAATGTGACATCCGGTAAATTTCCGTTACCAAACTCCGTTAGTTCCGTTAAGTCTTGTATACACGTGTCGTGGACACACTAGTTGTCGTTAACGTTGGTGACCTAATAATAATGGGTAATGTTAATTTGGTGTGAATCTAAGTGATTATGTGAGTATTGGGTTATGTTTAGGTGTTTACACATTTATAAAAGGTTAATTAGAAAATTAATCGCGTAACGCGGAAACGTGCCTATTTATTTGTATGTCTTGTGTTTTTATAAAGATAAGATATATAATGATTTTCATAAGTTTATATCTTTATATTATGAGGTTAAAAACACTTTACAAAGAGTTTAAAGCTTAGTTTTTATAAAATACAAATTACAAGGGTTAAAAGGGTAATGTGTAAATTAAACTAAACAAAACAAACCCAAACCCTAATCCACCCACCCTTTGGCCGCAAACACTCCCCAAACACCCCTCCCTTTTGTGAATTCAATCAAGAACAAGTTAGAAGCACCAATTTGATTCGATTTCAAGGATTACAACACATAGGAAGCATCAATTTCAAACAATTACACGTTTAAGGTTAGGTTTTTCAAGTTTTTGTGAGTTGTTCATGGTGGCTGAACCTGGGTGCGAAATTGACCCTCATTAGGTCGAATTGGATGTTGTTGATGATGTTAGTATGTTAGTTAGATTGTATACATGTTAGTTAACGTCGATTATGCAAGAATTATATGTTTTTGGTGGATTGATCATGAACTTTGGTTGTATGCAAACCCTAATTCGAAAATGGCTTGATTATGTGAAGTTGATGATTGTTTGATGAATGTATGATGATTAATAGGTTGTATGGATGTTAGGATACATTGATTTTGCAAGAAATTGGTGAATTGGAATTGGTGTTCATAGGTTACTAATAATAGTAACTTTATTTGCATGTAATGTGAACTAGGATGATATGATGTTATGGATGTGTTCATGGTGATAATTAGATGTTAGATTGTTGTTGTGATCATTGGAAATTCAAGAACACATGTTATAGTTCATACATTACTAAAGATAGTAACTTTTTAGGATATGAATTGATGAGTTATGATGTTTGAATGTTGTTGGTCATGCTTAGATGATGATATGAGTTAAATTGGTATGTTATTGATGAATCCATGAGTATATTGGTATTTGATAGATTTTGGTATGTGCTTTCCCAAAAGGGAAACTTTATTTATGCAAAATGTGAAAGATGGTAGTTTGAACATATTTGGGATGTTAGGAGCATGTTAGTATGATCATGGATGAATTCTAATGTGGTAGAATATGATAATTTGGTTGTATGTGATGTTGGGATAGTCATGAATGATATTGGACACTTATGATCAGGTATGATTTAGATGTGGTTTAGTAGTAGGACATCATGTTTAGGACTGGTAATGATTTTGGAATGTTGTTGAATGCAAAGCATATTGATAATGAATATAGTTATGATCATCATACACGCGTGCGAATCAGAGGTCCCTACTTAGTAGGATTGGCAGGGTTCAGGATGTGAAGTCGTGAGTGGCTTCACATGGCATGTGGTGAATGGTTGATCTTTGTGTGACATGTTAGTTGTGTTATAACTAGTGATATGTTAATGTTCTAGATTCGCATGACCTGTATGATACTTGGTTGTATGATGATCTAAGTGTTACACCTGGATGATATAGCATACGTATGATCTATTGAATGATAACATGTATGATACATGTGTATGATTACTTGAACGGTTTACAACACATAAAGTCACCAATGGGTCAAACGGGTCAACTAGGTCAAACATTGTCCGTTTTGTTTGAATCTTGAGTCCTTGGTTGTAGTGTATTAGGGTCACATGTTCTTTGATTACACGTACTCATGCACTTATATGATCTAGGTAACCTCTGAAGGTTTTTGTCTATTCCGTTTGCCAAGTCAAACCCTAGTTATCTATACGCATATCAGGTGAGTTCATGCCCCACTCTTTATTTAATCTCTTTTGGGGGAGATAGCATGCTGGTAAATCACAAACGCTTTATATATTCAAGTTGTGTATAAATTATTTAGTGTTGATATAGGAAAAGTCCTCACACTTTCGAATTGTTAATATTAAATAGCAGGTAAATTTGGGTAGTACTACTGGGTCTGACGAGCCCCACCTGTGTGACTCGAGGTCAACCGGGTGCAATTTGTCCTATGAACATTGTCACGACCTGTTGAATATCTCTTGAACTCACCAACCATTGTGTTGACATTTTTAGTATGCTATTCTCAGGTCATTAGCTTGCTTGCCATAGGAGCACTGCATTCTAAGACACGATCTTCAAGATAATTTTTAGTATTTTAATAATTATGGTTTACTCTTTTGGGTTGGCACCTGTTTTGCCATAGTTATACTTTCATTGCCTTGGGTTGTTTTCAAAACGCTTCCGCATTGTTTAAAGTTTGTATTTTGGTTGATTTGTTTAAATTATGGCATATAGAGTTGTTCTGAGTAACTATTGACTGTGATCCTGTTTTGTTCACACGCCTCGCGGTAAAACTCCGCAAGTAGATTTGAGGGTGTGACATTTGGATAAGGGATTTATTTGACCTAGTACATCACCTTGGAGAGCTCCTGTTCTCTTTTTTAAGAAGAAGGATGGCACATTCCGGATGTGCATCGATTATAGAGAGTTAAACAAAGTAACAGTCAAGAACCGATACCCTTTACCTCGTATCGACGACTTGTTCGATCAGCTTCAAGGATCAAGCTATTACTCGAAGATTGACTTGAGATCTGGCTATCATCAACTCAGAATTCGTGAAGACATTCCAAGACTGCGTTTCGTACTCGTTATGGTCATTATGAGTTTTTGGTCATGCCTTTTGGGTTGACTAATGCACCTGCTGTGTTCATGGACCTCATGAACCGCATGTGCAAACCTTATCTTGATCAGTTTGTCATCGTGTTCATCGATGATATATTGATATATTCTAGGACCAAGGAGGAGCATGAAGAGCACTTACGAATGATCTGGAACTGTTGAAAAATGAGCAGCTGTATGCTAAATTCTCAAAGTGTGACTTTTGGATAAGAGAAGTACAATTCCTAGGTCATATTGTTAATGAGGAAGGGATACATGTCGATCCTGCCAAAATTGAGGCGATAAAGAATTGGACTTCACCCAAAACGCCGAGCGAGATAAGACAATTTCTAGGAATAGCAGGATATTACCACCGATTCATAGAAGGATTTTCTAAGATCGCACAACCTCTCACAGCCTTGACTCACAAAGGAACGACATACAAATGGAGTGAGAGTCAAGAATCAGCTTTCCAATTATTAAAACAAAAACTCTGTACTGCCCCGATATTAGCATTACCAGAGGGAACGGATGACTTTGTGGTGTATTGCGATGCATCCATTCAAGGATTGGGTTGTGTCTTGATGCAACGAGATAAGGTGATAGCCTACGCCTCGAGACAACTAAAGGTTCATGAGAAGAACTATACCACCCATGACTTAGAATTGGGTGCAGTAATTTTTGCCTTAAAGATCTGGAGACATTACTTGTACGGTACCAAGTGCACTATCTAAAACGATCACAAGAGTCTTCAACATATCTTCGAGCAAAAAGAGTTGAATATGAGGCAGCGACGTTGGGTGGAACTACTAAATGAATATGATTGCGCAATTAAGTATCATCCGGAAAGGCGAACGTAGTTGCCGATGCCCTAAGCAGGAAGGAAACAGCTAAACCCCGACGGGCGAGCTTTACAGCTTACTATCAGTGCCCAACTGCCTGAACAAGTTAAGGAGGCACAGATAGAAGCTTTAAAAGCAGAAATATTGATTCTGAGTCGTTAAGGGGAATGGATAAACACTAGTGGTGAAAGAGGATGGAATTTGGTATTTCATGGATAGACTTGGGTTGCCTGTTCATGGAAATCTGAGAGATTTAGTTATGAGCGAGGCACACAAATCTAAGTATTCTATACATCCTGGATCCGACAAGATGTATCATGACCTAAAGCTCACTATTGGTGGCCCAACATGAAAGCGGATGTAGCTACGTATGTGAGCAAGTGTTTGACCTGCTCGAAGGTAAAAGTAGAATATCAAAACCATCCGGACTATTCAAAAGGACGATGCCAACAGACGAAGGTATTGATTTAAATTTCGGGACGGAATTTCTTTCAACATGGGGATAATGTGACAACTCATCCAAAACTCACTCGATTTCGATTCTGTGTTCCAATGCAGTAGACCAGTGATGGAACACTCTCACCATGTAACGCAATTTTCGGGACGAAATTCTTTCAACATGGGGATAATGTGACATCCGTAAATTTCCGTTACCAAACTCCGTGAGTTCCGTTAAGACTTGTATACACGTGTCGTGAACACACACTAGTTGTCGTTTAACGTTGGTGACCTAATAATAATGGATAACGTTAATTTAATGTGAATCTAATGATTATGTGATTATTGTGTTATGTTATGTGTTTACACGTTTCTAAAAGGTTAATTAGAAAATTATTCGCGTAATGCGGAAACGTGCCTAGTATTCGTATGTCTTGTGTTTTATAAAGATAAGATATATAATGTTTCTCTTAAGTTATATCTTATATTATGAATTAAAAACACTTACAAAGAGTTTAAAACGTAGTTTTTAAAATTAAATAAAACAACTCCAGACCCTAGCCCATCCTCCCTTCGGCCGCGACCGCGACCTCCATCACACGTCTCTCTTGCGAATTCAACCAAGAACAACCTAGCACCTGCGATTTGGTTCGATTACAAGGCAAACAACTCGTGGGAATCATCAATTGAAGCTATAACACGTTGAAAGGTTAGATTTTCAAGTTTTTGTGAGTTGTTCATGATGGCCGAACCCTAGTTGCGAAATTGGCCTTCATGGGGTCGAATTTGATGTTGTTTGATGATGTTAGTATGTTAGTTGGATTGATTACTGTTGTTTAACGTTGATTGTGCATGAATTCTATGTTTTTATTGGATTGATCATGAGCTTTGATTATGAAGCAAACCCTAGTTCGAAAATGGCATGATTATGCATGATGGATGATTGTTTGATGAAGTATGATGATTAGTAGGTTATATGAATGTAAGATACATTGATTGGCAAGAAAGGTGAATTGAGGTTGATGTTCATAGGTTACTAATAATAGTAACTTTATTTCATGTAATGATGATATAGTGTGATGGATTGATGTTATGGATGTGTTAATGATGATGATTAGATGTTAGATTGTGTTATGAATGCTAGAAATATTTGAATGGAGTTGTTGTTCATAGCTTGCCAAAGTAGAAACTTGTTTTTATGAAGATTGTTAGATTATGGTGTTTAGGTATTGTTGATCATGTCTAAACATTGTTATGAGCTTGAGATGTATAATTATGATGAATTCATGAATACATTGAGTGGTTGATGGATTTGGAATGCGCTTTCCCAAAAGGGAACTTTATTATACATAATGTGAAAGATGATAGTTGAACATGGTGGGGTTGTTAGGAGCATGTTAGTATGATCATGGATGAATTCAAAGGTGATGAAACATGTTAAAATAGTTGTAAGGGATGTTTTGGATATCATGAATGATATTTGGACATTTATGATCATGTATGATTTGGATGTGATTAGTAGTAGGATATCATGTTTGGGATTGGTAATGTTGTTGTGATGTGTGTAGAATGCATGCATGGTTAATAATATGGTTATGATCATCATACACGCGTGTGAATCTGAGGCCCCTACTTAGTAGGATTGGCAGGGTTTAGGAGGGAAGTTGTGAGTGGCTTCACATGGCATGTGGTGAGTGGTTTGATCTTTGTGTGACATGTTAGTTGTGTTAACTAGTGAATATGTTGGATCAGCGATCTACGTTTGATTGATAGAGATATTGCGCGGAATTTTACAAATCATTAGCCAATTCACAGCAATAATAGACATTCAAAGCAAGATGTGACGATTATAGAAGAGATTCTGCGAATCAAAGATTTCATTCAAGACGCGCTTTCGTGGTGGCAAAATGTCACTCATACAATCAGGTCAATCATCCCTTATATAGGAATGTCGTGGTGGAACAGTCCTTATATAGGAAATGTGACGTCTGCTGATGTCACTTGATAGTGACATCTAACAGAATTATTCAAACAACTAAAACACAACTACTGAAGATGTCAAAACAGCTCACATCTTCTTACAGAAATACTAAGTGTTTCAGTTACTACAACAACTGAAAAGAAAACTACTGAAACTACAACGACTGAAGAACATGCTCTTCAGTCGTTTTATAAAAACTTAAACGAAAAGAAAACTACTGAAAGGAAACCATCACAACAACTGAAGAATGCTTCTTCAGCTGTTGTAACAAACTCTTAAGGCTTCAGTACTTGTACTTGAACGTCAGCTGTTGTCATCAGCTGATGTCTTCAGCTGTTGTCTTTAGATTTTGTCTTCAGCTGTTGTCTTCAGCTGTTGTCTTCGGTACTTGTACTTCAGCTGTTGCTCTTCAGACTTTATAAAACAGCTGATCAGGTCTTCAGCAGTTGTTGTGTTGTCTGTGGGACTTAGAGGTTTTTCTGATCCGGCTCATTGGTTCTTTTGGTCCAACAAACTCCCCCTGAACCAATGCAGCCAAAACCTCTAAACTTATTGAAGATGTCCCACTTATTATGGCAGAATGATTGGTCTTTTTGTCTTCCAGATCAGCTCAGAAGTGACCCTTGTAAGCACCGGCCTGGAAGTAGTCTCAGAAATTTGATGGCAAAGTATGAATGGGAACTCTGTTTTGGGGAACTGACACAAAGCGTTGTTACCCCATTCATGAGATCTACTTCCCAACAACGAGTCTGTACGACTCCCTGTATAGCCTCTAGGAAGGTGATCTGTTCCTCCATGGTCAGCTCTTCAACACCTCCTTCAAATAAAAATTCCGACCCATAGTACTCAGATAGGTATTTGGCCTGTTTCCCATTCTTTAGCTCCACAGTTGTTATTATCTATAAGCAAACTCATCAGGGTGATTACCTTCAAGGAACAACTGGAGCTCATTTTTTCCTGACTTCTTCAAGCCTCTTATAACTAACCCTTTTTTCACCATTTTATTTTCAAGCATCTTCTGGGGGTTTGGTTAGCTTTATAAGCTTTCTTGAAGTCTTCCAGGATTTCCAGGGTGATACTACAAAGACCAGGGAGATCACTTCATCTACAATCTTTTTCACCTGGCCCATGTATCTCTATGGAATGTTATTCTTGTGAATTCTGTGAGACACCCTGGGATCAGGCCAAATCCTCACTCTCTCCTTCTGATATTGAAAAGTCTGCCTGAGAGTGTATAATCTGAGTGCATGTTTCTTCATGTTGATGATGGAAGATGTGGCCGCATAAGCTTTATCAACCCTTCTCACAACTCCTCTCGTCATGCTGTTGGTGAAGTCCTTCTTCTTCTAGCTTCACCTTCACAGTTTGTCTCTGGGATTCAGGAGTAATTGTTGGAGGGTGACTTGTGGCCTTCGGCAACTGAATAACAGCTGAGATTGGCAGCCTATCTTCTTCTTCATCATCATCTTCTTCATCATCTTCTAGCCTCAATACCCTTCTCTTCTTCTTCTGGGGTACATCGTCGGCTGTTGGTTTTGAGGGTGAGGGAGTTGGTTGGTGGGTTGTGTTTTTGGTGGTTTTTGGGGTAAAGGGATTGTTTTAGTGGGTGGTTGTTTTGGTGTGGGAATGTTGACAGGCTGTTCTAGCATTTTTGAGGTGAGTGTGGCTTTAGATTGCTTGGCTAGCTCAGTCCTGCTCCCAGCACCAGCTTCATTCAAAGCTTCAAATACTAGTCCCTTTGTGTATACTTCAGACGAACAGATCTTGGTGGTTATTGCCAAGATGCTGCTGTCCCTGGACCAAGCCTTGATTTCGATCATCGATCTTCGAAGATATTTTGCTATAATCTAATCATGATCTCCAGCCTCTCTCTTTCTAACACATCATAACTTGCCCATCTATTCTGGATTTCTTCAATCTCTAGTCTTCTGATCTCAGAGTCAAGTTTGTCTGTGTCATAGCCTTGCCTAAACAGCTGATCAATGATATTGTCCATTGATCTGCTGTGTTCGGCATCAGCCTCTTTTACCATTAGCTCCAAGGCTTTCTCTTTTTCCTTTTCTTTTTCGGTCTCACATCCAACTCCTTTCCCTACTGTTCCTTCTGTTTCCTTCACTTTCCCTTCTGCACTCCTCTTTCTTTTGCTTTCACTGACTTAATCGCCCCTTTTTGGGTGCATTGGATGCAAGGGTTTGATGGTCAGAAAGCTGTTTGCCCACAACCTCCTCTATCAATGGTCGTATTACTGAGGAAAGCCTCTCATCAAGGGTTTTGATCACCATGTCAGTATTATAGGTGTGATGAGAGGGAGAATTTTGAAGGATAGCAGCTATCTGCTCAGGGGGGGTTCTGTCCTGAGAAATAGTGCCAGAAGCAGAGGCAGGTGGCTGAGTTTTGGGAGTGGCTCTATGTTGGGAGACCTTCAGATGAAGGTGCCATCTGTGGGGTTTGAGAGGCAGATGGTCTTTGATCCTCAGAAGTTTTGGCAAGCAGCTCTTTGAGTCTGCTCACCCCTCTTCCAGGATTGTGTTTTGGGCTAACACATCGTAGAAAAAGCCCAGGTCATCATCAATGGTTACTGAATCACCTGACCTCCTGATGTAATCAAGATGATCATGCACTGAGTGTAGATCAGTTTATAGCATGTGCCCCTCTATCTTGGAACTGGGGACTTCCTGCCTCAGGACTATGTCCTCATCGGCAGTTGCCTCTGGTAAGGCTTAACTGGTACCAACTACATCCTGATCATATGCTGAAGCAGGATAAGTGGCAGCCTCACCAGAAGTTCCAATCTCTTTTCTACACTAAGAGATGGAGGATTGTAACCCTATGCTGTGGGTTATCAGATGCACGTTGATCCCCCCTCAATGGTAGAGGTATGCCCAGTTGTAATTGGTATCTGGGGAGGGGGTGAGGAGTGCAACTGACTCAGCACTTGTGCAACAATTAATGTAGGACTTTGGGGGGCGGTTGCCTGTGGTGAGTGGGTAGAAGCAGATTGCACACGGGGCGAATGGTGCGCTTCAATGGTAACCCTCTCAAGTGAGACAGGTTCCAGCAGTGTAGTTTCCCCAATAATGGTTGCAGCAGGATCCTGTTGAGAGGATACCTGTGCGGGCTGTGGCTGGTGAGTCTTTGACACAAATGGGGGGTTAATACCGGTATGTGTTTCCTGCGGTTGTGGTACAGGGGCATCCTCAGGGGACTCATCTCCCTGAGTAGCCGTTTTTGGCTTTTTGGATTTGGGTTTGGTGGGGACTCTGGTTCTGGAGGTGGTGGCTGTGGGTTCCAACTGCGTGGGTTTTCGCAGTTTGGCAGCCTGTTTCAGTGTGTGGTCAGAGTGTGCCTGGAGTATACTTCAGGCAATACAGCCGTTGCAGGGACTCCAAGGCCAACAAGTCCCTAGCTTTCAGCTGATTCTCTATTATGGCCATAATGAACCGAGGATATAATATCCAACGGTTAGAATAGATTTTGAGGCCATATCCTTAAGTTCAAGAAAAATGATTTCAGAAAAGTTTAAGTCTTGTTGCTCAAGGATAGAGAATAGTACCTGCTGCCATCGGGTAGACATTTGATCCCAAGAGGATGTGTTTAGGAGCTAAACAAACATTTACCATGTGAAGAGATAAGGTTCTGCATCATGGAAATGTTTCTTCAGAATAGTTAGAGGCACTAAGGTTTCACTGATATCCATGGTTGGCAAAGGATAAATCAGTGTGCCCTTTGGATATCATGCAGGAAAAGTGGCATCATCCAAGTGAGGGGTTTTTGAATGATTTCCGGAGTGATGACCAGTTGAAGGTTGTTGACAACCGACCGGAGAGACTCGGGGTGTCTCCCCAGTGGTAACGGTAATGTTCGTCCAAAACTGGTGAAGGGATTCGGCATGAACGATGGGATTTAGAAGAAATGCCATTTGTAGGGTGACTAGACCATAAGATCAATGGCGTTATCGAACTTTGTCCAGAAGGGCGATTGGTGAGGTAGGTACACAGTTATGTCGTGGTTTGAGCTGCATGGTCGCCATTAGTGAGAGAGAAGTTTTGGAGATTTGAACGTTAGGTTTGGAAAGGATGAAGAGCTGAAGGCATAGGTATTGGGTATTTATAGGGTACGGTTTATAAAGCAACTGAAAGGTTTATGTGAGTCATCAGTAGTTTTAACAGATTGATGACGTGGCAGAAACCTTAGAGGTTGAAACAGCTGAAGTCTTGGTTTTAGGCATCAATAGTTATAAAACTACTGAAGGCTATGTTTTGACTTCAGATGTTTGAAAACAACTGAAGACTTGGTTTAGTCATCAGTAGTTGTGAAACTACTAAAGACATGGTTTTGTCATCAGTTGTTGTAAACAGATGACGACGTGTGTTAGTCATCAGTAGTTGTGAAACTACTGAAGACATGGTTTTTGTCATCAGTTGTTAAGATGAAGCACAGCAGTTTTAGAAACAACTAAAGAGAAAATTCTCATTAGTAGTTTTCGTCAATTCATAGCTTCCAGCTGTTTCATACTGTCCTCAACACTTACTCATCAGACCTTTTGTTGTTTTCAGTTGTTTCATAGGACATCAGTACTTATCTGATTTTACTAACATCAGTAGTTATAACTACATCAGTAGTTGTAACTTTATCAGTTGTTTGAACAGAATCAGTACTTATATGGGATATGCTTACTAATGATCATCAGTACTTATTTACTGAGATCATCAGTAGTTATCACTTATTCTAGCTGCAGCATACCAAGCCTTAACACCAGGTTTTGGAAAGTTGAACTATCCAAAGGCTTAGTAAAAATGTCTGCAAGCTCATCAGCACTAGGCACTTAATAATAGTCTTAGATCAATCAGACCTTTTTCATAACAATCCCAAATAAAATGATGTCTGATCTCTATATGTTTGGTCCTAGAGTGCTGGACAGGATTCTTGACAATGCAAAGAGCTGAAGCACTGTCCATTAATAATGGAGTCTTAGTCTCTGCAATGCCATAATCCAAAGTTGTTCTGAAGCCAGAGTACCTGAGAAGTACAACATGCAGCAGCAATGTACTCTGCTTCAGCAGTGGATGTAGCAACAGATGTTTGTTTCTTACTCTGCCAAGAAATCAACAGTTGCCTAGGAATTGACATCCACCAGAAGTTGACTTTCTGGTTAACTTGCATCCTGCATAGTCACTGTCTGAAAAAGCAACTAATTTGCAAGAGTGTCCAGTGGAATACCATAAACCTAGAGATTGTGTACCTTGCAAATATCTAAAGATCCTCTTGACTGCAATCAAATGAGACTCTTTAGGAGCAGCCTGAAATCTAGCACAAACACAAGTTGCAAACATGATATCTGGTCTAGAAGTGTTAAGTACATTAAGGACCAATCATACATCTGTAAAGTGTTTCATCAACAGCTTTACCTCTCTGATCTGCATCCAGTTGTGTGGTGTTGCACATGGGAGTAGAACAGGGCTTACAGTTTTGTAAATCAAACTTATTCAAAAGATCTTTTGTATATTTGGACTGATGAATAAAGGTTCCATCAGCCTTTTGTTTGATCTGCAAACCTAGAAAGAACTGAATTCTCCCATTGCACTCATTTCAAACCTCTTTTCATTAATTTGGTAAAAGCATCACACAACTGGGGATCAGAGGATGCAAAAATAATATCATCAACATAAATTTGAACAAGTAGCTTATGCTGATCCACCCTTTTATAAACAAAGTTTTTCTATGGAGCCTCTAGTGAAATTATTCTTGAGAAGAAAAGTAGAAAGTGTCATACCAGGCTCTAGGAGCTTGTTTCAGCCATATAAAGAGCCTTATCAAGTTTATACACCATTCAGGATGTTTATTGTCCTCAAAACCTGGTGGTGACACACATAAACTTCTTCTTTATTTTGCCATACAAAAATGCACTTTTGACATCCATTTGAAAAACTTTGAGATGGTGGAATGTAGCATAGGCTAAGAACAATCTAATTGCCTCCAGTCTGGCTACAGGGGCAAAGGTCTCATCATATCAATACCTTCTTCTTATGAAAACCCCTAAAACAACCAGTCTGGCCTTGTTCTAACAATAAGACCATTTTCATCGTTTTGTTCCTAAATACCCATTTAGTGCCTATTGCACACTTACCTGGGGGTAGAGGAACCAGTTCCCACACTTGCTGCTTTTTGAACTGAAGTAGCTCAAGCTGCATAGCATCCACCCATCCATTATCTCTCAAAGCAACATGATAGTTCTTTGGTTCTTGCTACTGATGAAGAGAGCATAGAAGCACAGGTTAGACAATTTACTTCTAGTTGAGACACCAGCATTGATACCACCAATGATTTGAGATATAGGGTGATCCTTCAGCTCTTGGTGCACAATAAGATCAGTGCAAGTGTTTGATGCCGTTCAGCAGCAGCAGATGTTGATTCAAATTCTTGAAACCAAATATTGGATGGCAAATCAAATGATGTGGAGGAATCAGAAATCTCATCAGGATTTGTTGTGGATGTAGCTGCTGAAGGTACAGGAACATCAAGTTTAGCAGACTCAGGCATGGTCACTAAACTTGGAAAGGTGAGTACTGACATCATCATCATCTTCAGTACCACCAGGTGGAAGACTTGCTGCAGAGGATGATTTTTCCACATGATCCGCAACAGCTGGAGTTTGATAACGACCATATTGCAGTATGTCCAGATCAAACAACTCCACAGGGTTTTGTGAAATTTATCCTTAGGAGATTCATTAAATTCACATGCAAAGTTTCTTCAACTATCTTTGTCTGCAGTTGAAGACTCTGTAAGCCTTGCAGGTGGTTGAATAACCAACTAAGTACCCTGCATCCACCTTAGGATCAAATTTGTGGAGTTGATGCTTTGTGTTGAGAGTGAAACAAGGACATCCAAAGGCTCTGAAGAATGAAATCAAAGGAGCCAACTGATGTAGAGCGTCATATGGAGTCTTCATCAACCTCTGATTTACAAGGCTCTATTCTGCACATAACAAGCTGTGTTAATAGCTTCAGCCCAAAAGGTTAGTGGCAAACCAAGTCAGCCAACATGGACCTTGCAGCTTCAATTAAAGTCCCGTTCTTTCTCTCCACTACTCCATTTTTCTCAGGAGTCCTTGGGATGCTAAACTGCCTTTTGATTCCTTGTGAAAGATAAAATTCATCAAGTGTATGGTTTCTGAATTCAGTACCATCATCACTCCTTATACACTTGACTGATAGGAATACTGCTTCTCTACATACAGCACAAAGTTGATATTCTTCTGACAACCTCATCCTTTGAGTACAGAAAAAGTCCATACAAATCTGGAGTAATCATCCACAATTACCAGACATTATTTCTTCTTTTCCATGCTCATCACTCTCACAGGACCAAATAGATCCATATGCAGTATTGCAAGCAGGCAGTGGACTTAGGCTCTTCAATAGGAGGGAATGAGACTTTGTGTTGTTTTCCTTTTAAACAAGCATGTCAGGTTTCATCACAGTGGAATTCCTTTGATGGTAAGCCTCTCACTAACCTATTGTGGATCAGCTGATTCATGTTTTTGAAATTAACATGACCCAACCTTCTGTGCCACATTTAGATTCCTGAGAAAGGCTTTGGAAAATAGGCAAGGATAGCCTCTGAGATCTATTTTCTTGGAAATATCTAAGGCATACACGCTTCCTGTCCTGTTGGCCCTCAGGAGAGGTGATCATCCAACACCTTATCAATCAAGTTTAGAACTTTAGATGACAGAATCCTGCAGTTCTGACTGTGAAAAGAGCAGCATGTCCTTATCACACATTTGACTGACACTCAAGAGATTGTACTTGAGATTTTCCACATGATTAACATCATCAACTTTATTTCTCCATTGGAGACAAAACCTTTTCCAATGATGTAACCCTTAGCATCATTGCCAAAAGAAACAAACCCCTTCTTTCCTTGAGAGTATTCATGAAGAAGAGAGCTGCTCCCTGTCATATGCATAGATCCCCCACTGTCTACATACCACAGATGCTACTTTTCATGTTGAAGAACCCTGCAATCATAAATACTTAGTTAGTTTTTGAGACCCAAACCTTTTTTGTTTTGGGTCTGTTCATATCATCAGATGGTAAACTAATAGACTTGTTGTAAATAACAGCTGAGGGATTGGAGATGGTGAAGAAGAAGATCCTTTGGCATGGATTTTCTTCTCTGTGATTTCAACACAGGAGCATCTAATTGGTTAACTCTCCCCAATAGATGTTGAACCATCATAACAAGTGTGTTTGATTTTGTGATAAAGCCTTCAGCTCATCGACACATTAGTGCTTGATTTTTGGGTTCGTGTGTTGTACCATCTCACTTTGAGCAACCTCAGCTTTACCTTTTGACCCCTTTCTTTGTGGACTTCCTTTTGGATTTAGGGATTACAGGTTTTGATGTTGCTGGTACAAATTTGATTTCAAACTCAGTTTTCATTTTGTCCATTTTCTCTTTAATGTTTTCATTATGTTTAGTTTGGAGCCCTTTTTATACCAGCAATCATCAGTAAGATGATTGAATAAGCCACATATTTCACATGGCTTTTTCTTCATCTTAAGTTGATCATCTGCTGAAGAAGATGAAACTACTGAAGACTTGTTCTTCAGCAGTTTGCTATCATACTAGCAGTTTTCTTTGCTTTAGTACCTGCTTTCTTGATATCTTCTTTAGTAATTTTTCCACCCTTTCTACTTGCATATTCTTTCCTTTAGTGCATGTAGTAGTTTGGGCTTGTTCTCAGGTGTTATGACATTCTTTTTAGTACTTTCAGTACATTGTGAATATCACCTGGAGTGATCAACTTTGTGATCATGTGAGTGTCAGCATTTGAACCACAACATCAGCATGTGAGAATTAATGCTGACTTCTACTTCTGATGGTGCATATCAGAAAGTAGATCACATGATGAAGAGGATTGGTTTTTGCTTTCACCATCAAATTCTACCTCTGCTCTGGGAGTAAAGTCTGTAGGAGGAGCAGTGTGATTAAACCCATGCCAACTTCACATTAAAGCAGATTGCTTACTAAGAAGCATTTCAAAACCCTTGCAAGAATTTACCCATCGATCACACTCTACCTGGGTAGTTGCAAGTGTTTCTTTGAGGTCTCTGTACTTCTCTAGAAGTATCTCTTCCTATATAAGGAGTGTCAACCTAATTGTAATTTAAATGATTGAGCAGAACCATTTGATATTATTGAAACATCCTTTTAACAGAAATATATTCTCTCGTTACAACCGTATTTGTTCTTAATGCATACGAATATCAAATTCTTGCTATAATCTGTCTAATTCTTGTTCTTATTCCGCTGCATTACACTCTAATCCATCAAACTTGAGATCACTGATCCTGTCAAATGGTATCAGAGCTGTTCATCATTGATCGATCTAATAATTGATCATTGAAACTGCTATCCAAAATCCAAGTTTGATTGAATTAGCATTTTTGCAAGAAACGGTTATAGAGATTGAATTTTCTGTGTTTTTGGTCACTCATCCTGAGATTTATTCTTGGTTTTCATTGAGTCTGTTGTGGTCTGTGTAAAATCATTTAAAAGCTTGAATTAAATTGTAATTGGACCTAAAATGACTACTCCTTCCAATGATCCTCACAATACTGGTTCCTCAACCAAGCCTCCGATGCTGGTTAGGAATGAGTACAACATTTGGCAACGACGAATGCTCCATCACCTGTCTGTTAACAGCTCAGGTTGTTGGACATCAGTGGTACATGGTCCACACAAGCCTATGGTGAATAACCCGGAAACCAATCAAATGGTTCCGAGAGGAGGGAGCAATACTCAGATGAGGATAAAAATTGTTTGAGATTGATGCAAAAGCCCATGGAATTCTGGCCATGGCACTACCCAATGAAATTATTCTGGGCTAATGCATTATGAACTGCCCATGACCTCTGGAATGCCTTGAAAGAACAATTTGGAGGAACAGATGAGGTCTTGGCAATAATAGAGAAATCCTTGCCCAACAATATGAGACATTCTCTCATAGGAAGGGTGAGACACTGACTCAACAATTTGAGCGGTTCTCTTGTGTTATCTCTAAATTAAAAATGGTTAAACATGAGTACACAAATAGCCAGATGAATACAGATTTCTCAGATCACTGCCTGAGAGATGGGACACATATACTATTGTCCTACGCTCCAGTGCAAATTTGGACAAACTATCTCTCACCCAACTCCATGGGAAATTGCTCACATTTGAGAGAGAGATAGAACAGAACGAAAACTGTCATCATCTGGAAAACTCACCGATGATTTTGTACCAGGAAACCTGCCTTGGTAAGTCATGAGTCAGAGAATGCAGGATCAGAATGCCACTATGATGAGCGTATTGATTTCACCTCAAACAATTTTAATCATGCCTTTGTGAGTGTTGATTGTCATTCTAGTAATAATAGTGACATCTATGCCTTATCATGGATGATTTGAGGGCAATGCTGATGATGATTTAGAAGAGATGGATATTTTGAGCCAAATGGCCTTGATCAATATCAGATCTCAGAAATTCTACAAGAGAACTGGCAGGAAATTTCCTGGACTCTCTGACAAAACCAAAGTCGGTTTTGACAAAAGCAAGTTGAAGTGTCACAAATGCCACAGGCTTGGACACTTTGCAAGAGAGTGTAGATCAACTGGATCTAATACTTCTGCACCCTTTTTGACTTTTCCAATAACAATTCACAATTCAAAGGGCAATTCTGCTTCTAGTCATTCATCACACCTTCAATCTCCTGCATATTTTGTTCCTCAGGGTCAAATGCCATATCCTTATCCCTACTATTATATGCCACATTCAAATCAAGTTCAAGCTCCTATAGTACCACAATCTCATGCACTACCAGAACCTCAACCATCTCCATCTCAATCACAACCTCATCACAGCTTCTTCACACCTGGAGTCGTTGACTGGAGTAGCTTACCTGATAACTTGTCTGGTCACACTGAGCAATACTATGCTGGTGCTAGTCAACATGGTGGTGAACACCCTTTTGGAAATCTTGCTCTCATGGCCCTAGAGTCTACTGAGGGTTCCTGTTCAAATGCATCATCTTCACAGGTAACTCAGGTATCTTCAGAGGCTAAAGCCAAGTTATGTTCTGAATCATGCATAGCTGCCTTTGTCTCTATTAGAGAGGCAAATGTAGCATTAATAAATCAAACCTTGAGCTTGAGAAAACCATTTTCAAAAGAAAAGCTGAGTATGAGTCTGCTCTTAACAGTAAAGTGATGAGATTTATAAGCTTAATGCCAATTAAATGATGAAAAGGCCAGCTAGAGGTTATTCTGGAAGACCACAGGAGTCTCAAAGAAAAACTTGCAGTGACCCAAGTTGAGTGTGAACGCTGGGTCTCATCATGCAAGGGATTTGAAATGCTTCTTAGCAAGCAAACTGCTTCAAATGTGAAGTTGGCATTGGTTACAACCATACTGCTCCACCAACAGACTTTACTCCTAACTCCATAGTTAAGTCTAAAAGTGAAAGCAATCTCCAAACCACATTATCGTGTGAGTCATTCTCCAATGATAATCTAAGATCAGAGAATGAAACCAGTGTTAAGATCTCAACAAATAAATTGACTGATGGTCTAACTACTGAGACTCATATGAAGCTGAGTACTTCAGATGTTGTTCCTCAATGTACCCCAAGTACTGAAAGAGACCCAACATCTGAAAAGCATTTCAAATCAGTTGAAATACAAGGACTAACAACTGCTGAGGAATCCATCAAACAGTCTATTAGGACGGATGGAAAACAGTTGATTACCAGTCTTCAGCTGTTACAAATCCTTTAGTACCTAGTACTGATAGGAGGAAAGTACTGAAGATCACACCTTCAGTAGTTTCCACTTCAGCAGTAAAGATGTCCAAGATGAAGAATAAACCATGTGAATTTTGTGGTAAATTCAATCATCTATATCATGAATGTTGGTACAAAAGGGTTTAAAGCTCCAAAGGGATGAGCTCATTAAACTAGAAATAAATAAAATGAAAACTGAGTTTGAGACCAAGTTTGTACCACAATCATCTCAACCTGATAAACCCAAGGCCTTACCCAAATCCACTAAGAAGGATACGTTTATCAGAAGACAGCTGATATTGTTCCTCATGATAAACATAAGACTAAGTCTGTGAAATCTAAGAAGGAGGAAATGGTGGGTCACAAGAACTCATCAAAAACAGCTCTGGAGTGTCAAATGAACTGAAAGCTCGAGCTTCAAATCAGACACAGCTTGTTATGATGGTTCAGCATCTGTTGGGGAGAGTTAACCAACTTGAAGCCACTGTGACAAAACCACTGGAGAGGAATTCCAGGTCCAAATCTATTTCAGCACCATCTCCATCTTCATCAGCTGTTAATCATGAGAAACCAGCTATGGTTAAATCTGTTGATAAAGTCAGTCCCAAAACCAAAAGGTTTGGGTCTCCAAAGCTAACTAGTTTCTTATGATTGTGCAGGGTTCTTCAGCATGCCAAAGAAGCATCTGGTATGTGGACAGTGGAGGATCCATGCACATGACTGGGAGCAGCTCTCTTCTTCATGATTACTCTCAGGAAAGAAGGATTTGTCTCATTTGAAATGATGCTAAAGGTTACATCATTGGAAAGGGATTTGTGTCTAATGGAGATATTAGATTTGATGATGTCAACCATGTGGAGAATCTCAAATACAATCTGTTGAGTGTCAGTCAGATGTGTGACAAAGGACATGTTGCTCTTTTCATAAGCCAGAACTGTAGGATTCTGTCTTCCAAGGTTCTGAGCCTGATTGACAAAGTACTGGATGATAATACTCTCCTGAAGGCTAACAGGATAGGAAGAGTATATGCCTTGGATCTGTCAAAGAAAATTGAGTTAAGGCCATCCATGCTTGTTCTCCAAGGCCTCTCTCCAAGAATCTAAACTGTGGCATAGAAGGCTGGGTCATGTTAATCAAAAACATGAATCAGCTGATCCACAAGAGTTTAGTGAGAGGTCTTTCAATAAAGGAGTTCAATTGTGATGAAATCTGCACTGCATGCTTAAAAGGGAAACAACATAAAGTTTCATTCCCAACCATAGAAGAATCCAAGTCTAATGCCTGCTTACAACTACTACACATGGATCTTTTTGGTCCTGTGAAGGTAATGAGTATGGCAAAGAAGAATACTGTCTGGTAATTGTGGATGATTACTCTAGATATGTATGGACCTTCTTCTTGCATTCAAAGGATGAGGCTGCTCAGTCCATTATGAACTTTGTGTTACACTTGAGAAGCAGTATTCCCTACCAGTTAAGTGTGTGAGGAGTGACAATGGTACTGAATTCAGAAACCACACTCTTGATGAGTTTTACTTGTCAAAGGGAATCAAGAGGCAGTATAGCATCCCAAGGACTCCAGAGCAAAATGGAGTAGTGGAGAGAAAGAACAGGACCCTCATTGAAGCTGCAAGGCCCATGTTGGCTATTCTGGTCTGCCACTGACCTTTTGGGCTGAAGCTGTCAATACAGCCTGCTATGTACAGAATAGAGCCTTAGTAAATCAGAGGTTGATGAAAACTCCTTATGAAGTTTTACATCATTTAGACCCTTTGATTTCATTCTTTAGAGCATTTGGGTGTCCCTGTTACATTCTCAACACAAAGGATCAACTCCAAAAGTTTGATTCTAAGGTGGATGCAGGGTATTTTGTTGGGTATTCATCCACTTGCAAGGCTTATAGAGTATTCAACTGTTGGACAAAGATAGTTGAAGAACCTTGCATGTGAAGTTCAATGAATCCCCTAAGGATACAATTCCACAAAACCCTGTGGAGTTGTTTGATCTGGACATTCTGCAATATGTTCCTTATCAACCACCTGCTGTTGCAGATCATATGAATCCATCATCTTCTGTAGCTAGTCATCCATCTGGTGTTCCGATGATGATGATGATATCAGTAATCACCTTTTCAAGTTTAGTGATCAACTGCCTGATTCAACTAGACTTGATGTTCCTGTAGCTTCAGTAGCACAATCCACAACAAATGCTGATGAGATTTCTACAACTTCAACTTCCTTTGAATTACCATCTACTCATTGGTTTCAAGGAATGCTTCACCATCACCATCTGTTGCTGCTGAGCCTGCTACAAACACTTGCACAGATCTTATTGTGTACCAAGATCTGAAGAATCACCCTATGTCTCAAATCATTGGTGATATCAATGCTGGCGTTTCAACAAGAAGTCAATTGTCAAATTTCTGCTTCTATGCTCTCTTCATTAGTCAGCAAGAGCCAAGAACTATCATATTGCTTTAAGGACAATGGATGGGTTGAAGCCATGCAGCTTGAGCTTCTTCAGTTCAAGAAACAGCAAGTGTGGGAACTGGTTCCTCTACCTCCAGGTAAGTGTGCAATAGGCACTAAATGGGTGTTTAGGAACAAAACTGATGAAAATGGGCTTATTGTTAAGAACAAGGCCACTCTGGATGTACAGGGGTTTTCACAAGAGGAGGTATTGATTATAATGAAACCTTGCCCCTGTAGCCAGACTGGAAGCAATTCGATTGTTTTTAGCTTATGCTGCTTATCACAACCTTAGAGTTTTTCAAATGGATGTCAAAAGTGCATTTTTGTATGCGAAAATTAAAGAAGAGTTTATGTATGTCAACCACCAGGTTTTGAGGACAATAAACATCCTAATTGGGTGTATAAGCTTGATAAGGCTCTCTATGGGTTGAAACAAGCTCCTAGAGCCTGGTATGAGACATTATCAAACTTTTTTCTGGAAAAAATTTCACTAGAGGCTCCATAGATAAGACTTTATTCATTAAGAAGCTGGGCAGCATAATCTACTTGTTCAAATTTATGTAGATGATATTATTTTTGCATCCTCTGATCCACAGTTGTGTGATGCCTTTACAAAGTTGATGCAACAGAAGTTTGAAATGAGTGCCATGGGAGAATTATAGTTCTTTCTGGGTTTGCAAATCAAACAAAAGGCTGATGGAATTTTCATTCATCAGTCCAAATACACAAAAATCTTTTGGAAAAGTTGATTTACAAAAGTGTAAGCCCTGTTCTACTCCCATGTGCAACACCACACAACTGGATACAGATCAGAAAGGTAAAGTGGTTGATGAAACACTTACATATGTTTGATTGGTCCTTGATGTACTTAACAGCTTCTAGACCAGATATTATGTTTGCTACATGTGTTTGTGCTAGATTTCAGGCTGCACCTAAGGAGTCTCATTGATTGCAGTCAGAGGATCTTTAGATATCTGCAAGGCACTCCATCTCTAGGTTTATGGTATTCTACTAGACATTCTGGTAAATTAGTTGTTTTTTCTGACAATGACTATGCAGGGTGTAAGTTGACAAGAAAGTCCACTTCTGGAGGATGCCAATTCTTAGGCAACTGCTTGATTTCTTGGCAGAGTAAGAAGCAGACCTCAGTTGCTACATCAACTGCTGAAGCAGAGTACATTGCTGCTGCAAGCTGTACATCTCAGGTACTCTGGCTTCAAACCAATTATTGGATTATGGCATAACAGACTAAGACCCCATTGTTAATGGACAGCTCTTCAGCTCTTTGTATTGTCAAGAATCCTGTCCAGCACTCTAGGACTAAACATATTGAAATCAGACACCATTTTATTAGAGATTGTTTTGAAAAGGTCTGATTGATCCAAAATTGTGTCCTAGTGCTGATGAGCTTGCAGACATTTTCACTAAGCCCTTGGATAGCACAACTTTCCAAAACCTAGTGTTAAGGCTTGATATGCTGCAGCTAGAATAAGTGACAACTACTGATGATCTCAGCTCACAAGTACTGATGATCATTAGTTTATTATTGTCATATATATAAGTACTGAAGTTATTTTCCCTCTGGAAGTTTTCTTTAAATACTCGAGCTTAACTTCTCAGTACTCAGTACTTTATTTGATAAAACAATTGATGTAGTTACAACAACTGATGTAGCTATAACTATGTTGTCAGAAATACAAATACGTACTGATGTCCTATGAAACATCTGAAAACAGATGAAAACGTCTGATGAGTACGTGTTGAGGACAGTATGAAACAGCTGAAAAGCAATGAATTGACGACAACTACTGATGAGCCTTTTTGTCTTCAGTAGTTTCCAACTGCTGTTTCTTTCTAAACAACTGAAGCAAAACCATGTCTTCAGTATTTCACAACTACTGATGACTAACACCAAGTCTTCAGTTGTTTACAACTGATGGTAAAACCAAGTCTTCAGTAGTTTCCCACTACTGATGACTAATACCAAGTCCTCAGTTTTTCATCACCGGAAGTCAAAACTGTCTTCAGTAGTTTTTAACTACTGATGACTAAATCAGAGATTCAGCTGTTTCAATGTCTACGGTAAAACCAAGTCTTCAGTTGTTTTATAACAACTGCTGATCACACCAATACGTTCAGTCATTCCAAACCTCTGAAAGTTAATACCACCATCATAGTGTTCAACAACTGATGACTAACACCAAAACCTTCAGTCGTTTTCTAACCCTACCCTTTAATACCTTATCCCACATCCCACCTTCAGAGTTTTTACTTTCTTATCTTCTCAAACCTAATGTTCAAAAACTCTGTAACCTCTCTTCATCAATGGCGACCATGCAACTAAAACCACGACACAACTGTGTCGCACATCTCACAAATCGCCATACTGGACAAGTTTCACAACGCCATTGATTTAATGGTTTAGTCACCTTACAAAACGGCTTTTCTGTTAAATCCCGCCATATATGCCGAATCTCTTAACCAATTCTGGACAAACGTCACTCTTGTCTCTGAGGAGAATGACACAGAGTCTCTTCAATCGTTTGTCCATCATCAAAAAGTGGTCATTACTCCAGACATTCTTCGCCAAACCCTCAATCTGGATGATGCCACTTTCCAACTGGTTATCCAAAGGGCACAATAGATCAATCATTTGCCCACCATGGATACCAGGGTAACCTGAGTGCATCTACCATACTGAAAAACATTTCCAGGATGCCGAACATCTCATCTTTCACATGGTAAATGTCTGCCTTGCCCCCAAGACTTCATCATGGGATCAAATGTCCACAAGGTGGCAACAGGTAATGTACTCCATCCTTCAGCAACAACCTTTAAATTTTCTGAAATACTATTTTTAGAGCTCAAGGATATGGCCCAAAAACAACTTGCTAACCGTTGGTATTATATCCTCAGTTCATAATGGCCATAATTGAAAACCAGCTTCAAGCTGAGGACTTGTTGGCCTGGGAGTCCCTGCTACGGCTGTATTGCCTGAAGTATACTCCCGGCACAACTCTGACCAATCACTAAAAATGGCTGCCAAGCTGCGCAAACCCACGCAGCTGGAACCCACAGCCACCACCTCCAAATCCAAAGTCCCCACCAAACCCACTAAAAAGAAGTCAAAAAAGGCTACTCAGGGAAATGAGTCCCCTGAGGATGCCCTGCAACACAAACGCAGGCTATATCCACTGGTTATACCCCCTAGTGGATACAAGACTTCACCAGCCACAGCCGCTCAGGATTCCTCTTAAAAGGAGCCTGCAACAACCAAAGAAGGGGTACCCACTAATCTGGGATCTTCCTCATTTGAGAGATTGCCATTGAAGAGCACCTTCTCCCCAGTGCATACTGCTTTTACCCCATCTCCCACTGCAACCGCCCAACAAAGTTCTACTCTCATTATTGCAAACGTGCTGACTCAGCTGCATGCCTCCCTCCTCCCCAACACACACCAACAAAGGGGAAAACCACAGCAATTGAGAAAGAGGATCAACATGCTTTTGACAGCCCACACACAAGGGTTTAACTGTTCTATCTCCTAGTGTGGATATGGAGACCAGCACATCTGGTGAGGCTGCCACTCTTCTGATCAGCACATGATCAGACTGAGGCTGGTAACATAGCTAAGACCTCACCAGAGCCACAGCTGATGAAGGACATTGTCCTGAGGCTGGAAGTCCCCAGTTCCAAGAAAAAGGTCACATGCTAAAACTGGTCTACACCCGTGCATGTACATCCTGCTACAAGCAGAGGTCAGGTGATTCAGCATCTGCTGATGATGACCTGGGCTTCTTTATGATGTTCTGTCCAGAACACAATTCTTGAGGAAGAAGTCAGTAGACTACAAAGACTACTTGACCAATTCTCCTCAAAGCAAGTCCATCTGCCACCAACATAAACCCACAGATGGCACCTTCACCTGAAGGTCTCCCACACACTCAGCCACTCAAAACTTTCGAGCCACCAGCTTCTATTTCTGGCACTACGTCACAGGACAAACCCCTCTGAGCAAACAGCTACTATCTTTCAGCAATCCCTACCTCTCTCACCCTCACCAAATGATCACAGACATTATGATCAAAACCATGGATGAGAGGCTTCCCTCAATCATACAACCCCTGGTGGAGAGATTGTGAGCACAAGGATTTTCTGCTACTCAAACCCTTGCAACCAATGCAACCAAAAAGGGGGAGAGTCAGTCAGTGAAAGCAAAGAGGAAGAGCATAGAGGGAAAGAAAAAAAGGAGACTGAGAAGAAGAGGAGTTTGTGAAGGGAGCTGACATTGATCAAGTAGGTGAAAGTCACAAAGACTTTCATGTCACATATAAGAAGAGAAGGTTGAAGGAAAAGAAAAAGAACTCGAACTCGATGAGATGATCAAAATGGCGGATGCTACACACAGTAAATCAATGGACTCCATTATTGATCAACTGTATAGACAGGGGTTCGATACTGCACAGCTTGACTTAGAGATTAGGAGACTTGAAGTTGAAGAAATTAACTCAAGATGGGCAAGTTATGATGCATTAGAAAGAGAAAGACTAGATATCATGATCAGATTCATTGCAAAGTACCTTGGAGATCATTGATCGAGATAAGTCATGGACCAGGGACAGTATCTTGGCAATAACCATCAAGATCTGTTCGTCTGAAGCATACACTAAGGGATTGGTGATTGAAGCACTAATGAGGCAGGTACTGGGACAGAAAGGAACTAGCAAAACACTCAAAAGCCTCACTCACTACAAGAATGCTAGAACAACCTGCAAAACCTCCCACTTCAAAATCACCACTACCACAACCAACTAAACCAACTCCTTTACCCTCAAAACCAACAGCCGATGATGCATCCAAGAAGAGAAGAGAAGGGTGTTGAGGCTATAAAGAAGAGAAGAGGATGAGAGAAGAAGATAGGCTGCCTCTTTCCCAGTCCTAACTTTGCCTAAAGCCAAACCTATGCCCATCACTCCCACCTCACAGATGGAATCTGTGAGAGTAAGATAGAAGAAGAACAACAGCAAAAGCTTCATGATGAGAGATGCTGAAAAGCATAGACAAAACTTATGCTGCTTCTTCATCAATAATCACTATGAAGAAAGCTCTAAGATTGTACACCCTTTCTAACACATTTCAATATCAAAGGAAAAGGTGAGAATATGGCCTGATCCTAGGGTGGCTCACAGAATTTTGAAGAAAGACATTCCTTCGAGATACAAGGGCCAAGTAAAAAGGATCGTAGATGAAGAGATCATAGTGGTCCTTGTAGTATCACGATGGGAAATTGTAGAAGATTTCAAGAAGGCCTATGAAACTAAACAGCCACCCCAAAAGATGTTACAGAACAGAGTAATTAAAAAGGGGTTAGTCTACAAGAGGCTTGAGAACTTCAAACAAAATGAGCTCAGTCTGTTACTTGAAGGTACTCACCCAGATGAGTTTGCATACAGACAGATTATAACAGTTGAGCTCAAAAATGGCAAATAGGCTAAGTACGTTTTAGAGCTGTATGGGCGTGAATGACTGTTTGATGGTGGAGCTGAAAATCTTACCATGGAAGAACAAATTATGTTTCTCAGAGCATACACCAGAGAATCCTACAGGCTTATACATGGGAAGTAGATTTCATGGATAGGACCACAGCCCTGTGTCCAGTTCCCCAAAGTCAAGGCTCTTATCCATACTATGCCAACCAAATTTCAGAAATCTATTCCTAGGCTAGTGCTTAATTGGGTCATCTTCTTAGCTGATCAAGAAGGAAAAAGACCAATCTTATCGCCAACAATAAGTGGGACCTCAATAAGCTAAGGTTTTGGCTGCATTGGTTCAAGGGGAGTTTGTTGGACCAAAAGAACCAATGAGCCGGATCAGAAAACCTTAAGTCCCACAGACGTCACAACAACTGCTGAAGTCCACATAGCTGAAGACAAAGTCTGAAGACAACAAGTGCTGAAGACGAACTCTGAAGAGAAGTGCTGAAGACAAAGTCTGAAGACAAGTGCTGAAGACAAAGTCTGAAGATACAAGTGCTAAAGACAAAGTATCATCGTTGTCACAATAGCTGAAGAGGTCTTCTTCAGTAGTTGTGACGGTTTTCTTTCAGTAGTTTTATGTTTTTATTTTCAGTAGTTTTGTAAAACGACTGAAGAGCTTGTTCTTCGGTCGTTGTAGTTTCAGTATTTCGTATCAGTAGTTTTATGTTTTATACTTAGCACTCTGATATGTTCTCAGTAGTTATGAACATTTCAGTACTTTGTTAAGTTTTAGTTTTTTTGTAACAAATCTGCCAGATGTCACTATCCCGTGATATCAGCAGTGATTGCACTCTATATAAGGAGTGTCAACCTAATTGTAATCTGTGAATGATTGAGCAGAAAAATTTGATATTATTGAAACATTCCTTTTCACAGAAATATATTCTCTCATTACAACCGTATTTGTTCTTAATGCATACGAATATCAAATTCTGCTATAATCTGTCTAATTCTTGTTCTTATTCCGCTGCATTCACTCTAATCCATCAAACTTGAGATCACTGATCCTGTCAACATGTTTCAGAACATAGTTTGGCTTTTGCCTCAGAGATACCTGTGATGCCCTGTGTGTAGAGGCATTGGAGGATGAAGTATTGGCAGATTCCAAAGCCATGAGGGCTAGATTTCCAAAAGGACTGTCACCACCATGTTGACCTGCACCAGAGAACAGTTGTTCATGACCAGACAGATCATCTGGTAAACTGCTCCAGTCAACAACTCCTGGGGTGAAAAAGCTTGTTGTTGAGGTTGAGTTTGTTGATGAGATTGGGAAGGCTGAGGTTCAGGTAATGCATGTGGTTGTTGTGCAATTGGAGCTTGAACTGTATTTGGCTGAGGCATGTAATAGCAGGGAAAAGGATATGACATTTGACCCTGGGGGACAAAATATGTAGGAGATACAGGGTGTGATGATGACCAGAACCAGCAGGATGTTTCCCTCTGTTTTGTAGATTAGTGCTAGGAAAAGTCACAAAGGGTGCAGAGGAATTAGATCCAGTTGATCTGCATTCTCTTGCAAAGTGTCCAAGCCTTTGGCATTTGTGACACCTCAACTTACTCTTGTCAAAACCAACTTTGGTTTTGCAAGAGAGTCCAGGGAATTTCCTGCCAGTCCTCTGTAGAATATTCTGAGATTTGATATTAATCAAGGCCATTTGGCTCAGAATATCCATCTCTTCCAAATCATCATCAGCAATTCCTTTCAGATCATCCATGATGAAGCATAGATTGTCACTATTTCTGCCAGAATGACTATCAATACCAACAAAAGCATGATCAGGACTGTTTGAAGAGAAATCGATATGCTCATCATAATTGCTTTCAGATGCAGCATATTCGGACTCATGACCAACCAAGGCAGTATTCCCTGGTATAAAGTCATCAGTGAGCTTTCCTGATGATACATTTTCCTTTTTTGCTCTATCTCTCTTTCGAATGTAAGCGTTTCCCATGAAGTTGGGTAAGATAGTTTCTAGATTTGCACTGGAGCGTAGAACAATAGTGTATGTGTCCCATCTCTCAGGCAGTGATCTAAGGAATCTGTTATTCATCTAGGCTATTGGTATATTCATGTTTGACCATCTTTAGCTCAGAGATCAAACCAAGAAAAACGCTCAACTGTTGATCAGTGTCTCACCCTTCTTATGAGAGAATGTTTCATATTGTAGGGCAAGAATTTCTCTGTTGTTTGCTAAGACCTCATCAGTTCCACCGAATTGTTCCTTCAGTGCATTCCAGAGGTCCTGAGCAGTTTCATGATGCATAAGCCCTGAATAGATTTCATTAGGCAGTGCCATGGCTAGAATTCCATGGGCTTTTGCATCAATCTCAAACAGTTTCCAATCTTCATCTGAGTATTGCTCCTTCTTCTTCGGAACCATTTGATTGGTTTCCCGATTGTTCACCATAGGCTTATGTGGACCATGTACCACTGATGTCCAACAACCTGAAATGTTAACAGATAGGTGATGAGCATTCTTCGTTGCCATATGTTATACTCAGTCCTAACCAGCATCGGAGGCTTGGTTGAGGAACCGGTATTGTGAGGGTCATTAGAAGGAGTAGTCATTCTCAGAATCAACCAAAATCAATTAAGTTTTAATCGTTTAGAACAAGACACAACAGACCAATTTGAACCAAGAGAGCACAGAGAACAACAAAACGAAAGCGACAGAAAATCAATAATCTATAACCAGTTCTCGCAATAAGCTAATTCAATCAAATGCAGATATCAATTAGTAGTTTCAATGATCAATTGTTAGATCGATCGATGATTAACCTACTCTGATACCAATTGTTAGGATCAGCGATTTACGTTTGATTGATTAGAGATTATTGCAGCGGAATTTTAACAAATCATTTAGCCAATTCACAAGATAATAATAGACATTCAAAGCAAGAGTGAACGATTATAGAAGAGATTCTGCGAATCAAAGATTTCATTCAAGACGTGCTTTCGTGGTGGCAAAATGTCACTCACACAATCAGGTCAATCATCCCTTATATAGGAATGTCGTGGTGGAACATTTCTTATATAGGAAATGTGACATCTGCTGATGTCACTTGATAGTGACATCTAACAGAATTATTCAACAACCGAAACACAACTACTGAAGATGTCAAAACAGCTGACATCTTCTTAAAGAAATACTAAGTGTTATCAGTTACTACAACTACCGAAAAGAAACTACTGAAACTACAACGACTGAAGAACATGCTCTTCAGTCATTTTATAAAAACTTAAACGAAAAGAAACTACTGAAAGGAAACCATCACAACAACTGAAAAATGCTTCTTCAGCTGTTGTAACAAACTCTGAAGGCTTCAGTACTTGTACTTGAACATCAGCTGTTGTCATCAGCTCATGTCTTCAGCTGATGTCTTCAGCTTTTGTCTTCGGCTGTTGTCTTCAGCTGTTGTCTTCGGTACATGTACTTCAGCTGTTGCTCTTCAGACTTTATAAAACAGCTGATCAAGTCTTTAGTAGTTGTTGTGATGTCTGTGGGACTTAGAGCTTTTCTGATCTGGCTCATTGGTTCTTTTGGTCCAATAGAATATGTTAATGTTCTAGATTCGCATGACTTGTATGGTACTTGGTTGTATGATGATCTAAGTGATACACCTGGTTAATATAGCATACATATGATCTATTTGAATGTTAACTATGTATGATATATGTGTATGATTACTTGAATGGTTTACAACACATAAAGTCACCAACGGTCAAACGGGTCAACTAGGTCAAACATGTCTGTTTTACTGAAATCTTGAGTCCTTGGTTGTAGTGTACTTAGGGTTTCACATGTTCTTTGATTACACGTACTCATGCACTTATATGATCTAGGTAACCTCTGAAGGTTGTCTGTCTATTCTGTTTGACAAGTCAAACTCTGTGTATATATACGCATATCAGGTGAGTTCATGCCCCACTCTTTAGTTAATCTCTTTTGGGGGAGATAGCATACTGGTAAATCACAAACGCTTTATATATTCAAGTTGTGTATGATATTATATAGTGTTGATATCATGGAAAAGTCCTCACACTTTCGAATTGTTAATATTGAATAGCGGGGAAATTTGGTTAGTACTACTGGGTCTGACGAGCCCCACCTGTGTGACTCGAGGTCACCAGGTGCAAGTTGTCCTAATGAACATTGTCACGACCTGTTAGGTCATGGCAGGAGGCAACAACGTAACACAGTCAGCTTCAATTGCGAAATCACTATGAAATAATATTTATCGTTAATGGACTAGTTATCTGTTACAATGTGCTACTTGTATCTCTGTATTATTAAACTGTTTATGTTTGAATATCTCTTGAACTCACCAACCATTGTGTTGACATTTTAGTATGCTATTCTCAGGTCATTAGTTTGCTTGCCATAGGAGCACTGCATGGTTCACTGCATTCTATACACGGTCTTCAAGACATTTTATCATTTATGATTAATGATTCCTCTTTTGGGTTGGCACATGTTTTGCCACAATTATACTTTATTCCTTTGGGTTGTTTTCAAAACGCTTCCGCACTGTTTAATTTATTTACTTTGGTTGATTTCATTTAAATTATGGCATATAGAGTCGTTCTGAGTAACTATTGACTGTGATCCTGGTTTGTTCACACGCCTCGCGGTAAAACTCCGCAAGTGGATTGAGGATGTGACAGATTGGTATCAGAGCCGTTGGTTATAGGGAACTAGGTGCATACACACTAGACTATAACCGACATAGTTAATAGTTACATGTGCCTTATTCTACTCTTGTATACTCATTGGCATACACGTCACACTCTTTGCAGCATGGCATCATCTTCGAGAGCTCCAGGTAAACGACCTGAATCACCTACACGATCTGAATCCCCACCTCCCGCACCTGTACCTGATGATGGATTTGATTGGCCCTGACTGGCTTATCCCCGAGAGGAGATGACGGGATCAACCATTGCATTAATGAAGCGTGACCCTCCACGAGACTGGCATTCCTATCCTAGATTTGTTGACCATATCATGTTTAGGGAGCGCGTACCTATCCCAAAGCCAAGGACTAGGAACAATGCCAATCAACCCATGCCTTCACTCCCACGAACGGCGCAGTCCAACGAGCAACTGATTGCTGCACTAATGGTTGCACTGGATACAGAACAGCATCGAGTAAGGCGGCTCACGGGTGATGTCTGTACACGACAGCAAGAGGTGTACAACCTAAGACATCAATTGGATGAACTCGAGGAACAACACGGGAAGACCTGAACGGTTGTCACCATATGCAAGATGGTCTTACGGCACTCCAAGGCACGTGACTGCTCGTGAATAGCGGGACGCCATAGCCGATAATAGGATTGCCATTTCAGAAGCCCAATTAGCGGCACTTCATATTGCTATAGCTCCTG
>CM046454.1:29562464-29564196 GCA_025506515.1 Flaveria trinervia | reverse complement strand
ACCTAACTGAACTTGGGTTCTGAAAACTATGGTCTTTTGTGGCAGGATGAGCATAATTCTTGCCCAATTTGTCGGCATGAATGCGGACAGATGATCATGAATATGAAAGTAGGAAGGAGCGGGAGAAGGAGGCTGAAGAAGAAAGGAAAGGAGCTGCGAATGCAGTCCGTGGAGGTGAATATATGTATGTATAGGTTAAAAGAAACAAGTATTTGTGATGTTTTGTTTTGTATGACATTATGTTACATTTTGCACTTAATATTTGATTTGACATATAATAATATTTCGTGACATGTTGCATTATTACAGAAAACAATTGCATAAATACTTTGATCCAGCAGTTATCTGTAGGGAACGAAAAATTCTCGGTTTTTTTTAAATATTTGAGTCACTACTCATAGGGAATCATCCTATAAATCTTCTATAATATTTTCAGTCACTTTGTAAATACCTCCACGGTATTTGGGATATAATTTCATTCCTAAAGCACTATTTATCGATTCTAAGTCTCCAACACTACTTTTAGGAAACTTCATTCCCAATGCACTCAGGGATTACAACCTCGGCTTGTTGACGGGTTATTTTGTTTAGCAACAGATTTTGTATGGTATTAGCTTTTTCTTCAACAGCTTGTATGGTGTTAGTTGCTTACCAATCTCATACAACTTTGACTCGAACAATGTTTTAATCACGAACGATAAACTAGACAACTTAAGCATTCACTTGTCAGACTACTTGAATCATTTGACATCTATCTTTGATTAATGTTGTAAACAAGTTGGGAGCCGAGTCAAGCTAACTCGTTTATCGAGCTGTAATTGTGGGCTCGGGATCATCGCGTTGGTGAGCAAGTTTCTTTATTTTAATTTTTTAATTCTACTAACTTTTTACTCATTATATATTAACATTTTAATAAAGCTACTTACACCCATTGTACTTTAATCAAATGAAATTTCTTCCCTATTTATTTTGTATTATTTCACAATTTTTATGTCAAAAATTTTTATTTTATTTTTTTGTAATTGAACCTAACATTTAGCTTTAAACATGCTTAGTTAACTACGTGGTCTGCTTATTTTTCTTTATAATAGAACCTAACTTTCATTCGAGCCTTTTATGATCAAACATATCTCTCGTGCACTACTCCAAACCACGACATGCTTTTTGATTTTGACATCATTATAACTTTTATTTTTGAGGTATAGGATTTTCTATCTTTTCTAGCTCTCTTCGTCCCTTTTCCATCGAGCTCATTCCCCAACTTTTTAGTTCCTCTGGTGACTCAACACACAAATCAACAGATGCAACACTCAATTTATGAGTTCATGTATCCTCAACCCCACCTCAATGTCACCACTATCTTTATATGTTTTCTATGTTTGACATAAACTTGAGGTCTACGCTCATCAAAAGCCATATTCAACCACTCTTTTTCATGCACGAAACTAATTCCAGTCCAAATGTTGTTCATGACCACCAAAAGAACCACGTAGTCTATTGGTAGATGACATATACAACCGAACAACCAACATCATAGATCACACCTAATCGAGCTACCCGTACAACCAATCGAGCTACCAGTACAACCAATCGAGCTACCATATATACATATATACATATATATGTATACATATATATGTATATATACCTATATATACATATATATGTATATATATATATATATATATGTATATATATATATATATGTATGTATATATATATGTATGTATAT
>CM046454.1:29529964-29557464 GCA_025506515.1 Flaveria trinervia | reverse complement strand
TTATGTTACAGTTGTAACACCCGGCCCCTCCACCAATAATATTTCCGCTTTGCTCACGAGGAGCTCACGGATTTGCTTTTGGTTGCCCGGGTGAAGACTTCCCAGGAGGTCACACCATCCCTGGATTGCTCCCACCTGAGCACGCTTAACTGTGGAGTTCTCCTCTCATCCACAGCCAATACGCCCAAAACGCGTTTTGATGTTAAAGGCCAACATTCCTTATGAACCAGGAATCTCTCCTGTCCACAGCCGATGTGGGATATGTGTAGGGTGTCACAGTCGTACGACTTATCCAGTCTCCTGGTTCAGTCGTGCGACTGAGTCAATCGTATGAGGTTCTTCATGCTTATGGTTCATTCGCATGAGCCATTCGCATGAGAACTTCATTAAGTTAAGTTGAATGTTTTAGTTAATTAATATAATATATATATAATCATTCAAGTAATCATAAACTCAATCAATTCATTACGACTCATTAAAGAACTATTAAACATTATAACCAACAGACTATCAATATCAGTTCATTAATCATACCAAACAAGATCTATTACATCACATATCACGATCTAGGGACATACATGTATCAACAAACTCCCCCTTGGACCTAGATCTCTCTAATGTCTTGTTTTCTTCATTACCTTCTCATATTTCTTGTACTTGTCCTCTTGTGTGACTCCCGCATGAATATCAAATGCAAAGCAAAGTCGTATAACATTTTGGAACTGGAGGGCTTGTACATGTCTTGTGTGTCATAGAACAGTGGCCACTTGTATAATGTATAGACATCATTAGCAGACAAGTTGGTTAGCCACATTGGGTCGAATACCCTGACAGTATCCATTTGATCCCCTTTGTTTAGAACTATGACAGCTTCAGCAGTTCTCCAATCATAGTACCACCATTTGAAATGTGGAGTGAAGTCCTGTGGCATTTCCCTGAGAGGGATTCTCGACATAGTGCGAGGAGGACTCCACACTTCAACATAATTTTAGGTTTTCCGTAATGGCATCCATCTCAGACCTTCTAATATACCTTGTAGGTTGTTGAGGTCTGAAGTTAATCCATCTGGTGTGGTACTCTTTCTTGAGGGCAGCCTCAAACCAGCCTGACATTTTTCTCGTGTCAGCATACAACATCTTCAACTTGCCAGCTGGTTGAGCTCAAATCCAGGTAGAGTCTTTAGATCATGTGGAAATCTAAAGTACTCTATGCCCTTTTCCCTCTTAACGGCATAAACGTTAAGATCATCAAAATATGCCCATGCTATAATCCTGCCTGACACCGTAAGATGTTTCTTGACGCTGTAGAACTTGATGTAGGCATCCCTCTTCGGTGCATCACGTTGGGCTCTGACTTCCTTAAAACATTCAGCCCATTCAGCTTTCGAATGTATACATCTTCGTTTGAGGCTTGGGCTGTTCCTTTGATCTTTCCTGCTTCCTGCTCCATCTTGTCCAGTACCTCAAACATATCACTGACTAGGGACTCACCCAGATTGGGGACCACATTACCCGTTGTCAGCGTATTGAGGGTACTCTTCAGCAGTAATATCTTCAACCTCAACTTCATCAACGTCGTGTAGTTCGTCGTCACTAGTTGAATCAACTGTTGGAGTATCCTTGACAATATCATCAGGATTGAGTCTGAACATTTCTGCCAGTTGCTCGTTAGATAGGTCGTGAATTATTTCACCTTCTTCAGGTGTATAACTCACTGACCTTCTGACAATCCCTTGCAGATCAAGAATCATTGTGAGTTGAGACTTGACCTGTTGAAGGGGAGCAATATCAAACTCATCTCTGTGGTACTTTGGATCTGTTTGATTTACACATTTACATTCAAATCATAGTAATATATCAAACAACTGCATTAAGTTAATATAAACATTCAGTACATCGTTTTTCAATACAGAATACAAAAGTAATTAAATACATAAACATCCACTATTTACTTTTATCCTGTATGCTAGTCTCTTCGTGTGAGGTGCAGAAGTAGAAGCTGACTGATCCTGTCGGTTCTTTGTTCTCTGCTCTTGACCGGGAGCTGAGACAGAGTCAGCTGCTTCTCCTTCTTCAGTCTCTTCATCAGCACACCACTCTTCTGTCTTCTCTTCATCAGAATCACTGTCATCATCATCATCATCATCCTCACTCTCTCTTTCTCCATCCTTTATCTTTAGAGGTTCCTCCTTTGATCCTTTTAACTTTAACAAAATGGACCTCTTTGCCTTTTCCAACTCTTCTATCTGTTTACCTGATGTGACGCTTTGTGCTCGGAGTTGGTCCAACTCAGTGTTCTGAGCAGCCAATTTCTGGGCCTGCTCCTTAATAGCTCGATCCTGCTCTGCGATTTTCTACGATTGTGCAGCAGTCAGGTCGGTGAGCTGGCGGATCTGAGAGGTCTTTCCTCATCAGCCGCCAGCCCGTAACACCATTCTGTTTAAGGCTGCTAGCTGTTCCTCTACCCCGATTGGAGGTAGGGGAGATCTGGAGGTGTGTGCGGGGTAGGCTGAGGGCTCGGTTTGGTGGCTAGTGGTGGTGGTGGAGGTGGTGAATATCGGGTAAGGTCTGGATGATGGTGGTGGTGAGTGTGGGGTGAATGTAGTAGTGGTAGCAGGGTCTGGCTGGTGGTGATCGGTATGGTGGTGGTTGTGGTTGCTGTGGGAGAGGTATGGTGGTGGAAGGTGTGTCTGCAGAAGTGTAGTGGTGGAAGGTATGGGGGATGTGGTGGTGATGAAGGTTACCTTACGTTTTTTCTTTTTCTGGCCATGGGGCTGAGCCATCCGCTTTCTCCTCGTTCCCCTCGAGGTTGATGCTCCCCCTTCAATCCCGCCTGAGGACTCCGGAGCATATGATGGATCAGTCTCTGTATCTCCGGATCCTTCGGTTGTTCACCGACAACCCTCAACCCGTGTTCTGTGGGAACCACTTTCCTTCCCACAGTCGGGTCAATGGCTCCTCATCAGATTCATCTTCATCTTCCTCGGTAGCACAAAATCTTGATGGAATCCTGCTGACTCAGTTACTCAGCAGGTGAGCCAGACACCGAGGGAACAGAGTCAGACACGATGCCTCGGGATGGAACAGCCTCATCCTCAATGTCATCCTCCTCAGAGTCATCAGTAGGGGAGGACAATCGGCTCCACATCGGAGTCACTGTCCTCGTGACGCCATTGGCGTCTCCCGGTGCCACATAGCTTTCATCAGCTAAGTGGCCAATCAGTCTCTTTTCCTAGGGCTTAACTTGCTTGCCCCTATATACCGCCATTCTACCCAATGTGGTATCATCCATCAGTTCCAATGTCACTGCATCTTGACTTTCCTTTGGGAGCTGAGGCAGCTTCTCATTGAATATCATCTGAAGGAATCGTGGGTACATACAAAAACCTTCTTTCCCTTTAGTTTCAATGTTCTCTATCAAATAAGCGAAGATCATATTAGAGAACCTGAAAGGGTGGTTCAACACTAGAGCCACGAAGGCATTCTGTATCTGATCTGATAGGTCATCAATCCACCCCTTCTTGAAGCGATGCATTTAAGAATCACATGTGCCAGATATTTGTATTGAGGGCACAGGTTGCTCTTATTTAGCACCCCCGAGTTGATGTCTCCTGCATACTTGTCGGAAAAGAAAACCCTTTCACAGTCAATGGGTGTAGCTTAGTGGGGTGAGTAGAGTCATCTCCAAACTCAAGGATTCTTTGGATGTCCGTGGCGGTGATGTCGATAGCTTGACCCAAGATGGTGCTTCTGATGCTGTATGGCTCATGAGACCGATCCACTGAGGCATTCTCCCAGAATGCCTGGTGTAGAGATTTGTAAGGTGTGCAGGGCGTAGATATAGCCTTATGTATTCGTGAACGTTTGAGGAAGGCTATAATATCGGAGAACTTTGCCCCGTTCCTTGTCGTGGGTCTAAATGGGCACAAATGTTGTGCTTTGGATTTAGAGACCATCGGTCAGCCATTTTTCCTGTAGAACAAACAAGACTAAGAACCATTAGTATATAATACATGAAAACTTCTTTTCTAAGTGTAAAGTTGAAAGTCATTTTGATTCATTCGTGCGAATGAATCATGCGACTGAAGTCAGTCGCCTGTTTGAGACATGCGACTGAGTTCAATCGGCTGATTGAGCATGCGATTGAGTTCAATCGGCTGAGTGATGCATGCGATTGAGTTCAATCTACCGATTGATGCATGCGATTGAGTTCAATCGGCGACTGGACTCATTCGGGTGGTTCAGTCGGTCGAATGATCCAATCGCAATGTTCAATCGTGCGATTGGAGTTCATTCGAACGTCCAGTCGCTCGCCCCACTGTTCGATCCCTGTGGGTCGAATCTTGACCCTTCTAAGTCTACTAACAGTGTGTAATGGTCCATTAGTCTCGTCTACTTGTCACTAATAACCTAGTCAACTCAATTTTAACATATGCTTCATTTACATAGGTGATTAGGTCGATTCGCAGGTCGGTTCTTGATTTAATCCAATGTGGCTATTGTAGTTCGGTGATGTACTGATTTTGATAGGATTCAAGAAGTAGTGTACCTGTAAAACGTCACTGGAATGAAGAATCTTAAGCGCAAAGTATATCAAACGGAGGCAATTTCGACAGAGTAACGGTAATGAGCGCGATTCGGGGGTTTTGGGAGTGATGAGTGATATGCGATCGATTAAGACCTTTAAATACTAACCCTAGGTTCATTCGGCCGACTGGCCTCAGTCGCTCAGTTCAATCGGGCAACTGAGGTTCAGTCGTACGATTGGCCTATTCAATCGCATTCAGTCGGCCGACTGAGTCTCAGTCGGTCGACTGAGTCTCAGTCGGTCGACTGAGTCTCAGTCGGTCGACTGACTCATTCGGTCTCCTTCATTCGCCCCTTTAGTTGACCGACTGAGCCTCAGTCGGTCTCCTGTTTCATTCTCCCTTCCATTCGGTCGAATGAAACAATTTCATGTCCATTCGGCCGATTGGAGGCCATTCGCATAGTTGGTCGATAACCATGATCCACTAGTGCGAATGGGTCACACTTATGAGTTTACAGTCATTTTCAACATTTACTATTCAGACCCTTTTTACTTTTGATAATAACCTTGTAAGCTCTTAACCAATTCAGTCACTTCAGACGTGACAATTTAAATTTTAAAACCATGTGGCCATCTCAGACATGACCTTTTCAGGTGAGTTAATTCCCTTCTGATTTCCCTGATGTAGTCCGACAGACACACAACTCAAAAAATAAACGTAGTAACTTAAACTAACTACACAACTAAAGTTTATGTTTGGACTTTTTGTGAGAGATAAAACCTAAGATGAGAATCTAAGGTACTTGATTAGGAGTAGACAGCTTTAACTAGATTGATCATATCTGGACCAAATCAATTTGAAATCATACAGGAATATCAAATCATTTTGGGACTTGTTATTAAGCTCTTTGACGCTTAATTCTCGGTATTCATCCAGAGTCGTTATCAACTTAAGGAAATCATACTGAAACTCTTAGATCTTCACATTGAGTTGAACCTTTGAGAAGGTAGCCATTAAGATTGTCAGTATATTGGTCCACTTAAATCCATACACAGACTTTTGACGCAGACTGGTGACTGATTTAGGTTGAATTATTTCAGCTAACATTTGTGGATCCCACGCTTATATGGTAATCAACATTCCTCAGAGGTTTTGATCGGTCTACGTGTCACACCCTCAAAATCCACTTGCGGAGTTTTACCGCGAGGCGTGTGAACAAACCAGGATCACAGTCAATAGTTACTCAGAACGACTCTATATGCCATAAAATAACAAAATCAACCAAAACACAACTTTAAACAATGCGGAAGCGTTTTTGAAAACAACCAAGACAATAAGTATAACTTATGGCAAAACAAGTGCCAAACCAAAAAGTAAACCATAATTGTTAAAATGTCACATTGTCTTGAAGCATAATGTCTTAAATGAAGTGAACCGTGCAGTGCTCCTACTGCAAGCAAGTTAAGGACCTGAGAAAAGCATACTAAAATGTCAACACATAGGTTGGTGAGTTCAAGAGTTTGTGTTCAATAAACATGTAAACAGTTGCGATAAATATAGCAGTGTATGGTAATAGATAGTAGTCTATTATCAGTAAATATTAACACATAGTGATTTTGCAATTGAAGCTGACTGTGATAGTTGTTGCCTCCTGTCACGACTTACCATGTCATGACAATGATCAATAGGACAAATTGCACCCGATTGACCTCGAGTCACACAGGTGGGGTCGTCAGACCCAGTAGTACTACCCAAGTTTCCCGCTATTAAATATTAACAATTCAAAAGTGTGAGGACTTTTCTCATGGTAAACAACACTATATTAATATTTTACACAACTTAAATAATGAAAGCGTTCGTATAAATACCAGTATGCTATCTCCCCCAAAGAGATTAAGTAAGAGTGGGGCATGAACTCACCTGATGTATGCAAAGGTACTTAGGGTTTATTTTGAGAAACGAGAGGATAGCCAACCTTCACAGTTACCTAGATCATGTGAGTACATAAGTACGTGTAAATAAAAGACATGTGAAACCCTAATCATACCAAAATCAAAGACTCAAGCTTCCAGACAAATAGACACGTTTGACCTAGTTGACCCGTTTGACCCGTTGGTGACATTATGGGTTATAATTCAAATAAAGCCAATGAGCACATACAACATACATGATTAACATTCAAATGGTATCATACGTATGCTATTTCAACCAGGTGTATCACTTAGATCATTATACAATCAAGTACTATACAAGTCATGCGAATCTAGAACATTAACATATCCACTAGCTACAATACAACAAGCATGCCATACAAGGTTCAACCATTCATTACATGCCATGTGAAGCCACTCACGACTTCACATCCTAAACCCTGCCAATCCTACTAAGTAGGGGCCTCAGATCCGCACGCGGGTATAATGATCATAACCAAATTCTTTAAGCATATGCATGCATTCACAACATCACAACAATCAATTACCAGACCCAGCATGATGTCCTACTACTACACAATACCCAAACCATACATGATTACCAATTCCAATTATCACCCATGATTATCCAAACATGCCATACAACTAATTTAACACGTTCTATTACACTAGAATCCATCCTTGAACATATTAGCAAGTTCCTATCATCTCAAACATGATCACAACATCATACTTCAACGTTTACACAAATAAAGTTTCCCTTTGGGAAAGAATGTCCAAAATCTATCAAACATCCAAGGTATGCATGAATTCATCAATAATATACCAATTCAAGCTCATACTAACATCTAGACATGATCAACAACACTTAAACACCTCAATCCAACAATCTTCAAAACAAAAGTTTCCTATTTGGCAAGCTATGATCAACATCATCAAATTAAAGATTTCTAGCATTCATAACATCAATCTAGCATCTAATTATCATCATGAACCCATCCATAACATCAATCCATCACTAGATCACTACTACATACCAAATAAAGTTACTATTCTTAGTAACCTATGAACAATGCATCAAAATCCCAACTTTCTTGCATAATCAACGTATTCTAACATTCATACAACCCAATAATCATCAAACATTCATCAAACAATCATCCATCATGCATAATCACAATAATCACGAATTAGGGTTTGCTTCCAAATCAATTTCATGATCAATCCACTAAAAACATAGAATTCTTGCATAATCGACATTAACTAACATGTATACAATCTAACTAACATGTTAACATCATCAAACAAACACCAGTTCGACCCAACAAGGACCAATTTACGAATTAGGGTTCGGCCATAATGAACCCTTCACAAAAACTCGCAAAACTAACCTTTAAACTTGTAATTGCTTGAAATCGATGCTTCCTAAGCGTTGTATAACTTGTAAACGAATCAAAACCACACAATATCGCTTGTTCTTGGCTGGATTCGAAGTGGGGAGGGTTTTTGGAGATGGTTTGCGGCCGAAGGGTGGGTTAGGGTTTGGAATTTTGTTTTAATTAATTTTAATTTACATATTTACCCTTTAAACCCTTGTGTTTTGGTATTTTGTAAAAACTAAGCTTTAAACTCTTTGTAAAGTGTTTTTAACTTCATAATATAAAGATATAAACTTATAAAGTTCATTATATATCTTATCTTTATAAAAACACAAGACATACGAATAAATAGACACGTTTCCACGTTACGCGATAAATTCTTTAATTAATCGTTTATAAATGTGTAAACACATAAACATAACCCATATTCACATAATCACTTAGATTCACAACAAATTAACATTAATCATTATTATTAGGTCACCAACGTTTGACGACAACTAGTGTGCTCACGACACGTGTTTACAAGACTTAACGGAACTAACGGAGCTTGGTAACGGAAATTTACCGGATGTCACATTATCCCCATGTTGAAAGAATTTTCGTCCCGAAAATTGTGTTACATGGTGAGAGTGTTCCATCACTGGTTTCCATCACTGGTCTACTGCATTGGCACACAGAAATCGAAATCGTGTGAGTTTTGGATGAGTTGTCACATCATCCCCATGTTGAAAGAAATTTCGTCCCGAAATTTAAATCAATACCTTCGTCTGCTGGCATCGTTCCTTCGAATAGTTGAGGGTACTTAAGCTTCATTTGATCTTCCCGTTCCCATGTGAATTCCGGTCCACGTCGCGAATTCCAACGGATTTTAACAATAGGTATCTTGCTTTGCTTAAGTGTTTTCACCTCACGGTCCATCACCTCCACTGGTTCCTCAATAAAACGCAATTGTTCATCCACTTGAATTTCTTCTAGTGGTACGACCGTCGTATCATCAGTTATGCACTTCTTCAAGTTTGACACGTGAAATACATCATGAATTCCACTTAGCGAATCAGGTAGGGCTAATCGATAGGCTACTGGACCTACTCTTTCCACAATCTCAAATGGTCCAACGTACCTCGGATTTAGTTTCCCTCGTTTACCAAACCGAACTACGCCTTTCCATGGTGAGACTTTCAACAAAACCTTGTCACCACCTGAAACTCTAAAGGTTTCCGTCTCTTGTCAGCATAACTCTTTTGCCTGTCTCGCGCTGCAGCCATACGGTTCCGTATCTGTATAATTTTCTCAGTCGTCTCATGAATTAACTCGGGACCTGTTATCTGACTATCACCAATTTCCGCCCAGCAAACCGGTGATCGACATTTTCTCCCGTACAACGCCTCGAAAGGTGCTGCTTGTATACTAGTGTGATAACTGTTGTTATAAGAGAATTCCACCAATGGCAGGTGAATTTCCCAGTTATTCCCGAAGTCAATCACACAAGCACGTAGCATATCCTCCAACGTCTGTATAGTACGCTCACTCTGACCATCCGTCTGTGGATGATATGCAGTACTCATATCCAAACGTGTACCCAAGGATTTCTGCAATGATTGCCAGAAATGTGACGTGAAACGAGCGTCACGGTCAGAGATAATTGAGATCGGTACCCCGTGTCTCGAAACGATCTCCTTGAGGTACAGGCGAGTTAACTTCTCCATCTTGTCGGTTTCCTTTATTGCAAGGAAATGAGCAGACTTTGTCAATCGATCCACAATAACCCATATCGTGTCACAACCAGTACTAGTCCGGGGTAGCTTAGTAATAAAATCCATAGAGATTTGTTCCCATTTCCACATTGGAATCTCGGGTTGTTGTAATAGTCCAGATGGTTTTTGATATTCCACTTTTACTTTTGAGCAGGTCAAACACTTGCTCACATACGTAGCTACATCCGCTTTCATGTTAGGCCACCAATAGTGAGCCTTTAGGTCATGATACATCTTGTCGGATCCAGGATGTATAGAATACTTAGATTTGTGTGCCTCGCTCATAACTAAATCTCTCAGATTTCCATGAACAGGCACCCAAGTCTATCCATGAAATACCGAATTCCATCCTCTTTCATCACTAGCTGCTTATCCATTCCTCTAACAATTCAGAACCAATATTTTCCACCTTTAAAGCTTCCATTTGTGCCTCCTTAACTTGTTCGGGCAGTTGGGTACTGATAGTAAGCTGTAAAGCTCGCACCCGTCGGGGTTTAGCTGTTTCCTTCCTGCTTAAAGCATCGGCAACTACGTTCGTCTTTCCCGGATGATACTTAATTGCGCAATCATAATCATTTAGTAGTTCCACCCAACGTCGCTGCCTCATATTCAACTCTTTTTGCTCAAAGATATGTTGAAGACTCTTGTGATCGGTGTAGATTGTGCACTTGGTACCGTACAAATAATGTCTCCAGATCTTTAAGGCAAAAACTACTGCGCCCCATTCTAAGTCATGGGTAGTATAGTTCTTCTCATGAACCTTTAGTTGTCTCGAGGCATAAGCTATCACCTTGTCTCGTTGCATCAAACACAACCCAATCCTTGAATGGATGCATCGCAATACACCACAAAGTCATCTGTTCCCTCTGGTAATGCTAATATCGGGGCAGTACATAGTTTTGTTTTAATAATTGGAAAGCTGATTCTTGACTCTCAGCCCATTTGTATGTCGTTCCTTTGTGAGTCAAGGCTGTGAGAGGTTGTGCGATCTTAGAAAATCCTTCTATGAATCGGCGGTAATATCCTGCTAATCCAAGAAATTGCCTTATCTCGCTTGGTGTTTTGGGTGTAGTCCAATTCTTTATCGCCTCAATTTTGGCAGGATCAACGTGTATTCCTTTCTCATTAACAATATGACCTAGGAATTGTACCTCTCTTATCCAAAAATCACACTTTGAGAATTTAGCATACAGTGCTCATTTTTCAACAGTTCCAAGATCATTCGTAAGTGCTCTTCATGCTCCTCCTTGGTCCTAGAGTATATCAGTATATCATCGATGAACACAATGACAACTGATCAAGATAAGGTTTGCACACACGGTTCATGAGGTCCATGAACACAGCAGGTGCATTAGTCAACCCAAAAGGCATGACCAAGAACTCATAATGACCATAACGGTACGAAACGCAGTCTTGGGAATGTCTTCTTCTCGAACTCTGAGTTGATGATAACCAGATCTCAAGTCAATCTTCGAGTAATAGCTTGATCCTTGAAGCTGATCGAACAGGTCGTCGATACGAGGTAAAGGGTATCGGTTCTTGACTGTTACTTTGTTTAACTCTCGATATCCGGAATGTACCATCCTTCTTCTTAACAAAGAGTACAGGAGCTCCCCAAGGTGATGTACTAGGTCGGATAAAACCTTATCCAGAAGTTCCTGAAGTTGTGACGACAACTCCTGTAGTTCATTTGGTGCTAATCGATAAGGTGCTCTAGCAATCGGGGCTGCGCCAGGAGTCAACTCAATCTGGAATTCCACTTGGCGGTGCGGTGGTAATCCAGGAAGATCTTCTGGGAACACCTCCGGAAAGTCGCGTACTACGGGAATATCCTCCATTCTCTTTTCTTCCTTTTGCTTATCGGTTACAAGTGCTAGGATAGCCACGCGGCCCTTTCGTAACAACTTTTGAGCTTTCATATACGAGATGATGCCTATCACAGCACCACTCCTATCACCTTTGACGGTAAGAATGTGATCGTCAACGGGATCCGTATAATCTTCTCGTGACATATGACTTCTGCTTGCTTGCTAGAGAGCCAATCCATGCCTATCACAACATCAAAACTCCCCAGCGTAACAGGCATGAGATCTATAGCGAAAGTATGACCAGCAAGTTCTATCCTACAGTCTTTAAGGATATGCGTTACATGGATTTGCTTACCGTCGGCTAATTCCACAGTGTACTTAGATGCTAAAGCAGAGGGTATATCACTTAAAAGACTACAGAATTTTAAGGACACAAAACTCCTATCGGCTCCAGTATCAAATAGTACCGTAGCAAAACAACCATTAACAGGGAATCTACCAGTAACAGTTGTGGGATCATTTAGAGCCTCACCTGAGCCAATGACGAAGGCTCTCCCTTTGGCTCCATCTCTATTGCCGCCATTTCCAGTGCCATTTCCACCATTGTTGTTATTATTGCCATTGTTGTTGTTGTTCCCATGATTGTTGGTGTTGTTGTTGTTGTTGTTGCCATTTCCGTTCCTTCTTAGTTGTGGGCAGTTTCGTTTGTAATGCCCTTCTTTCCCACACTCAAAACAACCCTTGGGAGTTTCTTGAGGTTGTTGTGGCCTCCTCATTAGTTCACAATCTAACTAACATGTTAACATCATCAACAACAACCAGTTCGACCCAACAAGGACAAATTTACGAATTAGGGTTCGGCCTAATGAACCCTTCACAAAACTCACAAAAACTACCTTTAAACTTGTAATTGCTTGAAATCGATGCTTCCTAAGCGTTGTATAACTTGTAAACGAATCAAAACCACACAAAATCGCTTGTTCTTGGCTGGATTCGAAGTGGGGAGGGTGTTTGGAGATGGTTGGCCGAAGGGTGGGTTAGGGTTTGGAATTTTGTTTTAATTAATTTTAATTTACATATTTACCCTTTAAACCCTTGTGTTTTGGTATTTTGTAAAAACTAAGCTTTAAACTCTTTGTAAAGTGTTTTTAACTTCATAATATAAAGATATAAACTTATAAAGTTCATTATATATCTTATCTTTATAAAACACAAGACATACGAATAAATAGACACGTTTCCGCGTTACGCGATAAATTCTTTAATTAATCGTTTATAAATGTGTAAACACATAACATAACCCAATATTCACATAATCACTTAGATTCACAACAAATTAACATTAATCATTATATTAGGTCACCAACGTTCAACGACAACTAGTGTGTGCTCACGACACGTGTTTACAAGACTTAACGGAACTAACGGAGCTTGGTAACGGAAATTTACCGGATGTCACACTACGGGTATTATTACAAGAAGAGACTATTCTTAGAGCTTTCAAAGAGAAGCCTGTCCTCAGGTCAGTGCCATCGCACAGCAGAGAGGCGGCAAACAACAATGAATTCTAGAATATCTAAGTTATGCTTATCCTCAGGTCAGTGCCATCGCACAGCAGAGAGGCACACAACCTATCTCCTTGTTAGAGCAGCTTACTTTTATTTTACGCAAAATGCACCAACAACATGAGCCATTAGCTTTATTGCATTTGTGTTTCATTTTTTCTTGCTTTGCTCTATTTTGGTCATCCGCACACTTTTGTGGCTTTTAAATGCTCATTGCCCCTTATTGGAATATATTTGATTGTGTTAACCAGTGATAAGATGGAAGTCCACAGTCAGTTGAACAGCTTAGTTTGATCTTGAGATCACCAATCAGGTCTAACTGTCTATTGTGTTGAATCTACCAACATATCATTTGTGGTCTAGCAGCCTCTAAGTCTACTTTCTCTGTGTCACCTTAGGAGTTGCCAGTTTTCTATCATTTTCCCCGTTTTATATTGCTTAGACTACACAGACTTATACTTTGAACTTTTGCATCTTTTCAAACCTTAAATTTTAAATCCCTCTCGATTTGTTCCTGTGTACTATCATATTCCAAGGTATTGAATTAGTATCACAGACACAATCTACCTTATTTCAGCTAGTTACCCCTTCTCCCTCATTTTTTTTAAATATTAACTTGCTGACCTATTCTCCCCCTAAAATACTAAAATCATTTCGGATTTAATTATTTTTGGATTTTAATAAACAGCAAGGTAACATGAAGTTAAATGTAACAGACACGAAAAAACAGATAACATAAAATAAAACAACCATTTATGAAACCTACCCCGGAGTACACATTATGCTCATCAGGATTACCTCACTTTTCTTTTTAACGCCGTTGACCTCTAGCAAGTATTGAAAACGTGGTTTATCAAAAGCTTTTGTATAGAGGTCAGCACGTTGAAAATCAGTATTAATTTTAACCACATCTATTAAGTTCTTTTCAAAACAGTCTCTTATGAAGTGGTATTTAATACCGATGTGTTTGGTCTTAGGATGTTGAACCGGGTTTTTGGTTACTGCAATTGCAGCAGAGTTATCAACAAAAATAGGAACAAAAATAGGAGTAGACGAGAATTTCAAACCGTAATCCCGCATTTGCTGTTGAATCCAAATGATTTGGGAACAGCAACTTGCAGCAGCAACATATTCGGCTTCACAGGTTGACAATGCAACCGATGTCTGCTTCTTACACTGCCATGTACTAATCTTCTCCCAAAGAATTGACACCCTGCTGATGTAGACTTGTAGTTCATTATGCAGCCTCCATAGTCCGAGTCACTATACGCTGTGAGCTCAAATCGTCATCATGAGGATACCACAACCCCAGGGTGGGTGTACCCTTTAGATAGCGAAAGATCCTTTTGACCCCGATTAGATGATTGACCTTTGGTTTAGCCTGATATCTGGAACATAAACATGTAGCATACATGATATCAGGTCTTGAGGCAGTGAGATACATGAGGGATCCAATCATTCCTCGATACATAGTGGCATCTACAAGATCTCCACTTCATCAGGTGCTATATCATGATTTGTAGCAAGTGGAGTCCCAGCAGCAGAAGCATTCTCCATGTCAAAGCGACTGAGAATGTCTCCTACATACTTGGTCTGATGTAGTCAAGATCCCATTAGGTGTTTGATCCACCTGTAACCCGAGAAAGAACTTCATCTCCCCCATTGCACTCATCTCAAACTCTTTCTTCATCACTCACTGCTTCAAACTCTTTGCATAACTCTTCGTTCTTTGAACCGAAGATTATGTCATCAACATAGATCTGTACAAGCAGTAGGTCACCATCCTTTTCTTTAATAAACAGTGTACAGTCAATGACTCCCCTGCGAAAGCCGTGTTTCACAAGATGAGTCGAGAGTTTCTCGTACCAAGCTCGAGGAGCTTGATGAAGCCCATATAAAGCTTTGTCGAGCTTGTAAACTCTATCCCGATGATAAGGGTCTTCAAATCCCTCGGGTTGACTGACATAGACTGTTTCCCTTATTTCACCATGAAGGAATGCACTTTTCACATCTAATTGGTAGACTTTAATCTTCATGTACGAGGCATAGGCGAGGAAGATACGAATAGCTTCCATCCTTGCCACGGGTGCAAACACTTCGTTATAATCAATACCCTCGACTTGGCGAAAGCCTTGAACCACCAGTCGAGCTTTGTTCCTTATGATGACTCCTTGGTCATCCTTCTTACATTTTAGTATCCATTTGGTGCCAATGACTTTAGCACCTTTAGGTCTATCTACCAGTGTCCATACACCTAACTTCTTAAACTGCAGAAGTTCTTCTTGCATGGCACTCACCCACGCCTCATCATTTAGTGCTTCACTGACATATTTTGGCTCAACCTGCGAGACAAAACAGCGATAAGCACCATCATGTATGTAACCCTTCTCCATAACTGAGGCGTAATCAGCTGAGTATAGCTGATTTCGGGTTTGTACTCCTGATCGGACATCTCCAATAACATTGTCAAGGGGATGATAGACGTTTAGTCGTGATCCTGGAGTAGTCGGCACAGTCACCTCCGAGCCAAGATTGTGAACATTTTGGTCTTCATCGGAGGAGGTTGGAGTTTGAGGTTCCGAAGTCGAGGGTGCATCCCTTGTGGATGCTTGTGGACTTTCAGGAACTGGAACCTGTTCCTCCTGACCGTTCTGGTCATCTGCTTCAGTTTCATATTCCGAGGAGGAGTCACTTTCATTGACGACCCCTTCTGACTGAGTAGATGACTCTCCCTGTGTGCTGGATGGAGTGTTTAGTATATCATACATCATCCTAGTAGCTAACTCATCATCCGAGGGAGAGAGAGGGATGTTGAAGGATTTGAAGAATCCATCATAATCGAAGAAGTATGCAGGTCCTTTGCCTGTAGGTGGTGTGGTATATCTCTGAACGTTGACATTACACCACACTTCCACAAGACCCGTTGAGTTATTGTAAACTCGCTTGTTCGGTATGTTGTATCCTAGAAAAATTCAACTCAACTGCCTTCTCGCTGATTTTCCTTCTTGTGTCTTCTTCAGAAGTGTACACGGTGCGCCAAAAGTTCAAGATACTCCAAATTCGGTTTGCGTCTTTGAAGTAGCTCATAACATGTCTTTCCATGGCGCTTGACTATTAGGACTCTGTTCAGTGTATAGCAAGCATTTGCCACAGCCTCGTTCCAGAATTGGATAGGCAGTTTCGAGTCTGCCAGCATAGTTCGGGCTGTTTCTATCAAGCTCCTGTTCTTTCTCTCTCAGCAACTCCATTCATCTGAGTGTGTAGGCAGAGGTGAATTGATGCACAATTCCCTTTTCCTTGCAGTATGCCTCCATCCCTTGATTCTTGAATTTTGTCCCGTTGTCTGAGCGTATTTGTCGAACTTTGAGCTTGTAAAGTGATTCCAGTGTGGTTACTAATTCTTTGAATGTCTCCAAAGTTTCTGATTTTGATTTCAGAAACATTACCCAAGTGAACCTTGAGTAGTCATCAGTGACCACATAACAGTACGTGTCGCCTGCGATGCTCTTGTACTAACTGGACCGAACAGATCCATGTGAAGAAGCTCAAGAGGAAGTTCTATTGAATGAACTTTCTTTTCCTTATGAGACTTCTTTGTCTGTTTGCCCTTCTTGCAAGCTACACAGAAGTCAGGAAGTTGGAAGTTCTTGACATTCACTCCTCTAACTAAATCCTTCTGAATCAAATGATTCATCTTCCTTTGACTAATGTGTCCCATTCTCCGATGCCAGGAGATGGAATCCTTCTCAGTAGCTTTAGATAAGAAACACTGAACCTCATGATCCGTTGTGGCAGCTGTTGACAGATCCAAGACATAAAGGTCTTTATATCTTGAAGCATTCATCAGAACTTGGTCTTCTGGGATCATATATTCTGTCTTCAGCACGTAACACTTCTGATTATCGAAGACGACTTTAAATCCTTTATCACAGATTTGGGACACAGAAAGTAAGTGTTCTGAAGTTGTTGAACGTAGTTCACTTTATCAAACTTAACTTTCTGATTTCCCACTTCTCCCTGAGCTGTGATATATCCTCCTTTGTTTCCTGCAAAGGAAACGTGCCCTCCTTTTATTTGTTTGACGTTAGATAAAAGGGCGCTATTTCCTGTCATGTGCCTGGATGCCCCGCTGTCTATAATCCACGTGTTAGTGTTAGCGCTATATCGAGCACCCTGCGCATACAAAGTGAAAGGATCAGTTTAGGTTAGGAACCCAAGCTTTGACTGTCTTGGGTTTCCCTGAGGCATCACTCATCATAAACTACACCCATTGACCCTTAGCAGGTGAGGGTAGCTCAGTTTCTTTCTTGTTATCATATCAGACACGAGGGTGGATTTTTCTTTCCATAAGCCAGATTTGTGCAGTGCCTGTTTATGATAAACAGTCGACTGGCTTACAGGTTGAACTTTAGGGTCACTAGCTCTTCTAGGTGGAGTTAGAGAACTCCGCTTAGAAGACCTAGGTCTAGAGTCCAGAATGTCAATCTTCTTCCTAGGTGTCTGATAGAAATGACAGTCAGAAGCAATGTGTCCATATTCTCCACAGTTGTAGCATGACCTGCTATCAACTTTATGAGTAGACTTTCTTGTGGAGAAGTGCGTGACACTCTAGTAACATCAATCACTTTAGTTTTTGACTCTTGGATGTTTGATGTTTTCTCTGGTATAACAAATTTTACTGATTTAACCTGTTTTCCTTTTTGGTTAGCTGGTTTTTGACTCGAAGCTTGTGAAAAAGTAACATTTGAAGTCCTTTTAGGTTCTGATTTGACTCTATTTGACCCTGACTGTAAATTAACTTTTTCAAATTCATTTTCCAGGTTAACACATGGCATTTTACCCTTTGCCTTTGAAGTGGCCTCCTTTTGTTTCTTACCAGATTCAGTAGATGAACATGAGGTGTCTGGATCAGTAACAAGAGGAGTGGTCACCACATGATCCTTGATGGGATTATTATTTACTGGTCTAGACTTGGTGTTCATCAAGGTCTCAGGTGGTGGTGGAACCACTTTGTACCTAATCCCTCCCCGTTATTCCTTTCTCTTACTAAGTGTTGAACTATGTGTGAAGAACTAGTCCAACTATGCATTTCTGTTTTAATGAATTAACTTCGACTTCTAACACTGCTCTTTTTCTTAGTGTCTTCCAGGGAGTTAAGATAGTACCTAATGTCGTTTGCTTGGTTAAAAGCCACTACTTTAGTTTCCCTAAGTTGTTTGGTCAATAGGTCTATCTTTTCTTTATAACACTGCTCATTTTGTTTTAGCACTCTATTTCCTCAGTACACAGACGTAAATCGTTTACTAAGTTATCATTATGGTCTAATAACCTAGCAAATTTGTCATATATGCTCTTCCTAAACGTGTCACAATCAGAACAAGCATGGTTATTAAAAAGTCGGTCAGTGGTACTTACCTGAGTTGGTCCAGAAGTATTAGCCATCAGTGCTGCATCAGATGATTCTTGTTTCTGTCGACTCTGGCTTTTCAGTCTTTGAGGTGGAGACTTCCTCATTTGGCTTGTAGCTGACCTCGGCTGCAGTTGTTTCTTCACTATGTGACATTGCAATTTCAACTGCTATATCACCTTCACTCGCAGAATCATCGTCAATATCCTCGACACTGGCAATGTTAGATTCTCCTGGTGAGACAAACCTGAAACTCCAATCCTGTCCTTCATCATCATGAGCAGTTAGTGCTTTAGGGTCCTTGTTTGATGAAGTAGAATTAGAGGGTTGCTTGTCCTGGCGAGTAATGAGAGAACGGGTTCCCATTCCCCGTCTTCTTTGGCTTGACACATTCTCGTTTGAAGTGCCCCTTCTCACCACAGTTAAAGCAGGTCACTTTACTCTTATCGAAGCCAAAGGTAGTGTCCTTAGTAGCAACCAAGTTCTGTCCAGTCTTTTTCACAAACTTTTTCGCCCTTCGAACAGCACTTGCTAAGGCCCACATTATATCCATTCTTTCGAGCTCCATCTCATCCACCTGCTCGTAGTCCTCATCTGCCAGATGGCAGTTTCCAATCTTTCCAGCAACGAGTCCATCATATGAATGAACCACTGCTGCTAGGAGATCCATATGCTCTCGTGCTACTTCCACGGTCACGTTACCGAAGTTCTCGGTCTTCAGTTTAGTAGGGTTAGCTTCTGATCCAATATGATGGGTACATGATGACCCAGACTGTCGGATCCAGAAGTAGAGGCATGTGAAGGACCTGACGAGCTAGACACAAAAGCAGTCTGGAGAGGTGCTCCAGATGCCTTTGCTTGGGTGTGGCGTTGTATAAAGCTGGATTTTGTGTGTACGAAGACTTCTGAGCTCTATACTTCATCCTTAGTGCTTCTTCGCGCAACTTCAGAATGAAGTCATTTATATCCAGCTTTACAAGGATACCATTCTGTCTCAGGTTAGACACGAATGTAGCCCCTTATCCGGCAACCCGTCTGCGAAGTTGCTTACTTTTTCTTCCATGGTAGTAACCACTCCATGGGTATGCAATTCGCTCATCAAGTGGTAGAATCTATCTTGACGTCGTCCAAGCTTTCATTACCAATTGAAGAGAAGTTATCGAATTCCTTCTTTAACTCCTTTGCTTGATTGCCTTCAATGATGCATTACCATCATATCCTTCTCTAGCGCATCCCACAGTTTCTTGGATTGCTTGTTCTCGGAATACTGGTGGAATATTTCTTTTGGGGATCGACTGAGTGATCAATGCATATACTCTTTTCTCTGCATTGTACTTTACTTTCCTGCGCGTCGGTCATCCCGCTAATGTTAGTTTAACCCCATCAGCTCCCCCGGTGTACTATAACTTGTCTCAATGGCTTCCCACAGATTAGGATCTACTCCATTAAGGTAGATCTCAAAACGTTGTTTCCAGTGGGGAAACTCATCTAAGTCAAGAGCTTTGGTGGTTTATTGTGATTCCCCACCTCACTCTCAAGCAGCAACAGATTCTGTATCCTTGAGTCTTTCCCAGCAGTAAAGGCTGACATCTCTTCCATGATGAATAAACTTATAATCTAATCAACACCCTTTACTGATGCGACTGAAAGAGGCAACTGAGCTAATCGTGCGTATAAGCTATGCGATTGGTTCAATCGTGTGATTGAACTGGGCGATTGGTTCAGTCGGGCGAATGAATCTGGTACGTATGAGCTATGCGAACGAATGGTACAATCGGCCGAATGAAATGCGACTAGGTCCAATCGTGCGTATGAACAGTACGAATGGAGTCCAGTCGTACGAATGAGTCAGTCGTGCGATTGAAGCTGCTGGTTTGCGAAATTTCTAGGTTTGACGATTTTCAGCGTAAAAACTCGAAATTTTACAAGTTCGATTGCCTGAGTCCGTAGAACCAAACGTCGATGAGCAGAGAACTTCCAAGATCACTTTTGATGCAAAGATTGTGTTTTTTAGTGTAAAAACACAAACTTTATGCAATCTTGATTGAATCAACACGTAATCAAGAGCCAATAGCTCTGATACCACTTGTTAGGACCTGGTATTCAACTGAAATACCTAGAGATCACTGTATACCCCTATCAATAGTTGCGGAATCCTATTTGATTGGCGATCCAATCAGTGAGAACACACGAAGAATCAATCAAGGATTGAAACTAACGTTAGAAATCGATAAGGAATCGACCTAATGCGTTCTATGAACTTGGAGAACGATTTGGAAGGTTTCTGGACAGCTAGGGTTCGTATGGAATTGAACTTGGACGAATCTCCCTGTTTTTCACGAATTGAGTTGTATTTATAGGTTGGCACTCTTCAATCGTCGCGACTGAACCATTAGTTTGGTTCAGTCGTGCGATTGAACCATGCGGTTGTTCATTCGTCCGACTGAGTGTTCAGTCGTGCGATTGAGCCAATCTTATGTTACAGTCGTACGACTTATCCAGTCTCCTGGTTAAGTCGTGCGACTGAGTCATCGTATGAGGTTCTTCATGCTTATGGTTCATTCGCATGAGCCATTCGCATGAGAACTTCATTAAGTTAAGTCTGAATGTTTTAGTTAATTATATAATATTATAGTAATCATTCAAGTAATCATAAACTCAATCAATTCATTTACACTCATTAAAGAACTATTAAACTTATAACCACAGACTATCAATATCAGTCATTAATCATACCAAACAAGATCTATTACATCACATATCACGATCTAGGGACATACACTATCCCATAAGAGCTGATGTAACACCCGGATCTTTCATTTATTTAAATAAAGAGAGAATAAAGTGAAGAAAAAGGGGGAAAAGATATTTTACCCAAGTTGAAGGGTAAAAGTGCCAAAAGGACAAAAAGGTTGAAAAGTTGGTGTAAAGTGGGCATGGCCGCCCACTACTACTTTCCCACAACTCTCAATTCGGCAGAATTCTAGAGAGAGAACGTGTAGACTTCGGATTTTGGAGGAAACAGGGCTGAAGAAGTGAATTCAAGGTAAGAAACCCGAAATTTTAAGTGTTTGAAGCTGGCCTTATCTCGTTTGTGTGCTTATATGTGTTTGCCTGTGTTCGGGTGTGTGTTTTAGTGAGTTTTTAGGGCGGTTGAACTCAAATTCAGACGAGTTGGAAGAAGTCCTGCTCAAGAGCTGTTAAGGTGAGTTCTAGAACCCCTCATTTACATGTTTTCAAACGATTTTGGGGCTGGAAATACAAATCTATATGTTTTACTGATCTGGGTCTCGGACCCGTAGTTTTTCATGCGTGTTTGACGATGTTATGATGTTATGTGTGTTCATGTTCTTGTTATATGTTGAATCCGAGGGCTTAGAAGGTAAGATCTAAGCTTAGAGCATGAAAATAATGGTTATAGTATGATTCTGCAGTTTCAGTTCCGATTGGGTTAAGTTCAAAATTGGCCTAAGTGTTAGAAACCAATGCGGATGAGTAATAGTCAATGCGGGTGAGCATTTGACCAAGTCCGGACCAATGCGGATGGGAAGAGTCAATGCGGATGAGCATTTGACTAAGTCTGGACAAATGCGGCGACCCAATGTGGATGACTGTACTAATGCGGATGAGCATTGGCTAAGTATAGCCAATGCGGATGAACAAAGTAAGCATGAGGACGACTGTAACCAATGCGGATGAGTACAACAAATGCGGATGAGCATTTTGCCTAAGTGTTGGCGAATGCGGATGAGTATAGACAAATGCGGATGAACAGTAACCATGCGGATGAACAACAGCAAATGCGGATGAGCATTTTGCCTAAGTGTTGGCGATGCGGATGAGTATTAGACAAATGCGGATGAACTAACCAATGCGGATGAACAACAGCAAATGCGGATGAGCATTTTGCCCAAGTGTTGGCAAATGCGGATGAGTATTAGGAAATGCGGATGAACAGTAACCAATGCGGATGAACACTTAGAATAACTTCAGGTTTTGAAGGAAAGGTGGAGATGTAAGCCTTGACTTGGGTGGTTCCCGAGGGTTAGGAATATGGACTTTTAAGGTCCTAGATGTTATGTTGGGCATGTATGATGTTGATGATGTTGCATGAGTATGCATGATGTATGTTATAAATGTATGATCCAATGTATGATGATGCATGAGTGTATGTTTATTTTCCTTATTGTGATGTATGCATGTCTTCCCATGGCTTTACGTATGAATGAATGTATGAAGTATTATAAGCGTAAGTGGAAAGATAAAGAAAGAGGAACACGATGTTGATGCATGCATTAATGAACGAATGAAACGTCTTGCACGCATCGGATAACGGGTCCTTCTTTGTGATTGAACCTTAATGTAGAACCTCTACCGCTCACCCCTAGTACTGTGCATACGTTTAGCTGTTCATTTATTGACTTCGGCCCAGTAGCTAAGACTGATGTTTACTCCTAGTACCGTGGCATACTTTTAGCTGTTCATTTATTGACTTCGGCCCAGTAGCTACGACTAACCGGGGTGTAGCACAGGTATTGGTACGGATTATGTCCGACGCGCAAGTAAAGTCATAAAGAACGAATGAACGAACGAATGAAGAAGAAGATAATAATGATATTATCTATGTGTACGTACGATTGTGATCATGTAAAAGTAACGAATGGTTTTATATGAAAGTAATGTATGTTTTATTTATAAAACTAGACTCAGTCAGCAAAGCTGACTTTTATATGTGTTTCCAGTTGGCAGGTAAGGTTGCTGAGGATGGCACACCGTGAAGCTACTCAGCTCTTTTGGGATGGCATTCTTTTGATTAATTTTTGCATTGTAATGCGAACAAGCTATTTTGTAATGAATGTTGTATTAACTTGCAAAAGCATTTACATGGAAATGAAAGATTGTTTTAGTTTTCCCGCTGCGATTTATGAAACACAATGTATTATATGTTTATGTGCGATGAGAACCCAACTGTAAGCGTCCCGGGAACGGGGCCTTACAATTGGTATCAGAGCCAAAGTTTAAGTGAAATGGTAATTTTCAAAATAAACCTAATCTTAAACTGAGAATGGGACGGAAAGGGAATGAATGTCAATCTGCGTAGCTGCGTGCCATCAGGTATTTTCGTAAAGTTAACCGGTTTTATGTGCGCATGGTATGTGGTTATGTTTGTATGTAGTTTAAATACTGATGTAGTCAGGACGGGTAATGCTCGGGGTATGAAGAGTGAAGTAAGTGGCTAATCACAACTGCCACTGTAATTAGGGATTACTATACTTAACATAAACTGAGCTATTCCCTTGAATGACTGTGTTGGTGTTTGAATCTTTCAGTGTGCGTGTGATGGCCGGCGGAAGATCCTCAAAAGCTTCACGGGGTGGAGGTCCCGGTACTGAACCGCGACCCAAGAGAGGAAGACCCAGAGTTGAGAGGGTGGTTCACGAAGAACCAGAGACCCCTCATCCGGAGGGTGGCGACGAAAGCGCCATCTGAGAGCCTCAGTAAAAGGCTGTTGTAGAAGAAGTCCATCAGGTCATGCAAACAATCTCTTACCGTCTGTGGGACTGAAGTTATTAAGGCTATACGAGAAGGGGAAAGAAAAGAAAGAACAGATCCTTTGGAGAACGGGAACACCCAGAGCCTGAAACGGTCCTGTATGATTTGAAGAGGAAGAAGAAGAGCCTGTGCCAGAGGCAGTGCGAGGATGTAACTACGGGGCATTTATGAGATGCAATCCCCCTACTTTGGACGGTAATGGCAATGTTACCGTTGCTCACCGATGGGTGAGAGAGATGGAGGCCGTTCTCGACATCAGCGAGTGTCGGGAAGATCAGAAGGTGAAGTTTGCCACTCATTCATTTGTTGGACTCGCGCTATGTTGGGGGGACAACATTGTCTAAGCAGAGGGTATCGGGCAATCGGGAGAATGAAATGGCCTGAGTTGAAGAAGATGGTGATTGAGGAGTTCTGTCCTCATAGAGAAATGGATAAATTGGAAAGGGAGTTCTGCAGTTGGAGCTGGAACCATGACACACCAGCAGTATACCACCAAGTTTAATGAAATGGCACGACTCGTGCCTGATCAGGTGATGCCTCTATCTCGGAAAATCAAGAGGTATATTCGGGTTTACCGGTGGATGTTCGCCGGCATATGATCGCCACCCGACCAAGCACGTTTAGGTCGGCGGTTGATTTGGCAGGGAGGCTGTATGAAGACGGGAGAATGTAGGCTGGGTGGAACTTGTGCTTCAGTGTGGGAAGACATGGCATATGGCGAAGGATTGCCTGTCGGGCAAATGTTTTAACTGTGGGGAAACTGGTCATATGAGCAGAGATTGTAAGAAGCCGAGGACTGGGGGTTCAGGGGTGAGGAAGACGGGAAGTGAAGGACCGAGGGCGAGCGCCAGGGAATTCACTATGACACAGGAGGAAGCTAGGACAGACCTGATGTCATGTCCGGTACGTTTCTGGTGAACCAAACTTTAGCTTCTGTGCTATTTGATTTTGGTGCTAGTAGGAGTTTTATTTCTGCTACTTTCTGTGCTAAGCTGCCTGTTAGTAGTAGGCATGTTGATGCGCCCTTTGAGGTAGAAACTGCCATAGGTAAGTCTACCAGGATTTCGTAGATGATAGAAAACTGTGAGGTGGAGTTAGAAGGTCACAAGTTTCCTGTAGACCGTTCGTGATGACCTTGGGTGGTTTTGATTTGGTTCTTGGGATGGATTGGTTAGCGGACTTCGAGGCGAACATTGTGTGTCGCAAGAAGATGATTCGGTTGACAGCGCCTGATGGAAGTTTGGTAACGGTTTATGGTGATTGGGGTACTACGATCCGAAGGTGATCTCAATGATGGTGGCGGGAAAGTGTATGAGGCATGGATGTAGCACCTACTTGGCTTATGTAAAGGAAGTAGATGTACCAACACCACAACTGCTGATGTAACGGTGTGTGTGTGACTTTCCAGACGTGTTCCAGAAGATTTACCAGGGGTACCACCTGACAGAGAAATTGAATTTCAGATTGATCTGATACCGGATGCCCAACCTGTTGCCAAAGCACCGTATCGGTTGGCTCCGACGGAGATGAAAGAGTTGATGGAACAGTTGCAAGAGTTGCTTGATAAGGGGTTCATTAGACCGAGTATCTCTCCTTGGGGTGCTCCGGTCCTGTTTGTAACGAAGAAGGATGGTAGTATGAGGATGTGCATTGACTACCGCGAGCTGAACAAGTGAAAGTGAAGAACCGATACCCTTACCGAGAATAGATGATTTGTTCGATCAGCTTCAGGGTTGCCAGTTGGTTTTCAAGAATAGACCTTCGGTCTGGCTATCATCAGTTGAAGGTGAAGGAACAAGATATCCCTAAAACAGCTTTCCGCACGCGCTATGGTCATTACGAGTTTCTTGTCATGTCCTTTGGTTTGACCAACGCGCCAGCTGCTTTTATGGATCTGATGAACCGTGTGTGTCGGCCTATGTTGGATAAATCAGTGATTGTGTTTATTGATGATATCCTGATTTTCGAAGAGCGAGATTGAGCATGCCGGTCATGTTCGAGAGGTTTAGAGACGTTGAGAAGGGAGAAATTGTATGCTAAATTCTCCAAGTGCGCGTTGGTTGCGCGAAGTTCAGTTTTTGGGTCACGTGGTGAATCCTGACGGGATAATGGTGGACCCGGCGAAGGGGGAGGCGGTTATGCAATGGAGGTCACCAAAGACGCCATCCGAGATCCGTAGTTTCTTGGGCTTGGCGGGCTACTATAGAAGATTCACCCAAGACTTCTCTAAGATTGCTTCTCCACTAACTAAGTTGACCCTAAAGGATGTGAAAATTGTATGGGGTCAAGCTCAAGAGAAGGCGTTCGAAGAGCTGAAGGCAAGACTGACTCAAGCTCCTATTCTGTCATTACCCGATGGAAGCGAAGATCTGGTGGTTTATTCTGATGCTTCCTATCAGGGTTGGGGTGTGTGTTAATGCAGAGAGGGAAGGGTATAGCCTACGCATCCCGGCAGTTGAAAGTTCATGAGGTTAATTATCCCACTCATGACTTGGAGCTAGCAGCCGTGGTCTTTGCGTTAAAGATTTGGAGGCACTATCTCTACGGGACGAAGTGCACCATATTCACTGACCACAAGAGTCTAAGTACTTCTTCGAGCAAAAAGACCTGAACATGAGGCCAGAGGCGATGGTTGGAGCTTATAAAGGATTATGATTGCGAGATCCATTCCATCCAGGCAAAGCTAATGTGGTGGCGGATGCCCTTAGCCGAAAGGAAAGGCCCGAACCCGATTCGGTGAAAGCTTGTCAACTAATCATGACTCTGATATGATGAAGCAAATCAAGGAGTTTCAAGATGAGGCATTGAACGAAGATCAGCTTAATTCGAAAGAATGAGAGGTCTGGTTGGGGAATTGGGTGAAAACCCTCGGTGGTTAGAACACGATTCGGTCCGTGTGTGGATTCCTCGTTTTGGGGATCTACAGGTGAAGATAATGGGAAGCTCACAAGACTCGATACTCCATTCATCCTGGTGCCACGAATGTACCATGATATGAAGAAAGATTATTGGTGGCCGGTATGAAGCGCGACGTGATGAGTATGTGAGTAAGTGCCTTACTTGCTTACAGGTGAAGGCCGAGCACCAAAAGCCGTATGGGAAGATCCAACCTTTGGATATACCGGAATGGAAGTGGGAGCACATCACCATGGATTTCATTACAAACTGCCGCGTACCCTGAAAGGTATGATGCCATATGGGTGATAGTTGATCGTTTGACGAAGAGTGCTCACTTTCCTACCGATCCGCGAGACGTATTCATCTGAGAGGTTGGCTGATCTTTCATCAAGGAAATGTAAAACTCGTCATGGTGTGCCGGTGTCTATTGTGTCCAATCGAGCTACCCATATATATTAATTTATGTATTATATACATATATATGTATATATATACATATATATGTATATATACATATATATGTATATATACATAGATATATATGTATATATGTTATACATATATACATATATATGTATATATGTATATATGTATAATATATACACACATATATATGTGTATATATATATATATATGTGACATCGGTAAATTTCCGATCCAAACTCCGTTAGTTC
>CM046454.1:29519964-29524964 GCA_025506515.1 Flaveria trinervia | reverse complement strand
CTGTACCAATGCGGATGAGCATTTGGCTAAGTATAGCCAATGCGGATGAACAAAGTAAGCCAATGAGGACGACTGTAACCATGCGGATGAGTACAGCAATGCGGATGAGCATTTTGCCTAAGTGTTGGCGAATGCGGATGAGTATTAGACAAATGCGGATGAACAGTTCCAATGCGGATGAACAACAACAAATGCGGATGAGCATTTTTTGCTAAGTGTTGGCGAATGCGGATGAGTATTAGACAAATGCGGATGAACAGTAACCAATGCGGATGAACAACAGCAAATGCGGATGAGCTTTTGCCCAAGTGTTGGCAAATGCGGATGAGTATTAGGCAAATGCGGATGAACAGTAACCAATGCGGATGAACACTTAGAATAACTTCAGGTTTTGAAGGAAGGTGGAGATGTAAGCCTTGACTTGGGTGGTTCCCGAGGGTTAGGAATATGGACTTTTAAGGTCCTAGATGTTATGTTGGGCATGTATGATGTTGATGATGTTGCATGATTATGCATGATGTATGTTATAAATGTATGATTCAATGTATGATGATGCATGAGTGTATGTTTATGTTCCTTATTGTGATGTATGCATGTCTTCCATGGCTTTACGTATGAATGAATGTATGAAATATTATATAACGTAAAGTGGAAGATAAAGAAAGAGGAACATGATGTTGAATGCATGCATTAATGAACGAATGAAACGTCTTGCACGCATCGGATAACGGTCCTTCTTTGTGATTGACCCTTAATGTAGAACCTCTACCGCTCACCCCTAGTACTGTGGCATACGTTTAGCTGTTCATTTATTTACTTCGGCCCAGTAGCTAAGACTGATGGTTACTCCTAGTACCGTGGCATACGTTTAGCTGTTCATTTATTGACTTCGGCCCAGTAGCTACGACTAACCGGGGTGTAGCACAGGGTATTGGTACGGATGATGTCCGACGCGCAAGTAAAGTCATAAAGAACGAATAAACGAACGAATGAATGAAGAAGATAATAATGATATTATCTATGTGTACGTACGATGTGTGATTATGTAAAAGTAACGAATGGTTTTATATGAAAGTAAAGTATGTTTTATTTATAAAACTAGAACTCACTCAGCAAAGCTGACTTTTATGTGTTTCCAGTTGGCAGGTAAGGTTGCTGAGGATGGCACACCGTGAAGCTACTCAGCTCTTTTGGGATGGCATTCTTTTGATTAATGTTTTTGCATTGTAATGCGAACAAGCTATTTTGTAATGAATGTTGTATTAACTTGCAAAAGCATTTACATGGAAATGAAAGATTGTTTTAGTTTTCCGCTGTGATTTATGAAACACAAATGTAATTATATGTTTTATGTGCGATGAGAACCCAGCTGTAAGCGTCCCGGGAATGGGGCCTTACAGCTGAGTAGCTTCACGGTGTGCCATCCTCAGCAAACATTACCTGCCAACTAGAAAACATATAAAAAGTCAGCGTTGCTACTACTACTAACAGGCAGCATAGCACAGAAAGCAGCAGAAGTAAAACTCCTACTAGCACCAGAATCAAATAGCACAGAAGCTAAAGTTCGGTTCACCAGAAACGTACCGGACACGACATCAGGGTCTGTCCTAGCTTCCTCCTGTGTCATGGTAAATGCTCTGGCGCTCGCCCTCGGTCCTTCACTTCCCGTCTTCCTCACCCCTGAACCCTCAGTCCTCGGCTTCTTACAATCTCTGCTCATATGACCAGTTCCCCACAGTTAAAACATTTGCCCGACAGGCAATCCTTCGCCATATGCCCTGTCTTCCCACACTTGAAGCACACGTTCAAACCCAGCCTACATTCTCCCACATGCTCCTTTCCACACTTACCACACCTCCTTGATCCCACTCCCGATGTGGCCACGCGGCGGTCATCCACCCGTGCCTTTTTGTTACCCGTCGAGGCATCACCCGACCAAACCTCCTCCAATTCCAGTTCGATCACCACCACCCTTCTTACTCGCTTCAGTCACCACCACCTCCCGCTCGTCATACAGCCTCCCTGCCAAATCAACCGCCGACCTAAACGTGCTTGGTCGGGCGGCGATCATATGCCGGCGAACATCCACGGTAAACCCTGAATATACCTCTTGATTTTTCGAGACAGAGGCGTCACCTGATCAGACACGAGTCGTGCCATTTCATTAAACTTGGTGGTATACTGTTGGTGTGTTATGGTTCCAGCCTCCAACTGCAGAAACTCCCTTTCCAACTTATCCATTTCCCTGTGAGGACAGAACTCCTCCATCACCATCTTCTTCAACTCAGGCCATTTCATTCTCCCGATTGCCCGATTACCCTCTGCTTGGACAATGTTGTCCCACCAACATAGTGTTGAGTCCACAAATGAATGAGTGGCAAACTTCACCTTCTGATCTTCCCGACACTCGCTGATGTCGAGAACGGCCTCCATCTCTCTCACCCATCGGTGCGCAGCGGTAACATTGCCATTACCGTCAAAAGTAGGGGGATTACATCTCATAAATGCCCCGTAGTTACATCCTCGCACTGCCTCTGGCACAGGCTCTTCTTCTTCCTCTTCATCATCAGACAGGACCGTTTCAGGCTTTGGGTGTTCCCGTTCTCCAGAGGATCTGTTTCTTTCTTTTCTTTCCCCTTCTCATACAGCCTTAATAACTTTAGTCACCACAGACGGTAAGATTGTCTGCATGACCTGATGGACTTCTTCTACAACAGCCTCCTTTACTGAGGCTCTCAGATTGGCGCTTTCGTCGCCACCCTCCGGATGGGGGGTCTCTGGTTCTTCATGAACCACCCTCTCAACTCTGGGTCTCCCTCTCTTAGGTCGCGGTTCAGCACCGTGACCTCCATTCCTAGAAGCTTTCGAAGATCTACCTCCGGCCATCACACGCACACTGAAAGATTCCAACACCAAAACGGTCATTCAAGGGAACAACTCAGTTTATGTCAAGTATAGTAAGTCCCTAATTACAGTGGCCAGTTGTGATTAGCCACTTACTTTACTCTTCATACCCCAAGTATTACCTGTCTTGACTACATCAGTATTTAAATCTACATACAACACATAACCACATACCATGCGCACATAAAACCGGTTAACTTTACGAAAATACCCGATGGCACGCAGCTACTCAGATTGGCATCCCATCCCCTTTCCGTCCCATTCTCAGTTTAAGATTAGGTTTATTTTGAAAATTTACCCATTTCACTTAAACTTTGGCTCTGATACCAACTTGTAAGGCCCCGTTCCCGAGACGCTTACAGCTGGGTTCTCATCGCACATAAAACGTATAATTACATTTGTATTTCATAAAATCGCAGCGGAAAACTAAAACAATCTTTCATTTCCATGTAAATGCTTTTGCAAATTAATACAACATTCATTACAAAATAACTTGTTCGCATTACAATGCAAAAACATTAATCAAAAGAATGCCATCCCAAAAGAGCTGAGTAGCTTCACGGTGTGCCATCCTCAGCAAACATTACCTGCCAACTGGAAAACATATAAAAAGTCAGCGTTGCTGAGTGAGTTCTAGTTTTATTACAAAACATACTTTACTTTCATATAAAACCATTCGTTACTTTTACATGATCACGCATCGTACGTACACATAGATAATATCATTATTATCTTCTTCATTCATTTATTCGTTCATTCGTTCTTTATGACTTTACTTGCGCATCGGACATGATCCGTACCAATACCGATGCGTGCAAGACGTTTCATTTGTTCATTAATGCATGCATTCATCATCATGTTCCTCTTTCATTATCTTTCACTTTACGTTACATAATACTTCATTCATTCCTCATAATAAGTAAAGCCATAGGAAAGATATTATACATCATACTAAGGAACATTAACATGCATTCACATCACATCATACAGGGCAACATCATACATACATAACGTGCATAAACTTGCAACATCATCATCATCATACCCAACATGCTTTCTAAGGCCTCAAGCGTCGTCTTACATGCTCTTATGGGGACCTTTACGTCAAAACTTACATCTGCACTTTCCCTCGAAAGTCAGAAGTCAATCTATACCTTCCTCGGGTACAACAGCCCTATTCGGGCGTATGGACACCCTTCAGTCGCATTGCCTCCATGCAACTGAACATCATGCGAATGAACTAATACGGATGAACACCTATGCGTATGAACATCCCGTCGTGCGAAGGGATAATGCGGATGGACCTCATGCGAATGGGGTTAATGCGGAAGAGCACTTATGCGACTGGACCTTCAGTCGTGCGAATGGACCTTCAATCGCACCCTAATCGGCCGTATGGTCTCCATTCGGCCTCCAGTCGGTCGCCTAGCCCTAACTGATGCAGAATGCAGTTCATCCCGACTGCAGCCGAGGGTTTTCGGCCTCCAAACTTATCTAAACCCATTTTAATCCTAAATCGACCATCCTAAACCTTAGGAATGCATACCATAACACCATACAAGCACACACACGCCCGGAAACATACACGAAACGCATCACACACATCACACCCAAATGGGTCAAACACATACACATACAAAAAACGAGTTTTTATGCTTTCCAGTCCCAAAATCGTTTGAAAACAAGTAAAAGTGGGGTTCTAGAACTCACACAAACGAGCACAACGTTAAGGGATTCGATTTGGCTTGCTTCACGACGATTTTGGCGACCCGAACCAACCCGAACCGGCACTTTTCCTCTTTTTCTCTTCTTTCTCTCTTCTCCCATTTCTTTGGCTGATTTGTGAGTGTGGGGGAGAGGGTAAGGGCTGCCCTCTCCCTTATATACTTCCCCTCCCCCGACTTTCTTTCGTTGGCGAGTTTGGTCCCTCGACTTTTGGACTTTATTTTCTTTTCTTTCTTCACCGGCTTCAAAATAATAAATATTCGGGTGTTATAATAATATAATAATAATAATGATAATAATAATAATAATAGTACTAAGAATAAGAATAATAACGATAATAATAATAATAATAATAATAATAATAAGAATAA
>CM046454.1:29489964-29514964 GCA_025506515.1 Flaveria trinervia | reverse complement strand
GTGAGCAAGTGTTTGACCTGCTCAAAAGTAAAAGTGGAATATCAAAAACCATCTGGACTATTACAACAACCCGAGATTCCAATGTGGAAATGGGAACAAATCTCTATGGATTTTATTACTAAGCTACCCCGGACTAGTACTGGTTGTGACACGATATGGTTTATTGTGGATCGATTGACAAAGTCTGCTCATTTCCTTGCAATAAAGGAAACCGACAAGATGGAGAAGTTAACTCGCCTGTACCTCAAGGAGATCGTTTCGAGACACGGGGTACCGATCTCAATTATCTCTGACCGTGACGCTCGTTTCACGTCACATTTCTGGCAATCATTGCAGAAATCCTTGGGTACACGTTTGGATATGAGTACTGCATATCATCCACAGACGGATGGTCAGAGTGAGCGTACTATACAGACGTTGGAGGATATGCTACGTGCTTGTGTGATTGACTTCGGGAATAACTGGGAAATTCACCTTGCCATTGGTGGAATTCTCTTAAACAACAGTTATCACACTAGTATACAAGCAGCACCTTTCGAGGCGTTGTACGGGAGAAAATGTCGATCACCGTTTGCTGGGCGGAAATTGGTGATAGTCAGATAACAGGTCCCGAGTTAATTCATGAGACGACTGAGAAAATTATACAGATACGGAACCGTATGGCTGCAGCGCGAGACAGGCAAAAGAGTTATGCTGACAAGAGACGGAAACCTTTAGAGTTTCAGGTTGGTGACAAGGTTTTGTTGAAAGTCTCACCATGGAAAGGCGTAGTTCGGTTGGTAAACGAGGGAAACTAAATCCGAGGTACGTTGGACCATTTGAGATTGTGGAAAGAGTAGGTCCAGTAGCCTATCGATTAGCCCTACCTGATTCGCTAAGTGGAATTCATGATGTATTTCACGTGTCAAACTTGAGAAGTGCATAACTGATGAAACGACGGTCGTACCACTAGAAGAAATTCAAGTGGATGAACAATTGCGTTTTATTGAGGAACCAGTGGAGGTGATGGACCGTGAGGTGAAAACACTTAAGCAGAGCAAGATACCTATTGTTAAAATCCGTTGGAATTCGCGACGTGGACCGGAATTCACATGGGAACGGGAAGATCAAATGAAGCTTAAGTACCCTCAACTATTCGAAGGAACGATGCCAGCAGACGAAGGTATTGATTTAAATTTCGGGACGAAATTTCTTTCAACATGGGGATGATGTGACAACTCATCCAAAACTCACACGATTTCGATTTCTGTGTGCCAATGCAGTAGACCAGTGATGGAAACCAGTGATGGAACACTCTCACCATGTAACGCATTTTCGGGACGAAAATTCTTTCAACATGGGGATATGTGACATCCGGTAAATTTCCGTTACCAAGCTCCGTTAGTTCCGTTAAGTCTTGTAAACACGTGTCGTGAGCACACACTAGTTGTCGTTGAACGTTGTGGTGACCTAATAATAATGATTAATGTTAATTTGTTGTGAATCTAAGTGATTATGTGAATATTGGGTTATGTTTATGTGTTTACACATTTATAAACGATTAATTAAAGAATTTATCGCGTAACGCGGAAACGTGTCTATTTATTCGTATGTCTTGTGTTTTTATAAAGATAAGATATATAATGAACTTTATAAGTTTATATCTTTATATTATGAAGTTAAAAACACTTTACAAAGAGTTTAAAGCTTAGTTTTACAAAATACCAAAACACAAGGGTTTAAAGGGTAAATATGTAAATTAAAATTAATTAAAACAAAATTCCAAACCCTAACCCACCCTTCGGCCGCAAACCATCTCCAAACACCCTCCCCACTTCGAATCCAGCCAAGAACAAGCGATTTTGTGTGGTTTTGATTCGCTTACAAGTTATACAACGCTTAGGAGCATCGATTTCAAGCAATTACAAGTTTAAAGGTTAGTTTTTTTGCGAGTTTTTGTGAAGGGTTCATTATGGCCGAACCCTAATTCGTAAATTGGTCCTTGTTGGGTCGAATTGGTTGTTGTTTGATGATGTTAACATGTTAGTTAGATTGTATACATGTTAGTTAACGTCGATTATGCAAGAATTCTATGTTTTTAGTGGATTGATCATGAAATTGATTTTGAAGCAAACCCTAATTCGTGATTATTGTGATTATGCATGATGGATGATTGTTTGATGAATGTTTGATGATTATTGGGTTGTATGAATGTTAGAATACGTTGATTATGCAAGAAAGTTGGGATTTTGATGCATTGTTCATAGGTTACTAAGAATAGTAACTTTATTTTGCATGTAGTAGTGTTCTAGTGATGGATTGATGTTATGGATGGGTTCATGATGATAATTAGATGCTAGATTGATATTATGAATGCTAGAAATCTTTAATTTGATGATGTTGATCATAGCTTGCCAAAAGAGAAACTTTTGTTTATGAAGATTGTTGGATTGAGGTGTTTAAGTGTTGTTGATCATGTCTAGATGTTAGTATGAGTTTGAATTGGTATATTATTGATGAATTCATGCATACCTTGGATGTTGATAGATTTTGGACATTCTTTCCCAAAAGGGAAACTTTATTTGTGTAAACGTTGAAGTATGATGTTGTGATCGTTTGAGATGATAGGAACTTGCTAATATGTTCAATGATGGATTCTAGTGTAATAGAACGTGTTAAATTAGTTGTATGGCATGTTTGGATAATCATGGGTGAAATTGGAATTGGTATCATGTATGTTTGGGTATTGTGTAGTAGTAGGACATCATGCTTGGGTCTGGTAATTGATTGTTGTGATGTTATGAATGCAATGCATATGCTTAAAGAATTGGTTATGATCATTATACACGCGTGCGGATCTGAGGCCCCTACTTAGTAGGATTGGCAGGGTTTAGGATGTGAAGTCGTGAGTGGCTTCACATGGCATGTAATGAATGGTTGAACCTTGTATGGCATGCTTGTTGTATTGTAGCTAGTGGATATGTTAATGTTCTAGATTCGCATGACTTGTATAGTACTTGATTGTATGATGACCTATGTGATACACCTGGTTGATATAGCATACGTATGATACCATTTGAATGTTAATCATGTATGTTGTATGTGCTCATTGGCTTTATTTGGATTATAACTCATAATGTCACCAACGGGTCAACTAGGTCAAACGTGTCTATTTGTCTGGAAGCTTGAGTCTTTGGTTTTGGTATGATTAGGGTTTCACATGACTTTTATTTACACGTACTTATGTACTCACATGATCTAGGTAACCTGTGAAGGTTGGCTATCCTCTCGTTTCTCAAAATAAACCCTAAGTACCTTTGCATACATCAGGTGAGTTCATGCCCCACTCTTTACTTAATCTCTTTTGGGGGAGATAGCATACTGGTATTTATACGAACGCTTTCATTATTTAAGTTGTGTAAAATATTATAAGTGTTGTTTACCATGAGAAAAGTCCTCACACTTTTGAATTGTTAATATTTAATAGCGGGGAAACTTGGGTAGTACTACTGGGTCTGACGAGCCCCACCTGTGTGACTCGAGGTCAACCGGGTGCAATTTGTCCTATTGACATTTGTCACGACATGGTAAGTCGTGACAGGAGGCAACAACTATCACAGTCACTTCAATTGCAAAATCACTATGTATTAATATTTACTGATAATAGACTAGCTATCTATTACCATACACTGCTTATATTTATCGCAACTGTTTACATGTTTATTGAACTCAAACTCTTGAACTCACCAACCTATGTGTTGACATTTTAGTATGCTTTTCTCAGGTCCTTAACTTGCTTGCCATAGGAGCACTGCACGGTTCACTTCATTTAAGACATATGCTTCAAGACAATGTGACATTTTAACAATTATGGTTTACTTTTGGTTTGGCACTTGTTTTGCCATAAGTTATACTTTATGTCTTGGGTTGTTTTCAAAAACGCTTCCGCATTGTTTAAAGTTGTGTTTTGGTTGATTTTGTCATTTTATGGCATATAGAGTCTTTCTGAGTAACTATTGACTGTGATCCTGGTTTGTTCACACGCCTCGCGGTAAAACTCCGCAAGTGGATTTTGAGGGTGTGAAAGATTGGTATCAGAGCCATTGGTTATAGGGAACTAGGTTGCATACACACTAGACTATAACCGCACAGTTAGTTAGTTACCTGTTTCTTGTTCCATCGACTGTACACTCATTGGCATACACATCACATTATCTGCAGCATGGCATCGTCTTCAAGAGCTCCGGGTAAACGACCCGAATCACCTACATGATCTGAATCCCCACCTCCCGCACCTGTACCTGATGATGGATTCGATTGGCCCAGACTGGCTTATCCCCGAGAGGAGATTGACTGGGATCAACCATTCGCGTTGATGAAGCGTGACCCTCCGCGTGACTGGCGTTCTTATCCTAGGTTTGTTGACCATATCATGTTTAGGGAACGCGTACCTGTCCTAAAGCCAAGGACTAGGACAATGCCAATCAACCCATGCCTTCACTCCCACGAACGACGCAGTCTAACGAGCAACTGATTGCTGCACTAATGGCTGCATTAGATACTGAACAGCATCGCGTAAGACGACTCACGGGTGATGTCTGTACACTACAACAAGAGGTGTACAACCTGAGACATCAATAGACGAACTCAAGAAAGAACACGGGAAGACGCTGAACGGTTGTCACCATATGCAAGATGGTGTTATGGCACTCCAAGGACGCGTGACTGCTCGTGAACAGCGGGACGCCATAGCCGATAATAGGATTGCCATATTAGAAGCTCAACTAGCAGCACTCCAGATTGCTATAGCTCCTGCTCCTGCCGCAGACTCTGAGGATGAGGAGGATCCCGAGGAGGGACCCGAGGAAGAGGAACCGAGGAGATGGAGATGATAGTGATGGGTCAGACATTGTCGATTGACTTCTTTATATAACTTAGACTACGTAGTGTTTTCTTTTTGAAACCTATGTGGGAAGGGTTGTTTCCCCACACGAACGACAAAACTTCAATTTTGACATTGCTAAATACGTTGTGACTTATTTCAATTTATTTACTTTGGTTATTATTTTTGTATGAATGTTGTGGTTGTGATGATACGTTATTTCTTTCATTTACTATTTACTACGCTTCAATGAGTTAAATGTGTATGATGTTACTCATTATTGTTGTGAATATAAAGTGAAAAGAATGGACGCTCGTGGACGTGGACGTGGACGTGGTCGTGGACGCGGACGTGGACGTGGCACCGGAGAACAGGGTGGTGGTGCTATAACATGACTCCTGCGGAATTGGCTGCTCTAATTAATGAGCATGTTCAGGCGGCAGTGGCTGCTGCCCACGCGGGTCAACCGGCAGGTAAACAATGATAGAAAAAAACAAATCTGATATCCTTTATAACTATAGATGTTTGATTAACGTGTGTTGTGTTAAAACAGGACCACCACTGTGTACATACAAGTCCTTCATGGACTGCAAACCACACACCTACAGCGGTACAGAGGGTGCTGTAGGGCTTGTACGCTGGTTTGAGAAGACTGAGTCCGTTTTCTCCAAATGTAACTGTCCACCGGCGGATCAAGTAAAGTATGCCACCGGGACTTTGGAGGGTGCTGCCCTGTCATGGTGGAACGCGCAAGTCCAGATGCTTGGACAAGCGATGGCAAATGGACTCCCCTGGAATGAGTTCAAGGATATGATGATCGAGGAGTACTGTCCTCGAAACGAGGTGCAAAAGTTGGAAATGGAATTCTGGCAGCTTAAGATGAGGGTTCAGAAATTGAGGCTTACACAACTCGTACTCATGAGCTGGCCACATTGTGTCCAGGAATGGTTAATGAGACACATAAGAGAATCGAGCACTACATACGAGGATTGGTGCCTGAAATTCAAAGTATGGTAACAGCTTCTAACCCGACTACGATTCAGCAGGCCATTCAAATTGCCCATAAACTTACTGATCAGGCGGTAGAGCAAGGGCGGTTACCCAAACGGGGCGCTGTGGTGAGCGTGCCCGACAACAAAAGTGGAATGCTCCCAGCAACAACAATAACAAATCATCATCATCATCGTCTGGCGGTCAACAACAATCCCAACAGCAACAACAACCTTCAGCAGCAACAGCGGCGGTTCGATAATAACCACAATTTCAACCAAACTGCCCCAAATAACCAAGGACCCCCGGTTACGGCGGCAGACATCCCAAATGCCCACGGTGTAACTACCACCACGTGGGACGGTGTGATAGCTTCAAGTGTCAACGTTGTGGAAAGATTGGACACGCTGCGAAGGATTGCCGTGGTGAACTAATGAGAGGCCACAACAACCTCAAGAAACTCCCAAGGGTTTTTTGAGTGTGGGAAAAGGGCATTACAAACGAAACTGCCCACAACTAAGAAGGAACGGAAATGGCAACAACAACAACAACAACACCAACATCATGGGAACAACAACAACAATGGCAATAATAACAACAATGGTGGAAATGGCACTGGAAATGGCGGCAATAGAGATGGAGCCAAAGGGAGAGCCTTCGTCATTGGCTCAAGTGAGGCTCTAAATGATCCCACAACTGTTACTGGTAGATTCCCTGTTAATGGTTGTTTTGCTACGGTACTATTTGATACTGGAGCCGATAGGAGTTTTGTGTCCTTAAAATTCTGTAGTCTTTTAAGTGATATACCCTCTGCTTTAGCATCTAAGTACACTGTGGAATTAGCCGACGGTAAGCAAATCCATGTAACGCATATCCTTAAGACTGTAGGATAGAACTTGCTGGTCATACTTTCGCTATAGATCTCATGCCTGTTACGCTGGGGAGTTTTGATGTTGTGATAGGCATGGATTGGCTCTCTAGCAAGCAAGTAGAAGTCATATGTCACGAGAAGATTATACGGATCCCGGTTGACGATCACATTCTTACCGTCAAAGGTGATAGGAGTGGTGCTGTGATAGGCATCATCTCGTATATGAAAGCTCAAAAGTTGTTACGAAAGGGCCGCGTGGCTATCTTAGCACTTGTAACCGATAAGCAAAAGGAAGAAAAGAGAATGGAGGATATCCCGTAGTACGCGACTTTCCGGAGGTGTTCCCAGAAGATCTTCCTGGATTACCACCGCACCGCCAAGTGGAATTCCAGATTGAGTTGACTCCTGGCGCAGCTCCGATTGCTAGAGCACCTTATCGATTAGCACCAAATGAACTACAGGAGTTGTCGTCACAACTTCAGGAGCTTCTGGATAAGGTTTTATCCGACCTAGTACATCACCTTGGGGAGCTCCTGTACTCTTGTTAAGAAGAAGGATGGTACATTCCGGATGTGCATCGATTATCGAGAGTTAAACAAAGTAACAGTCAAGAACCGATACCCTTTACCTCGTATCGACGACTTGTTCGATCAGCTTCAAGGATCAAGCTATTACTCGAAGATTGACTTGAGATCTGGTTATCATCAACTCAGAGTTCGAGAAGAGACATTCCCAAGACTGCATTTCGTACTTGTTGGTCATTATGAGTTCTTGGTCATGCCTTTTGGGTTGACTAATGCACCTGCTGTGTTCATGGACCTCATGAACCGTGTGTGCAAACCTTATCTTGATCAGTTTGTCATTGTGTTCATCGATGATATACTGATATACTCTAGGACCAAGGAGGAGCATGAAGAGCACTTACGAATGATCTTGGAACTGTTGAAAAATGAGGAACTGTTTGAAAATGCAGCACTGTATGCTAAATTCTCAAAGTGTGATTTTTGGATAAGAGAGGTACAATTCCTAGGTCATATTGTTAATGAAAAGGAATACACGTTGATCCTGCCAAAATTGAGGCGATAAAGAATTGGACTACACCCAAAACACCAAGCGAGATAAGGCAATTTCTTGGATTAGCAGGATATTACCGCCGATTCATAGAAGATTTTCTAAGATCGCACAACCTCTCACAGCCTTGACTCACAAAGGAACGACATACAAATGGGCTGAGAGTCAAGAATCAGCTTTCCAATTATTAAAACAAAAACTATGTACTGCCCCGATATTAGCATTACCAGAGGGAACAGATGACTTTGTGGTGTATTGCGATGCATCCTTCAAGGGTTGGGTTGTGTCTTGATGCAACGAGACAAGGTGATAGCTTACGCCTCGAGACAACTAAAGGTTCACGAGAAGAACTATACTACCCATGACTTAGAATTGGGCGCAGTAGTTTTTGCCTTAAAGATCTGGAGACATTATTTGTACGGTACCAAGTGCACAATCTACACCGATCACAAGAGTCTTCAACATATCTTTGAGCAAAAAGAGTTGAATATGAGGCAGCGACGTTGGTGGAACTACTAAATGATTATGATTGCGCAATTAAGTATCATCCGGGAAAGGCGAACGTAGTTGCCGATGCTTTAAGCAGGAAGGAAAGCTAAACCCCGACGGGGCGAGCTTTACAGCTTACTATCAGTACCCAACTGCCCGAACAAGTTAAGGAGGCACAAATGGAAGCTTTAAAGGTGGAAAATATTGGTTCTGAATTGTTACGAGGAATGGATAAGCAGCTAGTGATGAAAGAGGATGGAATTCGGTATTTCATGGATAGACTTTGGGTGCCTGTTCATGGAAATCTGAGAGATTTAGTTATGAGCGAGGCACACAAATCTAAGTATTCTATACATCCTGGATCCGACAAGATGTATCATGACCTAAAGGCTCACTATTGGTGGCCTAACATGAAAGCGGATGTAGCTACGTATGTGAGCAAGTGTTTGACCTGCTCAAAAGTAAAAGTGGAATATCAAAAACCATCTGGACTATTACAACAACCCGAGATTCCAATGTGGAAATGGAACAAATCTCCATGGATTTTATTACTAAGCTACCCCGGACTAGTACTGGTTGTGACACGATATGGGTTTTGTGGATCGATTGACAAAGTCTGCTCATTTCCTTGCAATAAAGGAAACCGACAAGATGGAGAAGTTAACTCGCCTGTACCTCAAGAGATCGTTTCGAGACACGGGGTACCGATCTCAATTATCTCTGACCGTGACGCTCGTTTCACGTCACATTTCTGGCAATCATTGCAGAAATCCTTGGGTACACGTTTGGATATGAGTACTGCATATCATCCACAGACGGATGGTCAGAGTGAGCGTACTATACAGACGTTGGAGGATATGCTACGTGCTTGTGTGATTGACTTCGGGAATAACTGGGAAATTCACCTGCCATTGGTGGAATTCTCTTATAACAACAGTTATCACACTAGTATACAAGCAGCACCTTTCGAGGCGTTGTACGGGAGAAAATGTCGATCACCGGTTTGCTGGGCGGAAATTGGTGATAGTCAGATAACAGGTCCCGAGTTAATTCATGAGACGACTGAGAAAATTATACAGATACGGAACCGTATGGCTGCAGCGCGAGACAGGCAAAAGAGTTATGCTGACAAGAGACGGAAATCTTAGAGTTTCAGGTTGGTGACAAGGTTTTGTTGAAAGTCTCACCATGGAAAGGCGTAGTTCGGTTTGGTAAACGAGGGAAACTAAATCCGAGGTACGTTGGACCATTTGAGATTGTGGAAAGAGTAGGTCCAGTAGCCTATCGATTAGCCCTACCTGATTCGCTAAGTGGAATTCATGATGTATTTCACGTGTCAAACTTGAAGAAGTGCATAACTGATGAAACGACGGTCGTACCACTAGAAGAAATTCAGTGGATGAACAATTGCGTTTTATTGAGGAACCAGTGGAGGTGATGGACCGTGAGGTGAAAACACTTAAGCAGAGCAAGATACCTATTGTTAAAATCCGTTGGAATTCGCGACGTGGACCGGAATTCACATGGGAACGGGAAGATCAAATGAAGCTTAAGTACCCTCAACTATTCGAAGGAACGATGCCAGCAGACGAAGGTATTGATTTAAATTTCGGGACGAAATTTCTTTCAACATGGGGATGATGTGACAACTCATCCAAAACTCACACGATTTCGATTTCTGTGTGCCAATGCAGTAGACCAGTGATGGAAACCAGTGATGGAACACTCTCACCATGTAACGCATTTTTCGGGACGAAAATTCTTTCAACATGGGGAAATGTGACATCCGGTAAATTTCCGTTACCAAGCTCCGTTAGTTCCGTTAAGTCTTGTAACACGTGTCGTGAGCACACACTAGTTGTCGTTGAACGTTGGTGACCTAATAATAATGATTAATGTTAATTTGTTGTGAATCTAAGTGATTATGTGAATATTGGATTATGTTTATGTGTTTACACATTATAAACGATTAATTAAAGAATTTATCGCGTAACGCGGAAACGTGTCTATTTATTCGTATGTCTTGTTTTTTATAAAGATAAGATATATAATGAACTTTATAAGTTTATATCTTTATATTATGAAGTTAAAAACACTTTACAAAGAGTTAAAGCTTAGTTTTACAAAATACCAAAACACAAGGGTTTAAAGGGTAAATATGTAAATTAAAATTAATTAAAACAAAATTCCAAACCCTAACCCACCCTTCGGCCGCAAACCATCTCCAAACACCCTCCCCACTTCGAATCAGCCAAGAACAAGCAATTTTGTGTGGTTTTGATTCGATACAATTATACACGCTTAGGAAGCATCGATTTCAAGCAATTACAAGTTTAAAGGTTAGTTTTTGCGAGTTTTTGTGAAGGGTTCATTATGGCCGAACCCTAATTCGTAATTGGTCCTTGTTGGGTCGAATTGTTGTTGTTTGATGATGTTAACATGTTAGTTAGATTGTATACATGTTAGTTAACGTCGATTATGCAAGAATTCTATGTTTTTAGTGGATTGATCATGAAATTGATTTGAAGCAAACCCTAATTCGTGATTATTGTGATTATGCATGATGGATGATTGTTTGATGAATGTTTGATGATTATTGGGTTGTATGAATGTTAGAATACGTTGATTATGCAAGAAAGTTGGGATTTTGATGCATTGTTCATAGGTTACTAAGAATAGTAACTTTATTTTGCATGTAGTAGTGATCTAGTGATGGATTGATGTTATGGATGGTTCATGATGATATTAGATGCTAGATTGTATTATGAATGCTAGAAATCTTTAATTTGATGATGTTGATCATAGCTTGCCAAAAGTAGAAACTTTTGTTTATGAAGATTGTTGGATTGAGTGTTAAGTGTTGTTGATCATGTCTAGATGTTAGTATGAGCTTGAATTGGTATATTATTGATGAATTCATGCATACCTTGGATGTTTGATAGATTTTGGATATTCTTTCCCAAAAGGGAAACTTTATTTGTGTAAACGTTGAAGTATGATGTGTGATCATGTTTGAGATGATAGGAACTTGCTATATGTTCAAGGATGGATTCTAGTGTAATAGAACGTGTTAAATTAGTTGTATGGCATGTTTGGATAATCATGGGTGATAATTGGAATTGGTATCATGTATGGTTTGGATGTTGTGTAGTAGTAGGACATCATGCTTGGGTCTGGTAATTGATTGTTGTGATGTTGTGAATGCAATGCATATGCTTAAAGAATTTGGTTATGATCATTATACACGCGTGCGGATCTGAGGCCCCTACTTAGTAGGATTGGCAGGGTTTAGGATGTGAAGTCGTGAGTGGCTTCACATGGCATGTGATGAATGGTTGAACCTTGTATGACATGTTAGTTGTATGTAGCTAGTGGATATGTTAATGTTCTAGATTCGCATGACTTGTATAGTACTTGATTGTATGATGATCTATGTGATACACCTGGTTGATATAGCATATGTATGATACTATTTGAATGTTAATCATGTATGTTGTATGTGCTCATTGGCTTTATTTGAATTATAACTCATAATGTCACCAACGGGTCAAACGGGTCAACTAGGTCAAACGTGTCTATTTGTCTGGAAGCTTGAGTCTTTGATTTTGGTATGATTAGGGTTTCACATGTCTTTTATTTACACGTACTTATGTACTCACATGATCTAGGTAACCTGTGAAGGTTGGCTATCCTCGTTTCTCAAAAAACCCTAAGTACCTTTGCATACATCAGGTGAGTTCATGCCCCACTCTTTACTTAATCTCTTTTGGGGGAGATAGCATACTGGTATTTATACGAACGCTTTCATTATTTAAGTTGTGTAAAATTTAATATAGTGTTGTTTACCATGAGAAAAGTCCTCACACTTTTGAATTGTTAATATTTAATAGCGGGGAAACTTGGGTAGTACTACTGGGTCTGACGAGCCCCACCTGTGTGACTCGAGGTCAACCGGGTGCAATTTGTCCTATTGAACATTGTCACGACATGGTAAGTCGTGACAGGAGGCAACAACTATCACAGTCAGCTTCAATTGCAAAATCACTATGTATTAATATTTACTGATAATAGACTAGCTATCTATTACCATACACTGCTTATATTTATCGCAACTGTTTACATGTTTATTGAACTCAAACTCTTGAACTCACCAACCTATGTGTTGACATTTTAGTATGCTTTTCTCAGGTCCTTAACTTGCTTGCCATAGGAGCACTGCACGGTTCACTTCATTTAAGACATTATGCTTCAAGACAATGTGACATTTTAACAATTATGGTTTACTTTTGGTTTGGCACTTGTTTTGCCATAAGTTATACTTTATTGACTTGGGTTGTTTTCAAAAACGCTTCCGCATTGTTTAAAGTTGTGTATTTGGTTGATTTTGTATTTTATGGCATATAGAGTCGTTCTGAGTAACTATTGACTGTGATCCTGGTTTGTTCACACGCCTCGCGGTAAAACTCCGCAAGTGGATTTTGAGGGTGTGACAGATTGGTATCAGAGCCATTGGTTATAGGGAACTAGGTTGCATACACACTAGACTATAACCGCACAGTTAGTTAGTTACCTGTTTCTTGTTCCATCGACTGTACACTCATTGGCATACACATCACATCTCTGCAGCATGGCATCGTCTTCAAGAGCTCCGGGTAAACGACCCGAATCACCTACACGATCTGAATCCCCACCTCCCGCACCTGTACCTGATGATGGATTCGATTGGCCCAGACTGGCTTATCCCCGAGAGGAGATTGACTGGGATCAACCATTCGCGTTGATGAAGCGTGACCCTCCGCGTGACTGGCGTTCTTATCCTAGGTTTGTTGACCATATCATGTTTAGGGAACGCGTACCTGTCCTAAAGCCAAGGACTAGGAACAATGCCAATCAACCCATGCCTTCACTCCCACGAACGACGCAGTCTAACGAGCAACTGATTGCTGCACTAATGGCTGCATTGGATACTGAACAGCATCGCGTAAGACGACTCACGGGTGATGTCTGTACACTACAGCAAGAGGTGTACAACCTGAGACATCAATTGGACGAACTCAAGGAAGAACACGGGAAGACGCTGAACGGTTGTCACCATATGCAAGATGGTGTTATGGCACTCCAAGGACGCGTGACTGCTCGTGAACAGCGGGACGCCATAGCCGATAATAGGATTGCCATATTAGAAGCTCAACTAGCAGCACTCCAGATTGCTATAGCTCCTGCTCCTGCCGCAGACTCTGAGGATGAGGAGGATCCCGAGGAGGGACCCGAGGAAGAGGAACCGGAGGAGATGGAGGATGATAGTGATGGGTCAGACATTGTCGATTGACTTCTTTATATACTTAGACTACGTAGTGTTTTCTTTTTGAAACCTATGTGGGAAGGGTTGTTTCCCCACACGAACGACAAAACTTCAATTTTGACATTGCTAAATACATTGTGACTTATTGCAATTTATTTACTTTGGTTATTATTTTTGTTATGAATTTGTGGTTGTGATGATACGTTATTTCTTTCATTTACTGTTTACTACGCTTCAATGAGTTAAATGTGTATGATGTTACTCATTATTGTATTGTGAATATAAAGTGAAAAGAATGGACGCTCGTGGACGTGGACGTGGACGTGGTCGTGGACGCGGACGTGGACGTGGCACCGGAGAACAGGGTGGTGGTGCTATTAACATGACTCCTGCGGAATTGGCTGCTCTAATTAATGAGCATGTTCAGGCGGCAGTGGCTGCTGCCCACGCGGGTCAACCGGCAGGTAAACAATGATAGAAAAAAAAATCTGATATCCTTTATAACTAGGGGATGTTTGATTAACGTGTGTTGTGTTAAAACAGGACCACAGTGTGTACATACAAGTCCTTCATGGACTGCAAACCACACACCTACAGCGGTACAGAGGGTGCTGTAGGGCTTGTACGCTGGTTTGAGAAGACTGAGTCCGTTTTCTCCAAATGTAACTGTCCACCGGCGGATCAAGTAAAGTATGCCACCGGGACTTTGGAGGGTGCTGCCCTGTCTTGGTGGAACGCGCAAGTCCAGATGCTTGGACAAGCGATGGCAAATGGACTCCCCTGGAATGAGTTCAAGGATATGATGATCGAGGAGTACTGTCCTCGAAATGAGGTGCAAAAGTTGGAGATGGAATTCTGGCAGCTTAAGATGAAGGGTTCAGAAATTGAGGCTTACACAACCCGTACTCATGAGCTGGCCACATTGTGTCCAGGAATGGTTAATGAGACACATAAGAGAATCGAGCACTACATACGAGGATTGGTGCCTGAAATCCAAAGTATGGTAACAGCTTCTAACCCGACTACGATTCAGCAGGCCATCCAAATTGCCCAAAACTTACTGATCAGGCGGTAGAGCAAGGGCGTTACCCAAACGGGGCGCTGTGGTGAGCGTGCCCGACAACAAAAGGAAGTGGGATGCTCCCAGCAACAGCAATAACAAATCATCATCATCATCGTCTGGCGGTCAACAACAATCCCAACAGCAACAACACCAGTTCAGCAGCAACAGCGGCGGTTCGATAATAACCGCAATTTCAACCAAACTGCCCCAAATAACCAAGGACCCAGCGGTTACGGCGGCAGACATCCCAAATGCCCACGGTGTAACTACCACCACGTGGGACGGTGTGATAGCTTCAAGTGTCAACGTTGTGGAAAGATTGGACACGCTGCGAAGGATTGCCGTGGTGAACTAATGAGGAGGCCACAACAACCTCAAGAAACTCCCAAGGGTTGTTTTGAGTGTGGGAAAGAAGGGCATTACAAACGAAACTGCCCACAACTAAGAAGGAACGGAAATGGCAACAACAACAACAACAACACCAACAATCATGGGAACAACAACAACAATGGCAATAATAACAACAATGGTGGAAATGGCACTGGAAATGGCGGCAATAGAGATGGAGCCAAAGGGAGAGCCTTCGTCATTGGCTCAGGTGAGGCTCTAAATGATCCCACAACTGTTACTGGTAGATTCCCTGTTAATGGTTGTTTTGCTACGGTACTATTTGATACTGGAGCCGATAGGAGTTTTGTGTCCTTAAAATTCTGTAGTCTTTTAAGTGATATACCCTCTGCTTTAGAATCTAAGTACACTGTGGAATTAGCCGACGGTAAGCAAATCCATGTAACGCATATCCTTAAAGACTGTAGGATAGAACTTGCTGGTCATACTTTCGCTATAGATCTCATGCCTGTTACGCTGGGGAGTTTTGATGTTGTGATAGGCATGGATTGGCTCTCTAGCAAGCAAGCGGAAGTCATATGTCACGAGAAGATTATACGGATCCCGGTTGGTGATCAAATTCTTACCGTCAAAGGTGATAGGAGTGGTGCTGTGATAGGCATCATCTCGTATATGAAAGCTCAAAAGTTGTTACGAAAGGGCCGCGTGGCTATCCTAGCACTTGTAACCGATAAGCAAAAGGAAGAAAAGAGAATGGAGGATATTCCGTAGTACGCGACTTTCCGGAGGTGTTCCCAGAAGATCTTCCTGGATTACCACCGCACCGCCAAGTGGAATTCCAGATTGAGTTGACTCCCGCGCAGCTCCGATTGCTAGAGCACCTTATCGATTAGCACCAAATGAACTACAGGAGTTGTCGTCACAACTTCAGGAGCTTCTGGATAAAGTTTTATCCGACCTAGTACATCACCTTGGGGAGCTCCTGTACTCTTTGTTAAGAAGAAGGATGGTACATTCCGGATGTGCATCGATTATCGAGAGTTAAACAAAGTAACAGTCAAGAACCGATACCCTTTACCTCGTATCGACGACTTGTTCGATCAGCTTCAAGGATCAAGCTATTACTCGAAGATTGACTTGAGATCTGGTTATCATCAACTCAGAGTTCGAGAAGAAGACATTCCCAAGACTGCATTTCGTACTCGTTATGGTCATTATGAGTTCTTGGTCATGCCTTTTGGGTTGACTAATGCACCTGCTGTGTTCATGGACCTCATGAACCGCGTGTGCAAACCTTATCTTGATCAGTTTGTCATTGTGTTCATCGATGATATACTGATATACTCTAGGACCAAGGAGGAGCATGAAGAGCACTTACGAATGATCTTGGAACTGTTGAAAAATGAGAACTGTAAAATGAGCAACTGTATGCTAAATTCTCAAAGTGTGACTTTTGGATAAGAGAGGTACAATTCCTAGGTCATATTGTTAATGAGAAAGGAATACACGTTGATCCTGCCAAAATTGAGGCGATAAAGAATTGGACTACACCCAAAACACCAAGCGAGATAAGACAATTTCTTGGATTAGCAGGATATTACCGCCGATTCATAGAAGGATTTTCTAAGATCGCACAACCTCTCACAGCCTTGACTCACAAAGGAACGACATACAAATGGGCTGAGAGTCAAGAATCAGCTTTCCAATTATTAAAACAAAAACTCTGTACTGCCCCGATATTAGCATTACCAGAGGGAACAGATGACTTTGTGGTGTATTGCGATGCATCCATTCAAGGATTGGGTTGTGTCTTGATGCAACGAGACAAGGTGATAGCTTACGCCTCGAGACAACTAAAGGTTCACGAGAAGAACTATACTACCCATGACTTAGAATTGGGCGCAGTAGTTTTTGCCTTAAAGATCTGGAGACATTATTTGTACGGTACCAAGTGCACAATCTACACCGATCACAAGAGTCTTCAACATATCTTTGAGCAAAAAGAGTTGAATATGAGGCAGCGACGTTGGGTGGAACTACTAAATGATTATGATTGCGCAATTAAGTATCATCCGGGAAAGGCGAACGTAGTTGCCGATGCTTTAAGCAGGAAGGACAGCTAAACCCCGACGGGTGCGAGCTTTACAGCTTACTATCAGTACCCAACTGCCCGAACAAGTTAAGGAGGCACAAATGGAAGCTTTAAAGGTGGAAAATATTGGTTCTGAATTGTTAAGGGGAATGGATAAGCAGCTAGTGATGAAAGAGGATGGAATTCGGTATTTCATGGATAGACTTTGGGTGCCTGTTCATGGAAATCTGAGAGATTTAGTTATGAGCGAGGCACACAAATCTAAGTATTCTATACATCCTGGATCCGACAAGATGTATCATGACCTAAAGGCTCACTATTGGTGGCCTAACATGAAAGCGGATGTAGCTACGTATGTGAGCAAGTGTTTGACCTGCTCGAAGTAAAAGTGGAATATCAAAAACCATCCGGACTATTACAACAACCCGAGATTCCAATGTGGAAATGGGAACAAATCTCCATGGATTTTATTACTAAGCTACCCCGGACTAGTACTGGTTGTGACACGATATGGGTTATTGTGGATCGATTGACAAAGTCTGCTCATTTCCTTGCAATAAAGGAAACCGACAAGATGGAGAAGTTAACTCGCCTGTACCTCAAGGAGATCGTTTCGAGACACGGGGTACCGATCTCAATTATCTCTGACCGTGACGCTCGTTTCACGTCACATTTCTGGCAATCATTGCAGAAATCCTTGGGTACACGTTTGGATATGAGTACTGCATATCATCCACAGACGGATGGTCAGAGTGAGCGTACTATACAGACGTTGGAGGATATGCTACGTGCTTGTGTGATTGACTTCGGGAATAACTGGGAAATTCACCTGCCATTGGTGGAATTCTCTTATAACAACAGTTATCACACTAGTATACAAGCAGCACCTTTCGAGGCGTTGTACGGGAGAAAATGTCGATCACCGGTTTGCTGGGCAGAAATTGGTGATAGTCAGATAACAGGTCCCGAGTTAATTCATGAGACGACTGAGAAAATTATACAGATACGGAACCGTATGGCTGCAGCGCGAGACAGGCAAAAGAGTTATGCTGACAAGAGACGGAAACCTTTAGAGTTTCAGGTTGGTGACAAGGTTTTGTTGAAAGTCTCACCATGGAAAGGCGTAGTTCGGTTTGGTAAACGAGGGAAACTAAATCCGAGGTACGTTGGACCATTTGAGATTGTGGAAAGAGTAGGTCCAGTAGCCTATCGATTAGCCCTACCTGATTCGCTAAGTGGAATTCATGATGTATTTCACGTGTCAAACTTGAAGAAGTGCATAACTGATGAAACGACGGTCGTACCACTAGAAGAAATTCAAGTGGATGAACAATTGCGTTTTTTGAGGAACCAGTGGAGGTGATGGACCGTGAGGTGAAAACACTTAAGCAAAGCAAGATACCTATTGTTAAAATCCGTTGGAATTCGCGACGTGGACCGGAATTCACATGGGAACGGGAAGATCAAATGAAGCTTAAGTACCCTCAACTATTCGAAGGAACGATGCCAGCAGACGAAGGTATTGATTTAAATTTCGGGACGAAATTTCTTTCAACATGGGGATGATGTGACAACTCATCCAAAACTCACACGATTTCGATTTCTGTGTGCCAATGCAGTAGACCAGTGATGGAAACCAGTGATGGAACACTCTCACCATGTAACGCAATTTTCGGGACGAAAATTCTTTCAACATGGGGATAATGTGACATCCGGTAAATTTCCGTTACCAAGCTCCGTTAGTTCCGTTAAGTCTTGTAAACACGTGTCGTGAGCACACACTAGTTGTCGTTGAACGTTGGTGACCTAATAATAATGATTAATGTTAATTTGTTGTGAATCTAAGTGATTATGTGAATATTGGGTTATGTTTATGTGTTTACACATTTATAACGATTAATTAAAGAATTTATCGCGTAACGCGGAAACGTGTCTATTTATTCGTATGTCTTGTGTTTTTATAAAGATAAGATATATAATGAACTTTATAAGTTTATATCTTTATATTATGAAGTTAAAAACACTTTACAAAGAGTTTAAAGCTTAGTTTTTATAAAACCAAACCAAGGGTTTAAAGGGTAAATATGTAAATTAAAATTAATTAAAACAAAATTCCAAACCCTAACCCCCTTCGGCCGCAAACCCTCCAAACACCCTCCCCACTTCGAATCAGCCAAGAACAAGCAATTTTGTGTGGTTTTGATTCGATTACAAGTTATACAACACTTAGGAAGCATCATTTCAAGCAATTACAAGTTTAAAGGTTATTTTTGCGAGTTTTTGTGAAGTTCATTATGGCCGAACCCTAATTCGTAAATGGTCCTTGTTGGGTCGAATTGGTTGTTGTTTGATGATGTTAACATGTTAGTTAGATTGTATACATGTTAGTTAACGTCGATTATGCAAGAATTCTATGTTTTTAGTGGATTGATCATGAAATTGGTTTTGAAGCAAACCCTAATTCGAAATTATTGTGATTATGCATGATGGATGATTGTTTGATGAATGTTTGATGATTATTGGTTGTATGAATGTTAGAATACGTTGATTATGCAAGAAAGTTGGGATTTTGATGCATTGTTCATAGGTTACTAAGAATAGTAACTTTATTTTGCATGTAGTAGTGATCTAGTGATGGATTGATGTTATGGATGGGTTCATGATGATAATTAGATGCTAGATTGATATTATGAATGCTAGAAATCTTTAATTTGATGATGTTGATCATAGCTTGCCAAAAGTAGAAACTTTTGTTTATGAAGATTGTTGGATTGAGGTGTTTAAGTGTTGTTGATCATGTCTAGATGTTAGTATGAGCTTGAATTGGTATATTATTGATGAATTCATGCATACCTTGGATGTTTGATAGATTTTGGATATTCTTTCCCAAAAGGGAAACTTTATTTGTGTAAACGTTGAAGTATGATGTTGTGATCATGTTTGAGATGATAGGAACTTGCTAATATGTTCAAGGATGGATTCTAGTGTAATAGAACGTGTTAAATTAGTTGTATGGCATGTTGGATAATCATGGGTGATATTGGAATTGGTAATCATGTATGGTTTGGATGTTGTGTAGTAGTAGGACATCATGCTTGGGTCTGGTAATTGATTGTTGTGATGTTGTGAATGCAATGCATATGCTTAAAGAATTTGGTTATGATCATTATACACGCGTGCGGATCTGAGGCCCCTACTTAGTAGGATTGGCAGGGTTTAGGATGTGAAGTCGTGAGTGGCTTCACATGGCATGTGATGAATGGTTGAACCTTGTATGACATGTTGTTGTATTGTAGCTAGTGGTTATGTTAATGTTCTAGATTCGCATGACTTGTATAGTACTTGATTGTATGATGATCTATGTGATACACCTGGTTGATATAGCATATGTATGATACTTTTGAATGTTAATCATGTATGTTGTATGTGCTCATTGGCTTTATTTGAATTATAACTCATAATGTCACCAACGGGTCAACTAGGTCAAACGTGTCTATTTGTCTGGAAGCTTGAGTCTTTGGTTTTGGTATGATTAGGGTTTCATGTGTTTTATTTACACGTACTTATGTACTCACATGATCTAGGTAACCTGTGAAGGTTGGCTATCCTCTCGTTTCTCAAAATAAACCCTAAGTACCTTTGCATACATCAGGTGAGTTCATGCCCCACTCTTTACTTAATCTCTTTTGGGGGAGATAGCATACTGGTATTTATACGAACGCTTTCATTATTTAAGTTGTGTAAAATATTAATATAGTGCTGTTTACCATGAGAAAAGTCCTCACACTTTTGAATTGTTAATATTTAATAGCGGGGAAACTTGGGTAGTACTACTGGGTCTGACGAGCCCCACCTGTGTGACTCGAGGTCAACCGGGTGCAATTTGTCCTATTGAACATTGTCACGACATGGTAAGTCGTGACAGGAGGCAACAACTATCACAGTCAGCTTCAATTGCAAAATCACTATGTATTAATATTTACTGATAATAGACTAGCTATCTATTACCATACACTGCTTATATTTATCGCAACTGTTTACATGTTTATTGAACTCAAACTCTTGAACTCACCAACCTATGTGTTGACATTTTAGTATGCTTTTCTCAGGTCCTTAACTTGCTTGCCATAGGAGCACTGCACGGTTCACTTCATTTAAGACATTATGCTTCAAGACAATGTGACATTTTAACAATTATGGTTTACTTTTGGTTTGGCACTTGTTTTGCCATAAGTTATACTTTATTGACTTGGTTTGTTTTCAAAAACGCTTCCGCATTGTTTAAAGTTGTGTTTTGGTTGATTTTTTTATTTTATGGCATATAGAGTCGTTCTGAGTAACTATTGACTGTGATCCTGGTTTGTTCACACGCCTCGCGGTAAAACTCCGCAAGTGGATTTTGAGGGTGTGACAAGTAAGAATAATATTATAATATAATAAGAAGAAGAAAAATAATAATAATAATGATAAAATAATAATAATAGTAATAATAATAATGTTAACAACAATATAAAATAATAATTATAATCTATAATAATAGTAATAATAATATTAATAATAATAATAATAATATTAATGTAATAATAATAAAATATAATAATAATATACTAACTAATAATAATTAATTATAGTAATAGAATACCAATAACAATAATAATATAATAGGATAATATAATATAATATAACAGTAATAATAATGATAATAATAATAATAATGATATATTAATAAGAATAAGAATAATCAATAATAATAATAATATAATATAATAATAATAATAATATAATAAAATAATTATAATTATAATAATAATAATAATAATGTTAATAATAATAATTATAATAAGAATAATAATTATAATAATACTAAATATAGTAATAATAATTAATAATAATAATGATATCATATAAAATAATAGTAATAATAATGATAATAATAATATATAAAATAATAATAATAATAATAATAATATAATGATGAATAATAATAATATAATAATAATATAATTATAATAATATAATAATCACAATAATGATAATATAATAATAATAATAATAATATAATAAAAAATATTACTAATAATTATAATAATCTAATAATATATATTATTATTTTAATAATAATAATAATAATAATAATGATAATAATAATAATAATAATAGAACAATAACATAACAATAACAATAAACCAATAACAATAACAATAATAATAAAATAATAATAATAATATAATATTAATAATAATAATAATATAATAATAATATTATAATAATCATAATAATGATGATAATTTAACAATACTAATATAATAATAATAATAACAATAATGATAATAATATAAATTAATAATAATAATATTATTATTATATTTTTTATTATTATTATTATATTATTATTATTATATAATATAATAATAATAATAATAATATAATAATAATAATAATAATAAAATAATAATAATAATAATACAAACCCCTCTCTTCTCCCAATTCATATTCATATTTGTGAAAGAAAGCAATTTGGGGTGGGTTCTAAGCATAATGTGACTATTCTAAACATGGGTAGCCTATACACCATCCAGAACTAACATCCAACATACACATACATACGGGTATTGTAAGGCCCCGTTCCCGGGACGCTTACAGCTGGGTTCTCATCGCACATAAAACATATAATTACATTTGTATTTAATAAATCGCAGCGGAAAACTAAAACAAACTTTCATTTCCATGTAAAAGTTTTTGCAAGTTAATACGACATTCATTACAAATAGCTTGTTCGCATTACAATGCAAAAACATAAATCAAAAGAATGCATCCCCAAAAGAGCTGAGTAGTCGCCCGTGCCATCCTCAGCAATCATTACCTGCCAACTGGAAACACATCAAAGTCAGCGTTGCTGAGTGAGTTCTAGTTTTATAAATAAAACATACTTTACTTTCATATAAAACCGTTCGTTACTTTTACATGATCACACATCATACGTACACATAGATAATATCATTATTATCTTCTTCATCCGTTCATTCGTTCTTTCATTACCTTACTTGCGCATCGGACATCATCCATACCAATACCATGTGCTACACCCCGGTTAGTCGTAGCTACCGGGCCGAAGTCAACAAATAAACAGCTAAACGTATGCCACGGTACTAGGAGTAACCATTAGTCTTAGCTACTGGGCCGAAGTCAACAAATGAACAGCTAAACGTATGCCACAGTACTAGGGGTGAGCGGTAGAGGTTCTACATTCAGGGTCAATCACCAAGAATGTCGAGTGAATCCCACTTAACTCATCTGGCAACTCCAATCTATAGGCCACCTCCCCTACTCGAGCAATGATTCGGAAAGGGCCTATATATCTTGGGCTCAACTTGCCCCGCTTTCTGTCTGATAATACCCTTCCAAGGTGAGACCTTCAACATAACCCGGTCACCCACCTGGAACTCAATTGGCCTACGTCGCTCATCGGCATACGACTTCTGTCTATCTTTGGCTGCCTTCATAAAGGCTTTAATCTTTTCAAGCTTCTCTGTCGTAGCCTCGATTACCTCGACGCTCCCCAATTCCTTCTGACCAATGTCACCCCAACAAACGGGTGTTCTGCATCTCCTACCGTATAGCATCTCATATGGTGGCACACCAATACTGGCATGATAGCTGTTGTTGTATGAGAATTCGGCTAACGGTAAGTGGTCATCCCAACTTCCACAAAAATCAATCACACATGCTCGAAGCATGTCTTCCAATGTCTGAATGGTCCTTTCTGACTGACCATCGGTTTGGGGATGATAAGCCGTGCTAATATGTAACCTCGTCCCCATAGCGTCGTGGAATTTCTTCCAAAATTTAGATGTAAACCGAGTGTCACGATCAGACACAATAGACACTGGCACACCATGACGAGTTATAATTTCCTTGACGAACAGATCAGCCAACCTCTTAGATGAATACGTCTCGCGGATCGGTAGAAAATGAGCGCTCTTCGTCAGACGATCAACTATCACCCATATGGCATCATACCCTTTCGGAGTACGTGGCAGCTTCGTAATGAAGTCCATGGTGATGTGCTCCATTTCCATTCTGGTATATCCAAAGGTTGTATCTTCCCATACGGCTTTTGATGCTCTGCCTTCCCTGTAAGCAAGTAAGGCACTTACTCACATACTCCACCACGTCGCGCTTCACACCCGGCCACCAATAATCTTTCTTCAGGTCATGGTACATTTTCGTGGCACCAGGATGAATGGAGTATCGAGTCTTGTGGGCTTCATCCATTATCTTCACCCGTAGATCCCCAAAACGAGGAATCCACACACGACCGAATCGAGTTCTAACCCGAGTGTGTTTTCACCCAATTCCCCAACCAGACCTCTCATTCTTTCCGAGTTAAGGTGATCTTCCTTCAATGCCTCATCTTGAAACTCCTTAACTTGCTTCATCACATCGGAGGTCATGATTAATTGATAGGCTTTCACCCGAATCAGTTCGGGCCTTTCCTTCCGGCTAAGGGCATCCGCCACCACATTAGCTTTGCCTGGATGGTAATGGATCTCGCAATCAAAATCCTTTATAAGTTCCAACCATCTCCTCTGCCTCATGTTCAGATCCTTTTGCTCGAAGAAGTACTTCAAGCTCTTATGATCGGTGAATATGGTGCACTTCGTCCGTAGAGATAGTGCCTCCAAATCTTAGTGCAAAGACCACGGCTGCTAGCTCCAAGTCATGAGTGGGATAATTAACCTCATGGACTTTCAATTGTCGGGATGCATAGGCTATAACCTTCCCTCTCTGCATTAACACACACCCCAACCCTGAGTAGGAAGCATCAGAATAAACCACCAGATCTTCGCTTCCATCGGGTAATGACAGAACAGGAGCTTGAGTCAGTCTTGCCTTCAGCTCTTCGAACGCCT
>CM046454.1:29482464-29484964 GCA_025506515.1 Flaveria trinervia | reverse complement strand
TCAACAGCCCTATTCGGGCGTATGGACACCCTTCAGTCGCATGGCCTCCATGCGACTGAACATCATGCGAATGAACATCCAGTCGTGCGAATGGACAATGCGGATGAACACCTATGCGACTGGACCTTCAGTCGTGCGAATGGACCTTCAGTCGCATGACCCCCATGCGATTGGCCCTCCAATCGTGCGAATGAACCCCAATCGCACCCTAATCCGCCGTATGGCCTCCATTCGGCCTCCAGTCGGTCGCCTAGCCCTAACTGATGCAGATTGCAGTTCAACCCGACTGCAGTCGAGGGTTTTCGGCCTCCAAACTCATCTAAACCCATTTTAAGCCTAAATCGACCATCCTAAACCTTAGGGATGCATACCATAACCTTATTCAAGCACAACCAAGCAAGAAATCAAGCCCCAAACGGGTCCTACGCATACATACACGCATACATACGGGTCTTCACCCAAAAACGCGAAAAAGGGTTTTCAGATGTGTTCCAGCCCCAAAATCATTCAAAAACATGTAAAAGAGGGGTCCTAGAACTCACCTAAACGAGCACAATGACAAGAGCTTCGATTCGGCTTGCTTCACGACGATTTTGGCGACTCGAACCGACCCGAACCGGCACTTTTCCTCTTTTTCTCTTCTTCTTTCTCTCTTCTTCTCTTTATAAGCTGAAATGTGAGTGTGGGGAGAGTGGGCTGCCCTCTCCCTACATATATCACCACATTTCCCAACTTTTCTTCGTTGGCGAGTTTGGTCCCTCGACTTTTGGACTTTATTTTCTTTTCTTTCTTCACCGGCTTCAAAATAATAAATATTCGGGTGTTACAGGTATTCACATACACTTTGTAAAAACCATTTTAATACGTTTTCAGCCCCAAATATGTTTCAAAACATGTAAAAACCGGGGTCTAGAGCTCACCTGGTGCAACTTGGGTGTTCTTCCTTTTAACCCGCTTGCAAAGAGTTCAAAATACCTAGAAATAACACCGAAAACACACACACCCGAGCACAAACACAGCCCATAAGCATACAAACACTTAACCAGGATAAAACCCGACATAAAAGCATAAAAACCTTGAATTCTTACCTTGAATTCGACTTCTCTTCTTCTTCCTATCTTCAACCGAGAGTTTTTTTTCTCTGCTCTCTCTCTCTAAAACCGAGACAAATGGTGAAGTGAGGTGAGGGTGGGCGGCCATACTCCCTTTACAGGGAAATAACTGTGACAACTCATCCAAAACTCACCCGATTTCGATTTCTGTGTGCCAATGCAGTAGACCAGTGATGGAACACTCTCACCATGTAACTCACCCGATTTCGATTTCTGTGTGCCAATGCAGTAGACCAGTGATGGAACACTCTCACCATGTAACGCAATTTTCGGGACGAAAATTCTTTCAACATGGGGATAATGTGACATCCGGTAAATTTCCGTTACCAAACTCCGTTCGTTCCGTTAAGTCTTGTATACGCGTGTCGTGAGCACACACTAGTTGTCGTTTAACGTTGGTGACCTAATAATAATGAATAATGTTAATTTGATGTGAATCTAAGTGATTATGTGAGTATTGGTTATGTTTATGTGTTTACACATTTATAAAAGGGTAATTAAAGAATTTCCGTTACCAAACTCCATTAGTTCCGTTAAGTCTTGTATACGCGTGTCGTGAGCACACACTAGTTGTCGTTTAACGTTGGTGACCTAATAATAATGAATAATGTTAATTTGATGTGAATCTAAGTGATTATGTGAGTATTGGGTTATGTTTATGTGTTTACACATTTATAAAAGGGTAATTAAAGAATTTATCGCGTAACGCGGAAACGTGCTTATTTATTCGTATGTCTTGTGTTTTTATAAAGATAAGATATATAATGAATTTTATAAGTTTATATCTTTATATTATGAAGTTAAAAACACTTTACAAAGAGTTTAAAGATTAGTTTTTATAAAATACAAATTACAAGGGTTAAAGGGTAATTAGGTAAATTAAAATTAAATAAAACAAAACCCAAACCCTAAACCCAAACTTCGGCCGCGACTTCACTCTTCTCCCTCTCCATCTTCGAAAATCAGCCAAGAACAAGCATTTTCGTGTGATTTTGGTTCGATTACAAGACATATAACACTTAGGAAGCATCAATTTCAAGCAATTACACGTTTAAAGGTTAGATTTTTCATGTTTTGTGATGTTCTTCATTATGGCCGAACCTTAGATTCAAAATTGATCCTTATTAGGTCGAATTGGATGTTGTTTGATGATGTTTATATGTTAGTTAGGTTGAATGCATGTTAGTTAACGTCGATCATGGATGAATTACATATGTTAGTGGGTTAATCATGGGTTTTGATTCTAGTCAAACCCTAATTCGATTTTGGGCATGATTATGGATGAATGATGGTGTCTGATGAATGTGTGGTGATTAATAAGTTGTATAAATGTTAGGAATCATGAATCTTGCAAGAAATGATGATTTAGGGTTGATGTTCATAGGTTA
>CM046454.1:29474964-29479964 GCA_025506515.1 Flaveria trinervia | reverse complement strand
TAATAATAATAACAATAATAATAATAATAATAATAATAATAATAATAATAATAATAATAATAATAATAATAAAATAATAATAATAATAATAATAATATAATAATAATATAATACAACATAACCCCTCTCGTCTCCCCAATTCATATTCATATTTGTGAAAGAAAGCAATTTGGGGTGGGTTCTTTCTCTTGTGAATTCAGTTAAGATTATAGGAAAGAGGGATATGGAAGGTGAGGATGAGTTGATTAAGAAATTGCAAGATTTGCAGAAGCAGCTGGGGAAGAAGCAAATGTTTGAAGATGCCGTCTCTTCCATAAGATCCATGCTCCATCGCTTTTACCCTTCTGCTTCTCCTTCTGTTCGTAAATCGGTATTCTCTTTCACTCTTCCAATTTCACCTATATATCATATCATTTTATATTATATTTATTTCTTCCGGATCATCATTAACTTCCTAATTGCATTCGCTTTTTTTTTTTTAATTTACTCGCTGCAACAATATGTATATTGGGATGATTAGGGTTTCCAAATAAACCACCTCAATGATAGGCCTTTGAACTAACACAAATACCACCTCTGTTTTGTCAAAATTTTCCCTACGTGTAATTAAGGATTGATGATCCAAGTACCCTTTGGTTAAGATCCTTTGGATTTGAGTAAAACCTTTTATGTATTTAGGACTAGTTTCATGCTCCTTGATTGATTGATATAGAGAGAGAAAAAATTCTGATCATTTTGAATTTACCCAGATGGCTGAACTATCTCCATCATGTTCTGTCACTAATGAATTGCATGTGTATTTGTAATACTGCAGTTAGTATAATACAGATCCACCTTGATGTCCTTATGTTAATCCTATCTCAAACCCAGGGTTACCAAATTGTAGTTTTCCATTGCTTACAATCTCTCAATGATCTCCATATAATTTTACTATCTTTACTCTTTGCATAGCTTTTGATGAATGCTACTTATTAAAGGAGTTATTAATTTCACAGTTTTTCACCGTCATATCTCGTGTTGCAACCATATTAAAGACGAGATACACATCACCAGGATTTTGGAATGCTGGACTGAGGCTCTTTCTAGAGGCTGAACAACTGGTTTCTGAATCTTCTGAAAAGCAACATTTACAAACTTGCATTCTTAGAGCCCGAGAACAGTTGAATGAAATAGATAATCAGCCTGAGGAATCTGCACAAAACAGGAGAAATCAAGGTCTATTCTTTTGACATGACATGACATGACATTTTATTCTTCAGTTGAATCTCTTAACGTAACATTTGACATGTTCAATATATAACAACACAAATTGAAGGTATTGATTTTCAGTTGTTGGAGTCTACATTCACACATTTGACATTGCTGTCATTATCTATTGCAGGGTATCTGTTTGAAGGGCATCTTACGGTGGACCAAGAGCCTCCACAACCTCAATGGCTGGTTCAATCAAATCTAATGACAGCTGTAGCTGCTTCCATGTCTCAAGCAGAAACATCAGATGGGCCTAACAATTTACCACAAGAGCTGATGGATAGAATTCAGGAGCTTCTACCTAACATATCAGACGAATCCAACAATTTACCACAGGAAATGATAGACAGACTTGTGGCGATGGTACTTACCCACACAATACGCATCTATATATGAGATCATCTGTAGAGATTGTGGAATGGGCTGGTTGGGTAACGAGTAAACATGGGTTTGAATCAAAATGGGCATTGTGGACATGTCCGGTTAGCCCTGAACAATATTATTTAAATATTTATGGTTTTTAGACGAGTGTGTCAGATATAATTACCAAAGTAAGAGAGATCATTTTTTAATATAAAGAATTAGGAGGTTTCGTCTTTTGCACATTCAAAATACAGTTTGTGCTACTTAGACCTATTTGACCTGTTTTCTTTCAAGCTAATTTTTGGGTTAAACCCTCAAAGATGAAACATAACCTGATTACCTGAATCATAATAAGTAAACGGCCAAAATTACAGCCTCTACTGATTATCATCTCAACTTCATAATGTAATCTTCTTTGAAGGCAAAGACTTTCCATGCTGGGCATTTTTTTAGTAGTACATGTTGATGTTTATGTGCAGTTTCCAGAGGGGGATTCAGCCCCAAGGGCACCACCAGCAAGTAAAGAAGTGGTTGCAAAGCTTCCGGTAATCACTATTACACAGGAGATACTAGCAAAGCTAGGACCAGATGCTGAATGCGCCATTTGCAAGGAGAATTTGGTGGTGAATGACAATATGCAAGAGATGCCTTGCAAGCATACATTCCATCCTCCTTGCCTTAAGCCATGGCTGGTAATTAGTTGCTATACTTGTTTTACTCATTATTCCCTAACTCACTGGTAATGGTAGATGTTGTGAGATAGGCAGCTTTAGTGGGTGAGGTAACCAGTCAAAATGGGATTGGCTAAAATCGATATTTTCTAGTACGAGTCTTAAACGAATTGGATTGGGTTGGGTTGACCAACAAACACTATTTTTTTCTGCTGCTTTGGTTCACAACTGCTTCTTATGGCCTTCACCCCTCAATAGTAGTGCTGCTCCCTAACCATATTTTGTTGGTTTTGTAAGAAAGGTACTATTTTCCTTATAAAAATAGCCTATAAATCGTTGAATACAAATGACTTAACAACGAAAAATAGACATCTGGCTGCTACCAATCTGCTCGCTTCCCTCGTAACAATTCTTTTATGGGCTCATTTAAGATACCCTACAAAGCCAAATCAATGGGGGGTCAAACTTGCAACCTCTATTAACATGTCACCTAACTGAACTTGGGTTCTGAAAACTATGGTCTTTTGTGGCAGGATGAGCATAATTCTTGCCCAATTTGTCGGCATGAATTGCGGACAGATGATCATGAATATGAAAGTAGGAAGGAGCGGGAGAAGGAGGCTGAAGAAGAAAGGAAAGGAGCTGCGAATGCAGTCCGTGGAGGTGAATATATGTATGTATAGGTTAAAAGAAACAAGTATTTGTGATGTTTTGTTTTGTATGACATTATGTTACATTTTGCACTTAATATTTGATTTGACATATAATAATATTTCGTGACATGTTGCATTATTACAGAAAACGATTGCATAAATACTTTGATCCAGCAATTATCTGTAGGGAACGAAAAATTCTTGGTTTTTTTAAATATTTGAGTCACTACTCATAGGGAATCATCCTATAAATCTTCTATAATATTTTCAGTCACTTTGTAAATACCTCCACGGTATTTGGGATATAATTTCATTCCTAAAGCACTATTTATCGATTCTAAGTCTCCAACACTACTTTTAGGAAACTTCATTCCCAATGCACTCAGGGATTACACCTCGGCTTGTTGACGGGTTATTTCTGTTAGCAACAGATTTTGTATGGTATTAGCTTTTCTTCAACAGCTTGTATGGTGTTAGTTGCTTACCAATCTCATACAACTTTGACTCGAACAATGTTTTTAATCACGAACGATAACCCAACAACTTAAGCATTCACTTGTCAGACTAGTTGAATCATTTGACATCTATCTTTGATTAATGTTGTAAACAAGTTGGGAGCCGAGTCAAGCTAACTCGTTTATCGAGCTGTAATTGTGGGCTCGGGATCATCGCGTTGGTGAGCAAGTTTCTTTATTTTAATTTTTTTAATTCTACTAACTTTTTACTCATTATATATTAACATTTTATAAAGCTACTTACACCCATTGTACTTTAATCAAATGAAATTTCTTCCCTATTTATTTTGTATTATTTCACAATTTTTATGTCAAAAATTTTTTTTTATTTTTTGTAATTGAATCTAACATTTAGCTTTAAACATGCTTACTTAACTGCGTGGTCTGCTTATTTTTCTTTATAATAGAACCTAACTTTCATTCAAGCCTTTTATGATCAAACATATCTCTCGTGCACTACTCCAAACCACGACATGCTTTTGGATTTTGACATCATTATAACTTTTATTTTTGAGGTATAGGATTTTCTATCTTTTCTAGCTCTCTTCGTCCCTTTTCCATCGAGCTCATTCTCCAACTTTTTAGTTCCTCAGGTGACTCAACACACAAATCAACAGATGCACACTCAATTTATGAGTTCATGTATCCTCAAACCCCACCTCAATGTCACCACTGTCTTTATATGTTTTCTATGTTTGACATAAACTTGAGGTCTACGCTCATCAAAAGCCATATCCAACCACTATTTTTCATGCACGAAACTAATTCGGTCCAAATGTTGTCATGACCACCAAAAGAACCACGTAGTCTATTGGTAGATGACATATACAACCGAACAACCAACATCATAGATCACACCTGATCGAGCTACCCGTACAACCAATCGACTACCCATATATATATATACATATATACATGTATATATGTATATATATATGTATATTATATGTATATATATACATATATATGTAATATATACATATATATGTATATATACATATATATTATATATATATACATAGATATATATGTATATATGTATATACATATATACATATATATGTATATATGTATATGTATATATATATATACACACATATATGTGTGTGTATATATATATATATATATATATATATATAATATATATATATATATATATATATATATATGTGACATCCGGTAAATTTCCGTTACCAAACTCCGTTAGTTCCGTTAAGTCTTGTAGTGAGTGGTTTGATCTTTGTGTGACATGTTAGTTGTGTTATAACTGGTGAATATGTTAATGTTCTAGATTCGCATGACTTGTATGATACTTGATTGTATGATGATCTAAGTGTTACACCTGCATGATATAGCATACATATGGTCTATTTGAATGTTAACTATGTATGATATATGTGTATGATTACTTGAATGGTTTACAACACATAAAGTCACCAACGGGTCAAATGGGTCAACTAGGTCAAACATGTCTGTTTTGTTTAAAATCTTGAGTCCTTGGTTGTAGTGTACTTAGGGTTTCACATGTTCTTTGATTACACGTACTC
>CM046454.1:29459964-29469964 GCA_025506515.1 Flaveria trinervia | reverse complement strand
AAAGTTGGTGTAAAGTGGGCATGGCCGCCCACTACTTTCCCACAACTCTCAATTCGGCAGAATTCTAGAGAGAGAAAGTGCAGAATTCGGATTTTGGAGGAAACAGGGCTGAAGAAGTGAATTCAAGGTAAGAAACCCGAAATTTTAAGTGTTTGAAGCTGGCCTTATCTCGTTGTGTGCTTATATGTGTTTGCCTGTGTTCGGGTATTGTTTTAATGAGTTTTTAGGCGGTGAACTCAAATTCAGACGAGTTGGAAGAAGTCCTGCTCAAGAGCTGTTAAGGTGGGTTCTAGAACCCCTCATTTACATGTTTTCAAACGATTTTGGGGCTGGAAATACAAATCTATATGTTTTACTGATCTGGGTCTCGGACCGTATGTTTTTCATGCGTGTTTGACGATGTTATGATGTTATGTGTGTTCATGTTCTTGTTATATGTTGAATCCGAGGGCTTAGAAGGTAAGATATAAGCTTAGAGCATGAAAATAGTGGTTATAGTATGATTCTGCAGTTTCAGTTCCGATTGGTTAAGTTCAAAATTGGCCTAAGTGTTAGAAACCAATGCGGATGAGTAATAGTCAATGCGGGTGAGCATTTGACCAAGTCCGGACCAATGCGGATGGGAAGAGTCAATGCGGATGAGCATTTGACTAAGTCTGGACAAATGCGGTGACCCAATGTGGATGACTGTACCAATGCGGATGAGCATTTGGCTAAGTATAGCCAATGTGGATGAACAAAGTAAGCCAATGAGGACGACTGTAACCAATGCGGATGAGTACAGCAAATGCGGATGAGCATTTTGCCTAAGTGTTGGCGAATGCGGATGAGTATTAGACAAATGCGGATGAACAGTTCCATGCGGATGCGGAAGAACAACAACATGTGATGAGCATTTTGCCTAAGTGTTGGCGAATGCGGATGAGTATTAGACAAATGCGGATGAACAGTAACCAATGCGGATGAACAACAGCAATGCGGATGAGCATTTTGCCCAAGTGTTGGCAAATGCGGATGAGTATAGGCAAATGCGGATGAACAGTAACCAATGCGGATGAACACTTAGAATAACTTCAGGTTTTGAAGGAAAGGTGGAGATGTAAGCCTTGACTTGGGTGGTTCCCGAGGGTTAGGAATATGGACTTTTAAGGTCCTAGATGTTATGTTGGGCATGTATGATGTTGATGATGTTGCATGATTATGCATGATGTATGTTATAAATGTATGATTCAATGTATGATGATGCATGAGTGTATGTTTATGTTCCTTATTGTGATGTATGCATGTCTTCCCATGGCTTTACGTATGAATGAATGTATGAAAGTATTATATAACGTAAAGTGGAAGATAAGAAAGAGGAACACGATGTTGAATGCATGCATTAATGAACGAATGAAACGTCTTGCACGCATCGGATAACGGGTCCTTCTTTGTGATTGACCCTTAATGTAGAACCTCTACCGCTCACCGCCCTAGTACTGTGGCATACGTTTAGCTGTTCATTTATTGACTTCGGCCCAGTAGCTAAGACTGATGGTTACTCCTAGTACCGTGGCATACGTTTAGCTGTTCATTTATTGACTTCGGCCCAGTAGCTACGACTAACCGGTGTGTAGCACAGGGTATTGTACGGATGATGTCCGACGCGCAAGTAAAGTCATAAAGAACGAATGAACGAACGAATGAATGAAGAAGATAATAATGATATTATCTATGTGTACGTACGATGTGTGATCATGTAAAAGTAACGAATGGTTTTATATGAAAGTAAAGTATGTTTTATTTATAAAACTAGAACTCACTCAGCAAAGCTGACTTTTATGTGTTTCCAGTTGGCAGGTAAGGTTGCTGAGGATGCACACCGTGAAGCTACTCAGCTCTTTTGGGATGGCATTCTTTTGATTAATGTTTTTGCATTGTAATGCGAACAAGCTATTTTGTAATGAATGTTGTATTAACTTGCAAAAGCATTTACATGGAAATGAAAGATTGTTTTAGTTTTCCACTACGATTTATGAAACACAAATGTATTATATGTTTTATGTGCGATGAGAACCAGCTGTAAGCGTCCCGGGAACGGGGCCTTACAAGTTGGTATTAGAGCCAAAGTTTAAGTGAAATGGGTAAATTTTCAAAATAACCTAATCTTAAACTGAGAATGGGACGGAAAGGGAATGGAATGTCAATCTGCGTAGCTGTGTGCCATCAGGTATTTTCGTAAAGTTAACCGGTTTTATGTGCGCATGGTATGTGGTTATGTGTTGTATGTAGGTTTAAATACTGATGTAGTCAGGACGGGTAATGCTCGGGGTATGAAGAGTGAAGTAAGTGGCTAATCACAACTGGCCACTGTAATTAGGGACTTACTATACTTAACATAAACTGAGCTATTCCCTTGAATGACTGTGTTGGTGTTTGAATCTTTCAGTGTGCGTGTGATGGCCGTCGGAAGATCCTCAAAAGCTTCACGAGGTGGAGGTCCCGGTACTAACACATAATTTTACACAATACTCACATAATCAATTTAATTATCATTAGTTTAACATTATTAATTATTATCAAGTCGCCAACGTTAAACGACAACTAGTGTGTGCCCACGACACGTGTATGCAAGACTTAACGGAACTAACGGAGTTTGGTGACGTAAAATTACCGGATGTCACATTATCCCCATGTTGAAAGAATTTTCGTCTCGAAAATGTGTTACATGGTGAAAGTGTTCTATCACTGGTCTACTGCATTGGCACACAGAAATCGAAATCGAGTGAGTTTTGGATGAGTTGTCACATCATCCCCATGTTGAAAGAAATTTCGTCCCGAAATTTTAATCAATACCTTCGTCTGCAGACATCGTCTTCTCGAATAGTTGAGGGTACTTAAGCTTCATTTGATCTTCCCGTTCCCATGTGAATTCCGGTCCACGTCGCGAATTCCAACGGATCTTGACAATGGGTATTTTACTTTGCTTAAGTGTTTTCACCTCACGGTCCATCACCTCAACTGGTTCTTCAATAAAACGCAATTGTTCATCCACCTGAATTTCCTCCAATGGTACGACCATGTTTCATCAGCTATACACTTCTTTAAGTTTGAAACGTGGAACACATCGTGGATTCGCTTAACGAATCTGGTAAGGCTAGTCGATAGGCCACTGGACCTATTCTTTCCACTATTTCAAATGGTCCAACGTACCTCGGATTTAGCTTTCCTCTCTTGCCAAATCGAACTACGCCTTTCCATGGTGAGACTTTCAACAAAACCTTGTCACCAACCTGGAACTCTAAAGGTTTCCGTCTCCTGTTAGCATAACTCTTCTGTCTGTCGCGTGCTGCAGCCATACGGTTACGTATCTGTACAATCTTCTCAGTTGTTTCATGGATTAACTCGGGACCAGTCAGTTGACTATTGCCAATTTCTGCCCAGCAAACCGGTGATCTACACTTTCTCCCATACATCGCCTCGAAAGGTGCTGCCTGTATACTAGTGTGATAACTTTTGTTATAAGAAAACTCCACCAATGGCAGGTGAATTTCCCAGTTACTCCCGAAGTCAATCACACAGGCACGTAGCATATCTTCTAACGTCTGTATGGTACGCTCACTCTGGCCATCCGTCTGTGGGTGATATGCAGTACTCATATCCAATCGTGTACCCAAAGATTTCTGCAAAGATTGCCAGAAATGTGACGTGAAACGAGCGTCACAGTCAGAGATAATTGAGATCGGTACACCGTGTCTCGAAACGATCTCCTTGAGGTACAGGCGAGTTAATTTCTCCATCTTGTCGGTTTCCTTTATTGCAAGGAAATAAGCAGACTTTGTCAATCGATCCACAATACCCATATCGTGTCACAACCAGTACTAGTCCGGGTAGCTTAGTAATAAAATCCATGGAGATTTGTTCCCATTTCCACATTGGAATCTCGGGTTGTTGTAACAGTCCGGATGGTTTTTGATATTCTACTTTTACCTTCGAGCAGGTCAAACACTTGCTCACATACGTAGCTACATCCGCTTTCATGTTGGGCCACCAATAGTGAGCCTTTAGGTCATGATACATCTTGTCGGATCCAGGATGTATAGAATACTTAGATTTGTGTGCCTCGCTCATAACTAAATCTCTCAGATTTTCATGAACAGGCACCCAAAGTCTATCCAGGAAATACCAATTTCCATCCTCTTTCACCACTAGCTGCTTATCCATTCCCCTTAACAATTCAGAACCAATATTTTCTACTTTTAAAGCTTCTATCTGTGCCTCCTTAACTTGTTCGGGCAGTTGGGTACTGATAGTAAGCTGTAAAGCTCGCACCCTCGGGGTTTAGCTGTTTGCTTTCTGCTTAAAGCATCGGCAACTACGTTCGCCTTTCCCGGATGATACTTAATTGCGCAATCATAATCATTTAGTAGTTCCACCCAACGTCGCTGCCTCATATTCAACTCTTTTTGCTTAAAGATATGTTGAAGACTCTTGTGATCGGTGTAGATAGTGCACTTGGTACCGTACAAGTAATGTCTCCAGATCTTTAGGCAAAAACTACTGCACCCAATTTTAAGTCATGAGTGGTATAGTTCTTCTCATGAACTTTTAGTTGTCTCGATGCGTAGGCTATCACCTTGTCTCGTTGCATCAAGACAACCCAATCCTTGAATGGATGCATCGCAATACACCACAAAGTCATCTGTTCCCTCTGGTAATGCTAATATCGGGGCAGTACAGAGTTTTTGTTTTAGTATTGGAAAGCTGATTCTTGACTCTCAGTCCATTTGTATGTCGTTCCTTTGTGAGTCAAGGATGTGAGAGGTTGTGCGATCTTAGAAAATCCTTCTATGAATCGGCGGTAATATCCTGCTAATCCTAGAAATTGTCTTATCTCGCTCGGCGTTTTGGGTGTAGTCCAATTCTTTATCGCCTCAATTTTGGCAGGATCAACGTGTATTCCTTTCTCATTAACAATATGACCTAGGAATTGTACTTCTCTTATCCAAAAGTCACACTTTGAGAATTTAGCATACAACTACTCATTTTTCAACAGTTCCAAGATCATTCGTAAGTGCTCTTCATGCTCCTCCTTGGTCCTAGAGTATATCAGTATATCATCGATGACACAATGACAACTGATCCAGATAAGGTTTGCACACGCGGTTGATGAGGTCCATGAACACATCAAGTGCATTAGTCAACCCAAAAGGCATGACCAAGAACTCATAATGACCATAACGAGTACGAAATGCAGTCTTGGGAATGTCTTCTTCTCGAACTCTGAGTTGATGATAACCAGATCTCAAGTCAATCTTCGAGTAATAGCTTGATCCTTGAAGCTGATCGAACAAGTCGTCAATACTAGGTAAAGGGTATCGGTTCTTGACTGTTACTTTGTTTAACTCTCGATAATCGATGCACATCCAGAATGTGCCATCCTTCTTCTTAACAAAGAGAACAGGAGCTCCCCAAGGTGATGTACTAGGTCGAATAAAGCCTTTATCCAAAAGCTTCTGAAGTTGTGACGACAACTCCTGTAGTTCGTTTGGTGCTAATCGATAAGGTGCCCTAGCAATCGGAGCTGTGCCGGGAGTCAATTCAATCTGGAATTCCACTTGGCGGTGAGGTGGTAATCCAGGTAGATCCTCTGGAACACCTTGGAAAGTCGCGTACTACGGGAATATCCTCCATTCTCTTTTCTCCTACCTGCTTGTCGGTTACAAGTGCTAGGATAGCCACACGGCCCTTTCGTAACAACTTTTGAGCTTTCATATATGAGATGATGCCTATCACAGCACCACTCCTATCACCTTTGACGGTAAGAATTTGATCACCAACCGGGATCCGTATGATCTTCTCGTGACATATGACTTCCACTTGCTTGCTAGAGAGCCAATCCATGCCTATCACAACATCAAAACTCCCCAGTGTAACAGGCATGAGATCTATAGCGAAAGTATGGCAGCAAGTTCTATTTTACAATCTTTAAGGATATGCGTTACATGGATTTGTTTACCGTCGGCTAATTCCACAGTGTATTTAGATTCTAAAGCAGAGGGTATATCACGTAAAAGACTACAGAATTTTAAGGACACAAAACTCCTATCGGCTCCAGTATCAAATAGTACCGTAGCAAAACAACCATTAACAGGGAATCTACCAGTAACAGTTGTGGGATCATTTAGAGCCTCACCTGAGCCAATGACGAAGGCTCTCCCCTTGGCTCCATCTTTTTTGCCGCCATTTCCAGTGCCATTTCAACCATTGTTGTTATTATTACCATTGTTGTTGTTGTTACTATGGTTGTTGGTGTTGTTGTTGTTGTTGTTGCCATTTCCATTCCTCCTTAGTTGTGGGCAGTTTCGCTTGTAATGCCCTTCTTTCCCACATTCAAAACAACCCTTGGGAGTTTCTTGAGGTTGTTGTGGCCTCCTCATCAGTTCACCATGACAATCCTTCGCAGCGTGTCCAATTTTTCCACAACGTTGACACTTGAAGCTATCACACCTTCCACATGATGGTAATTACACCGAGTACACTTCGGATGTCTCCCACCATAACCACTGGTCCTTGATTATTTGTAGGCGTCTGGTTGGAGTTATGGTTATTGTCAAACCTCCGTTGCTGCTGAACCAGCTGTTGCTGCTGCTGAGATTGAGGTTGACCAGTGGAAGATGATGATGCTTTGGTGTTGTTGGCATTGTCCCACTTTCTTTTGTTGTCGGGCACGCTTGCCACAGCGCCCCGTTTAGGTAGACGTCCTTGCTCCACGGCTTGGTCAGTTAGCTTGTGTGCTAGCTGGATGGCTTGCTGAATTGTGGCTGGGTTGGAAGCAGTTACCATACTTTGGATTTCAGGTACCAATCCCCGTATGTAATGCTCTATCCTTTTATGCACCTCGTTCACCATTCCGGGCACAAAGTTGCGAATTCATGGGTTCTGATGGTGTAAGCCTCAATTTCCGAGCCCTGCATTTTCAGTTGCCAGAACTCCATTTCTAACTTCTGTACTTCGCTGCGAGGACAGTACTCCTCGGTCATCATTGCTTTGAACTCATCCCATGGAAGTCCATTCGCCATCGCTTGTCCAAGCATCTGGACTTGCGCGTTCCACCAAGACAGAGCAACACCCTCCAAAGTCCCGGTGGCATACTTTACTTGATCCGCTGGTGGACAGTTACATTTGGAGAAAACGGACTCAGTCTTCTCGAACCAGCGTACAAGCCCTACAGCACCCTCTGTACCGCTGTAGGTGTGTGGTTTACAGTCCATGAAGGACTTGTATGTACACACTGGTGGTCCTGTTTTAACACAACACACATTAATCAGACATCCCCTATAGTTATAAAGGATATCAGATTTGTCTTTCTGTCATTGTTTACCTGCTGGCTGACCCGCGTGGGCAGCAACCACTGCCGCCTGAACATGCTCATTAATTAGAGCAGCCAATTCTGCGGGAGTCATGTTAATAGCACCACCCCCTGTTCTCCGGTGCCACGTCCACGTCCGCGTCCACGGGCGTCCATTCTTTTCACTTTACATTCACAAATACATTAATGAGTAACATCAAACATATTTAACTCATTGAAGCATAGTAAACAGTAAACAAAAGAAATAACGATTCATCACAACCACAACATTCATAACGAAAATAATAACCAAGGTAAATAAATTGCAATGAGTCACAATGTATTTAGCAATGTCAAAATTGAAGTTTGTCATTCGTGTGGAGAAACACCCTTCCCACATAGTTTCAAAAATAAAACACTACGTAGTCTAAGTCATATAAAGAAGTCAATCGACAATATCTGACCCATCACTATCATCCTCCATCTCCTCCGGTTCCTCTTCCTCGGGATCCTCCTCATCCTCAGGGTCTGCTGCAGGAGCAGGAGCTATAGCAATCTGAAGTGCCGCTAGTTGAGCTTCTAAAATGGCAATCTTATTATCGGCTGCGGCCCCGTTGTTCACGAGCAGTCACGCGTCCTTGGAGTGCCATAACACCATCTTGCATATGTTGACAACCGTTCAGAGTCTTCCCGTGTTCTTCCTCGAGTTCATCCAATTGGTGTCTCAGGTTGTACACCTCTTGCTGTAGTGTACAGACATCACCCGTGAGTCGCCTTACGCGATGCTGTTCAGTATCCAGTGCAGCCATTAGTGCAGCAATCAGTTGCTCGTTGGACTGCGCCGTTCGTGGAGTGAAGGCATGGGTTGATTGGCATTGTTCCTAGTCCTTGGCTTTAGGACAGGTACGCGCTCCCTAAACATGATATGGTCAACAAACCTAGGATAAGAACGCCAGTCTCGCGGAGGGTCACGCTTCATCAATGCGAATGATTGATCCCAGTCAATCTCCTCTCGGGGATAAGCCAGTCGGGGCCAATCGAATCCATCATCAGGTACGGGTGCGGGAGGTGGGGATTTAGATCGTGTAGGTGATTCGGGTCGTTTACCCGGAGCTCTCGAGAGACGATGCCATGCTGCAGAGAGTGTGACGTGTATGCCAATGAGTATACAGTAGATGAGAATAAGGCACAGGTAACTAATTAACTGTGTGCGGTTATAGTCTAGTGTGTATGCAACCTAGTTCCCTATACCAATGGCTCTGATACCAATCTGTCACACCCTCAGAATCCACTTGCTGAGTTTTACCGCGAGGCGTGTGAACAACCAGGATCACAGTCAATAGTTACTCAGAACGACTCTATATGCCATAATTTAAACAAAATCAACCAAAATATAAACTTTAAACAATGCGGAAGCGTTTTGAAAACAACCCAAGGCAATGAAAGTATAACTATGGCAAAACAAGTGCCAACCCAAAAGAGTAAACCATAATTATTAAAATACTAAAATTGTCTTGAAGTTCGTGTCTTAGAATGCAGTGAACCATGCAGTGCTCCTATGGCAAGCAAGCTAATGACCTGGGAATAGCATACTAAAAATGTCAACACAACGGTTGGTGAGTTCAAGAGATATTCAAACATAAACAGTTTAATAATAGCGATATAAAACTAGTGCATTGCAACAGATAGCTAGTCCGTTACAGTAAATATTATTTCATAGTGATTTCGCAATTGAAGCTGACTGTGTTGCGTTGTTGCCTCCTGCCACGACTTAACAGGTCGTGACAATGTTCATTAGACAACTTGCACCCGGTTGACCTCGAGTCACACAGGTGGGGCTCGTCAGACCCAGTAGTACTACCCAAATTTCCCCGCTAATCAATATTAACAATTCGAAGTGTGAGGACTTTCCATGATATCAACACTATATAATATTGTACACAACTTAAATACATAAAGCGTTCGTGATTTACCGGTATGCTATCTCCCCCAAAGAGTAAATAAAAAGTGGGGCATGAACTCACCTGATGTATGCAAAGAGTACTTAGGGTTTATTTGAGAAACGGAGGATAGCCAACCTTCAAAGGTTACCTAGATCATGTGAGTACATAGTACGTGTAAATGAAAGACATGTGAAACCCTAAGCATACCAAACCAAAGACTCAAGCTTTCAGAAAAATAGACACGTTTGACCTAGTTGACCGTTTGACCCGTTGGTGACATTATGAGTTATAATTCAAATAAAGCCATGAGCACATATAACATACATGATTAACATTCAATAGTATCATACACATGCTACTTATCCATACATAACCTTAAATCATAGCCATGCCCATAGCATACAACATACCCATAATCATTACTCACCAAACCCAAACATGATATCCTAGCAACTAATCAACACCAACATCATACATGATCACCAAGTCCAAATTCACCCATGATTATCCAGCATTCCATACAACTAATTTAACACGTTCTATCACACTAAATTTATCCTTGAACATACTAGCAGGCTCCTATCATCCCAAACATGATCATAACATCATACTTCAACGTTTACACGAAAAAGTTTCCCTTTTGGGAAAGAACATCCCAAAATCTATCAAACATCCAAAGCATACATGAATTCATCATAATATACCAATTCAAGCTCATATTAACACC